>JAJJWW010019448.1:0-128932 GCA_023531295.1 Papaver armeniacum
ATTGTATGCTTTATTTCATAATCCCACTTGGTTTCATGCTTTAAACGACTCTAACCTCATGTAATCTTCGTATTAGGTGTCAAATACCGAAGTTGAGGATACTGAAATCAATGAGGATAACCCGAATTGCTCTAGAGTTGTTGATGAAGAGACAACCATCCCTGCACTTCAAGGCCATTAGAAGGTTATCACTGAAGTTACGGAAACCCAGGTTGTTGTTGCCCCGATTGCAGAAGCTGCCCCAGTGATTGAGAACCGTATAGTGTTGCATGAGTATCCAAGTGCAGGAGTTGTTTTTGATCCTCCCTTTGATGCTTCACTCCCGTATCATGAACTAGTAGGTGGATTCAGCGTTCCCATTGGGTATGCAGGATTGTACGAGAAAATATGGAAGAAGTTTGGTCACATAATTGTGGACCGGAATCCTGGGCGTGCTTATGCTTCAAAAATGCAAGTAGGTATTATCATGCGTGTTGTAAGTGATATATGTGCTAGGCCCAGGAATATTGTGACTCCAGATGTACTCTTTGATTGGGAGTTCAACTTGGATAATTCTGAAAGACTTGGCTTCAACGTGAAGTGGCTTCGTAAGACGATAAATGCTATTAAGGACTCATGTGAGAAGAACATACCCTTTCCAAATGATGCCGCGATGGAGAAGGAATACAAGATTTCTAGGCTGACTGAAGAACTGAACACGGAGAAGGAGGCCTTATAAGTCTTGAAAGAGGCAGAGGAGCAAAAGTCTTTCTTTGTTGATTTTCTTTGATTTCTTTTCATAATCTCTTGATCTCTGAACTTCTGAGAGATGTGAGGTTTTTTTCTTTTATTTAGGTTTTGATATTGGCTGATTTTGGATTGGTAGATGATTTAGGATTTTGTTTTGGATTTGATAGAGACTTTCTTGTTAGGTAAAATGAACTAAATTTTGATAAATTGCTGAATTCAAATACTGATTGCAAGTATTGCAAACGTTTTGGAGGAATTGAAATACAATGAAAGAAAATCCTAAATGCCAAATACATACGTCATGAGTGCTGAACGTCCAGTACCTCGAATGCCCAATAATTTCAGACAAATGCCTTAAGCCAATTCTCGTGAATTACTAGCAGGGTTCTGCCATCTGTGTTGATCAATTTGTAGTATCCTCCGGTTATGGATCTAGAAACCATAAATGGTCCTTCCCAATTAGAAATCCTTGCAGAATGGAGGTCTCGTTTAGTTGCCTTAAGAACCAAATCCCCTTCCTTGAATTTGTTGGGCTTAGTAGTTCGCGCCTTGAATATTTTTTGCTGATTCCATGGTTATGGCACATATGGACACTCGTGTAGGGGAGTGTATCCAGCATATTGTTTGTCGTGCTTAGCCATGTCATCAGCAATAAACCTCTCGATGGAATGATCAACATGGAGGTGCTCTGAGCGTAACCATTTAGTATAATACTGCTGAGGTGAGATTATCCACTCGTAGCTTTTAGTAATTGCTAAGTTTTCGGTGGAATAAAGTCCTCGGACCAAATAAGCATATTTGAAAACTGATGATATAGACACATGAGGAGGAATAAGACTTGCCTGAGTGCGAAACCTTCTGATGAACGCATTTGCATCTTCTTCAGGTTTTTGTGTTAGCTCTGCTAGGGCTCTGACCTCCTTCAAATACTCGAATGGTGAAGCATCTTCTTTTTCTTCTTCTGAATCAGAGGTTTCTTCACTAGAGAAACGTGCAACTGAAGGCGTTGGTGTTACCTTTCCAGTGTGAATCCATGTTCGTCCAAGAATCATATCATATCCTGGATCTTCTCGAATTATGAAAAATTTTGTTTCTGCCCATGCTGAGTTTATGTTCACCTTGAGGGTGATGTGTCCATAAGCATCTCTGGGTGTTCCTTCATGATCTGTGATTGTTACTGGAGCGTGAACGGCTTCTTGTCGTGTGATACCAGCAGCTCTGAGAGTTTTCAGAGGGATAATATTAACAACGGTGTCGATATCAATCAATGCTCGTTTGAACTCGTTTCCCTTGAGATGGTTTGTGGTGAGGAGTCCCCAGTCGTACATTTCTTCATCTGTTGTTGAGGGCGGTTCAGGGAATGCTTCTTGAATCAACAAACGTTTTCCTGACACGATGTGGTTCAGTGCAGCGAACATGTCTCCCCTCTTGGCTTTCGATAAGTATAACAATTCGTAGATATGTTCAATTAAGGATTGAACCGCTTCTTTGACAGGTGGTTCAGAAGGTGTGAAGGTTCTGACAGGAAGAGGATCTCTGTGTACCCCTTCAGTCCCCAGGTTGAGTTCTCCTGATTCGACCTTTTCTTTGAATATGTGCTTCTAAGTTCTGCAATCACTTGTGGGATGGTTGACAAACCTATGAAAGCGGCATTAACGAGGATTTCCCATGGCTTCTTCAGTTGGTTCTTTCTTAACATATGGGAGTTTGATCGCGCCGTCTTGAACCCAGGCGTCTAGAAGTTCAATAACTTCCTCAATGGAACAGGGGAAGTCAGGTGCCTCTGGATCAGCTTCTGTGTGTTGAGCAGGAACCTGCAAATTATCCTTCATTTGCGCCTTTGAAGGGGTTGAGGGAGTATGTTTGCGTTGTGGCTTGGCTTTTCGTTTACTCCCCCCTGCAACAGCATTTGTAGAAGGTTGGAGGTTGTACTGCTTGTTAATTAGACGCATGCTTCCTCGAGTCTCTCGTGGCTCTTCAACTTTTGTAAACTTAGCTCTCTCTAATAGGGAAGTTGCAGTAGTTGCTGATCTCTTGGCCGCTTCGTGGAGTTCTGAGAAAGTCTGGAACCTGAGATTTTCCAATAAAGCTCTATAGACTGGGATCATTCCGTTGATGCACAAGTCCACGAGTTATTGCTCTGTGACATTCGGATCATGGCAATCCAAGGCCTGAACCCTGAACCTTTTCACATAATCATTATCATGTTCGTTGCTCCTGTGAAACATCCTTTCGAGATCAGAGAGGGTGATTTGTTCTGAAACGAAAAAGTATTTCCTGTAGAAAGCGTTAACCATTTCTCCCCAATTTTTGATACTTCCTGGTGTGATGTTGTTGTACCAGGTATATGCTCTACCCTTTAGATACTTTGAAAATTCCTTCAGACGGACAATATGGTTGTGCTCATGTTCACCTAGTGCTTCCAGAAATCGAGAAACATGTTCTCGAGCATTGCCTGTTCCATCATAAAGCGTGAAGGTTGGAGAGGTGTAACATTTTGGCAGAGGAATTCTTTGCGTAGTAGCAGGGTATGGAGGTTGGTGACGATGCTCAGAAGGCGTTTTATCTTTTCCATGATCCTCCAAGAGGCGCTCCAGGTCCTCACGAGTGATGAAACTGGATGGTTCTTTTGCTGGTGGATCATCTGTAGTTTTGGGAACTTCCTCATCATCTACTACATGGATTGGAGTGACTTCGGGATCAGCATCTGAAGATTTTTCTTTAGCTTTTCCTTTCTCTTGAGTTTTCTCTGACATCTTGTCTGTAAGAGTCTTGAGATAGTTGAATAGTTCCTTCTGAGTAGCGGCCATGTCAGTCTGATTTTTGGCAAGAGTTTCTTGTACCCTCATGAGATCACCTATGGTAGGTTGATTTTCTATGACTTCTTCGGGAGACCGGCCGAAGAGCGGATTATTGATGGCGTCGGCGTTGCCGCTTGCAGGGGTGATCACTGGAGCACCAGTGTTTGGAGGAGTAGTAGTGGCACGTTGTACCGGCGGAGTGGTAGTGGCAGGTTGCACCAGAGGAGCGGTGTTAGCAGTACCGCTAGAGCTTGCAATATTAGAACCGGGTGTTGAATCCGGGTTGGTAACTGCACCGGACCTAAGACCGACCATCTTTGTGATAAGTGAATTTTGCAACCGAGAGAATGATCTCCCATTTGTGGTCGCCAATCAGTAGATGGGGCAAAATGATTTGCTGGTTTTTACGGAATTGAGGAGACGACCGTACGGAGGAGACTCCTTGAACCGAGCGAAATGTTCAGCCTCACACAGATGCACTACAAGAAGGGAGTGCTTTGAATTCGAGAGATCAATCTGTAGTACTTCGGCCTAAACCAAGACAATGGCCGTTCCAGAGTAAATTCGGTCACAAGAGAGGATGGGTCGGTGCAGTAGGAGGGAAGCCGAGAAATGTGTGAGATCAATGGTGATCGAAGATTGTAGGTGTGTTGTGTATTACGAAAATAAGATAAATTCTGAATGATTGAATTTGCTCTGTTGAGAGTTGGATTGTTAATCTCGTGTTGTCTGTTTGACCTGAGATTATCCTTATTTCAATCATGATTCAGAGACTTATTATATTGTTGGAATTGAAAATACCATGATCTCATGAAGTGTGACAGTTGATGGAACCAAAGAATGGGGAAGTGGAAATCGTGTTAAAACCAGTGGCTCAATGTGCGGAGACTTGGTTGATTTTCTATCCACTACTTTGTTAACTCCTTCAACTGGTTGCACAACTTGCTCACATTCTCATCGTGTGTATGAACACACGTGCCGAGACCTTGAGACCAAAACCCTAGTTAATATCCCCCGTGTGACACGATTGATGTCTCGTGTGATTGTGGAATCTGCAAGGCAGACGTGTATTTAGTTAGTCAGTTGCTGACTTCATGACTTCATGGGACGATGAGTCCTTGTATTGTTGAGTCGAACGTGGTTTGGAAATGTTCCGAGACTCATGAATTGAACATGTCCGTTGAGACAGAGATATGATGTGTGAATAAGTTAACGTGAGCAAATATTTCTCATTTGATGAATTGTTGAATATTTATAATTGAACCAATATTCTTTGATTTAAGCAAGTGTTGCTCATCTGAGCAAATATTGCTCGTCTGAGCAAATATTGCTCGTTTGATGAATTATGGTAGCATGACCAAATGAAATATTAAATCAGAATACTGGCAATTGAACCGAGTATGATAAATAAAATGTTGATCACGAGATCAACGTAAAATTATTAGCGTTTGAATCTGGAATCATTAACCTTGGACTCAAAACCCTAATTTGATCAATTAATGATTTATTGAGAATTAACCACAGAAAAGAAGGGATCGGCTATATGGGATTATGGGTCGACCATGTATTGCCCAGATGCTCACGTGAGTAAATATCAAGATCTCCTGAAGACCAGTTAATTTGTTGATAAAAGGATGATTAAATGCTGGTTTAATCATTTATTAAAATAATGCTGAACCTTAGGTGATAAAACCCAATTAATTATTAAGAGATGAGGGACCGACCAAGGGGTCATAAAACCGGCCCTGGGTATTCACGGGATCACTTGATGATCGTTCCATGAAGTTCCAAGTTGTTTTGAAGAGTTTTGGACCTAATACGTGCAATTTGTGCAAATTAGGTCAAATCATGAGAATACGTGGGACCGGTTTCTTGCAAGCCAAAGATCCAACCTTGGTCGGTCAAGGTAACATGCTCACGTCACCAAAGTGTCTGTATCTCAATTCTGAGAATTTTGATATTTTCTGGTGTGCATTTGAGCAATCATTTGAGAAAATATGAAGAAATCAGGGTTTTTTTGATTTAAACTGAAGTCAAAACTTCATGAGATGAAGGAAAAATAATAAAAAGTGAGGGAATCATGAAGTGTGGGACTGCCCATGGCCAAGGCATGACTGGCCGACCAAGGAGCTTGGTCCCACACGTTTTTCCCAATTTTCATAATATTTTCATGATTTTAGGGAAATATGATAAAACCAAGGAATTTGTTAAAACCAAGGAGTTTTGTTGAAATCAAGGAGTTTCCATGAGATGAAGGAAACAAAAATATTATTAATAATAAAATAAGGGCGTATGGGACTGGCTTGAGCATGGTTGGCCGGCTAGGGCCCGGTCCCGTGAGTTTTCCCTTATTTTATGTATTATTTCATGATTTGAAGGAGTTTTCATAATTTGAAAGAATTTTCATAATTTGAAGGAAATATCATGAAATCAAGGAATTTCATGGGATTAAGGAAACATGAAAAATATAATAATAATAAAATAGGGCGTGTGGGGCCAGCTAGGGCATGGCCAAGCCGCGGCTATGGCCCGGTCCCACGGGTTTCCCTAATTTTATATTATTTTTCATGGGATCAAGGAAATATCATGAGATTAAGGAGTTTTCATGAGATTAGGGAAATAATAATAAAATAATGAGGAACCATGAGGTGTGGGGCAGTCGGGATCAAGGCATGGCCGGTTGGCCAATAATCACGGCCCCACAATATTTTTCGTAATTTTATATTTATTTCCTCAGTGTGAAGGAAAACCATGAAACTGAGGAGTTTACTCAAAACGAAGGATATTTGTTCAAATGAAAGGATTTTCATGAGATCAAGGAAAATAATAAAATATGATAAAAAATAGAATTTGGGCATGGGACTGATCACGGCATGGTAGGCGGCCGGTCGTGAGCCAGTCCCCTAGCGCCTTGACTATTATTTTATTATTTTCTTTCCTATTTGCATAGGTTCATCGTCTCGTCGTATTTTGAAATACTTGTTTGTTCATTCAGGTATTTGTTAATGCGTTATTTGTCGAATACATTTACACCATTTTGGTTGGGGCTTACTCGAAGGTAACTCAGATGCCCGTGTGTTGAATATTTATTTCTAACCCATGGAATTCTGCTGGGAAGAACCATAAATTGAAGTAACGAAATATTATGAAAATATCGAATATTTTCCAGGGATTTGAATCTATTGATTTTGAGAATAATTAATTAATGGCTCTATACTAGTACGATCGTCTAGGAGCGTTAATTATTCAGGAAATGAGTGATATGAGCTTGTTGAAGCGTCATATTTCTTTCATATAGTTAGGGAAAACATTGTTGCATCCCGAAGACGTTATTGCTCTATACTAGCAGGCAAGCTGTCTAGGAGCCGTCTAATCTTTCGATTCTATATAGAAGTAATTACTGAAATTGCTCAGTATTCATGAGATATGCCGTTGCCTCAGCTGAGAGACTACATATCTATATATGCTCTGAGAGACAATATTCTCAGTCAGAGATTCTCATAGCATGATCATTCATGCTTTCGATAAGAGACACGAGCCTCGATATTCATCTGATTGCTGGATCAGGAATACATATAATTATGGGTTTACGATTTTAGCCTTTGTCGAAAATCCACCATCTACACCTGTTCACCTTGATTTATCAAAAGACGGAACAAAAACTCTTGGGTATTTTTGTGGGAGACAGATTTATTTAATCCTACAGACTTTTCCGTGTGAGATAGATTTGTCTTTCAAGTCTTCGACTTTAGGTAGTAGCAACTCTTAGTTGTGGGTGAGATCAACTAAGGGAATCAAGTGCGTAGTATCCTGCTGGGATCAGAGACGTAAGGAGCGCAATTGTACCTTGAATCAGTGTGAGATTGATTAGGGTTCAACTACAGTCCAGTCTAAAGTTAATTGGTAGTAGGCTAGTGTCTGTAGCGGCTTAATACAGTGTGGTGTTCAATCTGGACTAGGTCGCGGGGTTTTTCTGCATTTGCGGTTTCCTCGTTAACAAAATTCTGGTGTCTATGTTATTTCTTTTTCGCATTATATTTTGTTATATAATTGAAATATCACAGGTTGTGCGTTAAGATCAATCAATTATAATATCCAACCTTGGTTTGTTGATTTACATTGATTGACACTTGAACATTGGTCTTTGGTACCGTTCAAGTTACTCCTCTTATATTCAATCAGGCTCGCATATTTCTATTTGCTGATTGCGGATTGAATTAAGAGTTAGAGATATTAAACTCTTTGATATACTTTATTCTAGATTGAGTCTGACTGTCTAGTTGATTCTCTAGAAAGTGTATTGGAGTATGTCCTCTCAGATTACCAAACGAATTGTTGGGTGTGGTTGTTAGACCCCCGCATTTTCACATTGTGCATCATGCCAAAGAGGGTTGGCCGTGTGAATATTGCATAATCATTGTGCAATGCGCCAGAAAGAATGTCGTAAAATCATTATGCGATAGCCAGAACTAGTGTTGCACAATCATTGTGCAATACAACGAGTGAGTGTTACACAATCATTATGCAATATAGAATAGTACTCGGCAATCATTGCCGGTTACTCAGGAATACATTGCAATGGACATGAATAGTGAAGCAAGCAAGTCAATCCTCTCCGCTTTTCTAGTTTGTAGAAATTGCAAGTGAACATATATAGGGAGGGGTAGTTGGTTGAAGGTGCATGCGCAGACCATGCACAAAGCAAGCTTCATATCTTAGCTGGAAGAGTATAAATGATGTCAAAGCTTCATTTATAGCTCTGTATCCTTGCCAATGGGGCATATGATGCGAAGGCATCATTATGCCACGTTGCGGAACCAATAATGCATAATCATCGTGCATTTTGACGGAACGGCCTATACAAACCAGGCCATTACCATTATCGCTAGGTCACGGCCTTGCAAACGAGTTGGCTTGAGTAGCATATCCCTTTGAGGATGAACTACGGTCTATGCTTGATCCCTTTAGAGTGGGGTAGGGTACGTACGCATCCGCAATGAGTTACAACATTTCCGGTCCAGCACATTGTCGCTCATGTCATCTGATTGCGAGATGATTGCGGCACATTGGCCTTTCATATCATCTGGCTCGGTATTGCGATGCAAGAGATGATTGTTGCCACACTTGATGAGGCTAGTTGCATGCCATTCACTGGATACTCATACTGCCTATCAAGCTACATGGAGTTGGCATATGTACAAATTGCGAGTTGGGCATGGCCACGAAAGTAAGCTACATCGATATGGAAGTTAGCGGAGCTTGCATAAGCCCAAGGAAAGTATGGCATGACCCTGATTGATGCACCCTTAGCACGAGCAAGACAAGTGCATGCTTTCAGAAATGGCTAAGCTAAGTGAAGAGGGGGTATTAGGCCTGTAATGGCCTATGCGTAAGTTCAAGGCATGTCCCATGCCTGGACAAGATTCGGCAGTATGACAATTACTCAGCTAGATAAGAGATTCAACGTTGGATTTACAACGTTGAGGCAAGACTTTAAATCCTTTGCAGAACAATGGTAGGTTAGAACAGTATTGAAGCTAAGTTAGCCGCATCATGCTCCACGAACATGCTTGGAAGGGAAAATGGACGTGCATTTGCCTAGCTTTAGGGCCTGATAAGTATCTTCATCATGGCGCATCAGGGGAGTTATGGGCGCACTAGGCGTAATTTTCTGGTCCGTCACATATTCATTTTAAAATTTTAAAATATTTTCAACCATTTCGGTTTGGGATCTCACCTTGAGTATCAAAGAATATCTTTAAAAAATTAATAAATAAGATTTCAACTCATGTTTAAATTACTCATTATGTCGACATCTTGAACTTCCCTATTTTTCAAACCCAATTTCCAAATCACACAAACCTTAAAGTGTACGTGACTATGAAAATCGGTTTTGCCTATTAGGACCGGTTCTATCTTGACTCCCGACGTAAGTTTGGATGGGTTCTACCTTGACTTCCAATATAAGGTAAGATAGGTTTTACCTTGATTCCCTATATAGGTTAGGATCGGTCCAACCTTAAGAAATTCAATGCAAACCGGACCTTCAATCCTGTTGATTTCTTTTGAACTATGAAATAAGTTCATACGTCTACTTCCTTAAACTCATGAAATGAAACATAATTTTCTAGGCATGAAATTAGACCTATGTTTACTACAAAGTCTAGTAATAAGTTACAAAGATTATGTCGATGTCATAATTACGAAGTTTAAATGATAAGTGTTATACTTCGTAATTCAATATACCAATATAAAGCATTCATAACTATTGATATATTGTTCCTTGACACTTTGATCACAATATGATGATCAAGTGTCTAATACTAGAGTTTCATGTATATAACTTCGCAAGATATGTTTTCAATCACGAACGACTTCAAAGCAACGATATAGAAGTAAAGTCATGTATTATTAACCTCAAGTGGAGTGATGATGTCATCTTTGATGTCGATACGTCTTCGGCATTACGTAAGTTATATTAGCCAAGAGCCAATGTCGCACCAAATGGTGCATTAGGCCAGTTGGGAGGATGGCCTTGAGAAAAACAATGCTAACATAACACATTTCGTAGGTTATTGGCCAATGACCAATTTGCATCACAACGATGCATTAGGCCAGAGCAGGCTGGCCGAGATAAAGTACAACAATCATTGTTGTAAATATAAGAACTAGCCTAGAGCCAATATCACACAAAAGTTGTGCAATATGCTAGAACGAGCCGGCCGAGTGAATGTTGCGCAATCATTACGGCATATTGGGCTCTCATATCATCCGGCTTGGTATTGCGATGCAAGAGATGATTGTGGCCAAACTTGATGAGGCAAGTTGCATTTTATTTCATGGATGCTCAGACTTCCTATCAAGGCGTTCGACGTAGGCATGCACCAATGGCGCATTGTGCATGGACAAAAAAGTATGTTACATCGGTATGCAACTAGCGGAGCTTGCATTAGCCTAAGTAAAGTATGACATGAGACTGATTGATACACCCTTGGAATGAGCAAGATCAGTGCATACTTTAAGCAATGGCTAAGCTAAGTAAAGATGGTAGAAATAGGCTGCAATGTCCTACGCGTAACTTCAAGGCACATGTTCTATGCCTAGAAAGGAATCAAAGGCCAGTGATGCATGAATTAATGCACCGACCATAGCCTTCAAGGATGTATACTGTTGATACATGAAAATTATTTCCCCTTAGCAGGGCTAGGGAGCCCCTAAAGGAGAGGCAAACCCAACATGAAACATGGGGAACTTGGGGACTAAGGCCCAAGTCCACTAAAAGGTATCCATAAAATGGAAAGGATAAGGAGGGAATTAATGAAAATGAGAAGGTTGTATTGGAGAAGGGGTGGCATCAGTAGTAATTAAGGAGGTTTAGGACATGTGGGATGATGTCATAAAAAGAAGGTCTTCTGGGAAAGTTTATAAAGGGAGGAACATAGTATAATAGAAAGGAAGCATCTCTCTCTCTCTTCTTCTCTCTCCCCTCTCTTAGGGATGAGATATGTTGTGGCTAGGACTTGTAGAACCAAAATCATATTCACCCCTCAACATATACCCTTCGCATATAAAGGGAAATTTGGAACGGTGTGGAATCTAAGTAAGATGCATCATGTTTAATGAGCATGCTTGCAAAGGCAGATAAACGTGCATTTTCCTAGTTTTAAGGCCTGGTTAGTAGCATCATAGTGGTCCATCCTGCGCGCCCTGGCGCGCGCTAGGCGTAATTTTCTGTTCTGTCACACTTCGGGTCTTCAGAGTAATACTTGTATGTCTCACTATTTCCAAACTTCCTAGTCTAACCTAACGAAGTTGACTCTGGTAATCTAATCAAGCGACTTATGAGTTTTGATACTAAAATATGCCAACCAACCTTGACATACCAACACTTGGCGGGTTCAACCGAGCGATGCTCTAACATTACTTTCTTTAGGTTCGAGGATCAAAATTGTACAAAACGAGCCTAACAAAGAATTTGGTCGTTTACGTTTTGCTTCGATTACAAGGAGAAAAGATGGGTTGATATTATGGGAGGGAAAGCAGAAAAAGATAAGGAAATCAGTAGTGATTGTAATTCTGAGTATGAGATTATCGAGCTATAAAAGATCAGAGCTTGAGAATGGTTAGCTTGTTCTGACCTTCTGTAATAGACAAATAAGTTTATTTATAGTTGTAAGGGTCACGCACTATTTCCTCGATAGTAGTGGAGGTGGTGAAGGATGGAAAGATGGATATAGTGTCCAGGTAGAGTCATGTCCACTATATTAGAGAAGTTTCTAGACCTATTTCTTCAACTTCTCTAAACTGTCAACATTAATCGTTACTTTTTTATCAAGAGATGTTGCCACGCTGCATATTGTTGTAAACCACCAGACCAATACCCCATGAAGAATTACCCATGTAACATGTTTCGATTTATCATAGGATGGACTACGTTATTTTTTTGTTTTTTTGATGGCCAAGTGATAGGTGTATTAAACACCTTGTTATTTATCTATTGTTTATGCTTTCTTTGCTACTTTTCTTGTAAATTTTGTATCTTATGTTTACTTTTGAGTGTTTAGGTACTTTGGAGTCATTTGGAGCAAAAGAATGAGAAATCGTACATTTGGAGTGTAAAAGGTAAAAAGGTCAATTCATAGGCGAGTGGTACTTGGAGCGGGCTAGGTTGCGCAAGGAGGAGGTGAAGAATGAACTGTCAGTTTCCCATAACTGACAATTGAGTTGAACATAGAATTAGGTTGTCGGTTATTCGGAACCGACAAGCCATATGTGAACTAGGTGGCCTTCTATCCAATATATGGGTGCCTAAAGTCATCCTGGGGTTCCAAGAGATGGGGTGTTTTAATCCAAAATCATTCCTACACTAGCCCTAGATTTCAGAGGAAACTATCTCTTAATCATTTCTCATCTGAAATCATAGAAACAAAATTATGGTTGCTGTTCGACTGTGGTTCAGGAAGAATGAAGTTTTTCTTGAGTTTAGATTGGTGTTAGCCATGGGTTCTGTGAGATGGAGATTAGGAATGGGTTTTGGTTGAATTAGGTATTGAGATTAAGAAGATGGTGGAATTGAGATTCGTTGGTTACTGTCAAGAACAAGATATGGGTTTGTAAATGAAATTGATGTTGTCGATTGATTGAGAAAAAAAAATGGATTTATGATGATTGCTGAAAAAGCGGGGGTCTAACAACCACACCCAATATTTCGCTTAGCAATTTGTATGGAAAAACTCCAATATACTTTCTAGAGAATCAACTAGACAGTCAGACTCAATCCAGATAAAAAGTATATCAAAGAGTTTATATCTCAATCTCTCGATTTGATCTTTACTCAAGCAAATATAAATCTGCGAGTCTTTATCAAAGAGAGATAACTTGGATGGTACCAAAGACCAATATCCAAGTGTCAATCAATTTAAATCAACAACCAAAAGGTCGGATATTCTAAATGATTGAACAACGCACAACATGTGATATTTCAATAATATAAAAAAATATAATGCGGAATAGAAATAACACAGACACCAGAATTTTGTTAACGAGGAAATCGCAAATGCAGAAAAACCCCGGGACCTAGTCCAGATTGAACACACACTGTATTAAGCCGCTACAGACACTAGCCTACTCCAAATTAACTTCGGTCTGGACTGTAGTTGAACCCCAATCAATCTCACACTGATCCAAGGTACAGTTATGCTCCTACGTCTCTGATCCCAACAGGATGCTACGTAGTTGATTCCCTTAGCTGATATCACCCACAACTAAGAGTTGCTACGACCCAAAGTCGAAGACTTTAATAAACAAATCTGTATCACACAAAAAAGTCTACGGTAATAGATAAATCCATCTCCCACGAATATACCTACGAGTTTTTGTTCCGTATTTTGATAAATCAAGGTGAATAGGAACCAATTGATAACCCAGACTTATATTCCCGAAGAACAGCCTAGTATTATTAATCACCTCACAATAATCTTAATCGACGCAGCGAAAAAAGATATTGTGGAATCACAAACGATGAGACGAAGTGTTTGTGATTTATTTTCTATCTTGCCTATCGGAGATATAAATCTCAAGCCAGTTATTCCAATTGTACTCGTACGATAGAAACAGCAAGATCAGATCACACAACTACAAGAAAAGTAGTATCGGTCTGACTTCACAATCCCAATGAAGTCTTTAAGTCGTTAACATGGTTTAGAGAAGAAAACCTAAGGTTAAAGGAGAATCGACTCTAGCTTATGCAACTAGTATCACACGTAAGGTATGGGGATTAGGTTTCCCAGTTGCTAGAGTTCTCCCTTATATAGTCTTTCAAATCAGGGTTTGCAATCAATGTTAGCTTGGTAACAAAGCATTCAATATTTACCGTTAGATGAAAACCTAATTAGATTCAAGCTAATATTTCTCAACCGTTGGATCGAAACCTTAGCTTGTTACACACAAATGAAATGTCCAATTTTGGGTTTATGTAACCGTTCCCAAACATTAACATTTGTTGGTTCAACAATAGTTAACCAAATGGTTAGCCATATGAGCAATTTCATATCAACCATATTCTTCTTCACCATAACTAGTTCAAATGACTCAAATGAACTAGTTAGAGAGTTGTTCAATTGCTTAGATTTTATGTAACAACACAAGACATAATCGAAGCAAAAGTGGATTGATTCACTCGAATCGGTTCATGAACTTTATAGCCACGGTTTGCAAAAGCATTCCTTAGTTTATATAAGCATGAGTTCAAGAACAACCGATTTTAGATATAACCTACTCAAGTTCGCGGACTGGGTTCGCGGACTTAAGCTCATGGAAGGAGTTCACAAACTCCGACAGAAATTCTCGGGTAGAGAACTTCCGACAGTTCGCGGACTTGGCTCATGCCACATTCCGTTTCTCTTGATCAACAAATTTCGTAAACTTTGGTTCAAGGAATAAGGACTTATACATATATGTGTTTCCACAACAATGCTTATATCCTACCAATGGTTATGCAATCTAAACTCTCATTTGAATCATTGAAACATTCTCAGTGGACGTTATATTGTCGTTATTCATAGACCATTTTTCGTCAGAGCAATTTTCAAAGTGATTGAAACATAACATGACATTCGTCACTGGGTAAAGATGAATTTGGCTAAAGTGAAAGCTTACCAACACATATTTCGAGAAATAGATAGGCGAGATAAACTCGGCTCGAAATAGCAAATGTGTATAATGAAAGTCTATATATCAAAACGACTTTTGTCTCAAGAATAGGAGATAAAGTAAATAGACTTTTGAGTGACAGATAAGTTCAAGTCTCCACATATCTTTTAGTTGATGAAGTTCCACCTGTTCCTTTAGTAGTCCTTCGTCTTGTATGATGATTTCCATGGAGTCTTGAGCTCAACTACACTTTCTATCATAGTCCGAGACCTTTAGCTATAATAGGATAGAAATCAAGAGTTATAGTTTTGATCACTAACATTGACAAACATGCTTGAGATATCAACGCATGCGAGTTCGACCGAGCAATTCTCTAACAATCTCCCCCTTTGTCAATTTTAGTGACAAAAATATTAATACATATGGAATACAAAAAATAAATAAATTAACTTTTGTAGCTCCTATTCCACATGCCTAATCTTCAACATTACTCGAAATCTTCGTCACTTCCAAGTACTCCAATGATCCCAAAGGTTGTAAGTTTAGCATCATTGTTGTTGAAAATCCGTAGCTATAAGAACAAGAAAACAAGAGTTCGCAATCATTGTTATCTAGTGTCATAGTATCATTACACAGCGTCAAAGTCCAATTGTATCACAACTTCAACAACAATACTATGGTGATATGTATCACTCCCCCTTTGTCAATACTCCATCTCACATGGAAACCACCCCCTTACATAATGATCCGAAAACCATATGTATTTGTAGTGTGAACTACATATTAATTCTCCCCCTTTTTGTCAATAAAATTGGCAAAGGTACAAGAACGGGATCCTAATGAAATTTCCGAAAGAGTCATTTCATGACCAAAAGAAAGAAACACATATCATCTTATTTAGATGCAATCATAAAGCCGAAGCTAAATGCATTCATCAAGGAGTTTAAAGATACAAGACAACCCCTATAATATTCCACAGCCGCACTCCCCACAAATATTTGGCAATTAAGCACAAGTTTAAGAAGAACTCTCACCCATAATATGTCATTCCCGAAAGAACAACAAGAGCGACCTTAATTTCGAAAGAAAAGAAGGATTTCTTTGGACATAACAAATCACATACAAGTATGAATTTGAATCCAAAATATTAAATTAACCAAAATAAATTCATGATTAATTTAACCAATAATGCTCAACATAAGTGAACTTATGGAGACTCAAAAGTACTCAATTAGATTAATCACAAGAGAACCCATAATTAATCTAATCGAAATACACAACCAAACTAATCACAAAAGTAATCAATTTAATTGGTCATACTCGACATAAGAGAATCTATGGAGCAATGTCTAAGTTAATCATGAAAATAATCAACCCAGTCAAAAACGCTCAAACATAAGAAGACTTATTGAGTTATAACTAAATAACCAAACAAGATGATTAATTTAGTTCAAAAATGCTCGACATAAAGTACCTTACGGAACAACAACAAATCTAATCATAAAATAATCAACTTGGTCGTTTAGTGCTCAACATAAGACACATTATGGAGCCTCACAGTAATACATAAAATATGGATCAGGGAAGATCAATTACTGCGGAATACACAAGAATTCATTCTATTTTCCATCACCATTTGCACATTGACAAACAATAGACATAATCCTTGAAAACAAAAGATTTTAACCTATCTTGCGTCAATAATTGACAATATAGGCTTAACTTTTGTATTTGTCAAAGTCCATTCATTCCTTTATCAACATATGAATATCGACTTATGAAAGACTTTACTTTTGACAAGATATGGGACAATCATAGTTCACGGACGCAAACACACATATCCCATAACAATTGCAATATATAAAACAATAAAGATTAATACTGCAAAAATCATCTTCCAAACAAATTTAGAGTTTAAACCAATAAATCTAAAGACGTGAAGATGAAACGTTGGACATAGCTATGTGTAATCACAATAATGGCTATTCCACACTCTAGTTATTCTTCTAACAAAAACAGAAAAATAGAATATTTACTAGATGTTAAGACCTTTGAAGAATTCTTTATCGTCCCCGAACTCCTTGTCGTCAACAGCCACTGGGATGTAAGGTTCATTAAGGTAGGAGTTTATATCAATAAACCTTCTTGGCAGATGTTGTCGAACCAGGTGTTGATGGTGGATTTTCATTTAAGGCTAAAATTGTAAAAGCCAAAATTATACGCTAACATCTTGCAAAAGATAAAGCCATTGATAAGTGATGAATACTTCTTCACTTTACTAATTCACTTAGAATAGAGCATGTGGCAACAATCCCAGTATTCTGTGAATTAAATACACAAAATTCATCCATGTTGGAGCATGTAGCAACAATCCCATATACCCTGTGAATTTACAAGATTATTAATTAATGCATGACCAGCCTTGTATTTCCTGTACTCATTACCGGTGTGGCATGACGACTGAGTGTTGTTATCAGCAGAGCAACACGAATCTCCAAGCATTAATAATATAACATGTACGAAATACCCATACAGGCTACAACTCTCGGTGTGTTATACTAGCCCGATTGAGCATATTTGAACCTGAACTGACCATATCAGTCTCAGAAACGATCATGACCATCTAACTCCACCAGCATGATTGGATGGCTTAGATTGAATCCATGACCCCAAGCAGGTATTGGAATATGCACCACCGACCCAACGCGGACCCTGCATGGTCGGCCTCCCCAAGGGGTGGCATAGCTTGCCAAACCGTCCAAGCCAAAGCAGTATGGACGAAAAACCCTAAATTAGGGCTTGCGGCACATTACATGTATCGCAAAGCAGTCTCAACCATCCATCTTCGCAGGCATAAATGGAGGGTGTAGATGTAGATTCAAAAGGCCCAGAGTATGTCAACACAAACATCGTGGGCCCGCCTACATACCTGACTGATCGGTCAGGACCAACTATAGTTGGTCGTCTTGATTCGTGCGCCCCAAACTGGGTATGACACACGGCCGACAAAACTTAATTAGGGTTGTGTCGCGATCACGAGCGTCCATCTTCTCCTGCACGAATGAAGGGTCCAGAATTAGACTAAGAAGGTCTGGTGCGCATCAACATGACCACCGTGGGCCCATCTATTTCCACACTCGATCGGCCAAGGCATATCATGCCTGGTTGCCTCGATTCGCACGCCCGAACAAGGCATGGTCGCACCTCCCGATTGAAAACTAATCTCGACCACTCAACTTTGCCGGACAAATTGAGTGGCTTAGATCATGTTTCTATGGGATATTGAGATATGGACGTGTATACCAGCTCTCCGTCTGTATACCAGACTAATCGAACAAGACCGACCAAGCTTGGTCGTCTTGAAACGCGCGCCCGAAGTGGGCATGGTGCGCGGCTTTTGAGGCACCAGATTTCTGTTGCAAATTGATCTCGACCACTCAACTTCGCCGGACAAATTGAGTGGCCCAGATCACACTTTCACGAGACAATGAGATATGGGCGCCTACACCGTTATGTCGTCTACACACATGCACGATCGGCCCTGTCAAAATTGTATCCCAAGCTTGGATTCGACCAAGCTGAAGAGTGATGCTTGCGCATCTCTTCAAAAAACCCTAATTCCATCAACGGTCGCAGATGAGTGTCTCAAAGATCATCTCGTCCGTCCAACTTCATCGGCTTGGTTATGCAACCCTGGTCAGGAGTTAATTGGTCAGTGAAGCGTCATGGTGATCACCACCCGTCACTTTACCACATCATGATGTAGTACCTGCATAGAATACACACGATACTTCACAAGTATCGACTTCCTAAATAACTTATTTATTTAATCTAGCATTACATACTACTTTCTGTGGGTCCCACGATTGATAGACACATTTTTGTGTCTGATATAATCTCAATTGTATATATTGTTAGTGCTCGATTTTGCATTTATTATGGCTTTTTATGTCTTTGTAGGTGTTTTTGGTGAAATAAGCTTTTGCGGGAAAATTGGCTCGAAAAGTGGTATTTGCGCTCGTGGGAGAAAATTACTATTCGGACCCCTCATTTGGATAAGGGGAACATCAATTACTAAGGGGCGACCAATTACTATTCGCACCCTGGAAATGGTTAAGGGCACCTTCTTCTTCATTTGAATTCTCAAAAGTGGCGGGAAAAATGTTGCAGACATAAACAGAATTAGGGTTCGATTTTTGGGCAAATTTTAAGGAGATTCAATCGCCAATTTTTGCATGCTGGACTTGATTCAAGTAAACAGGGTTGATGTAGGTGATGAAAGCGAAGGACTTTGACTGGATAGTTCGCTATTCGTAAAACAGAGAAGGATGGTTTGTTCGCGGGTTTGTCTGGTATGTTTGTGTTGATGGGTGAAAACTACTCCTGCTGAATTTGGTAATTTGGGGTGTGGATGAGGAATGAGTCTAAACCTTCAACAAATGCACTGCGCGCGGTGAGTGCTTGTAGATTCGAGAGATCAACTGTGCAAGTCCGGCCTAAACCAAGAAATGGCCGTTCCGGATTTGTTTCGGTCACAAAGTGAAGGAGATGGGGTTGATCTTAGGGAGGAAGCGAAGAAGGTGTTGAGATTGTGAAGGTGTTGGCTTGCTTATGACTTGTAACAGAAAAAGACGAGCAAGCTTACGGTTGATGCAAAGCGGGCTCGAGTGTTTGAATACGGTTTTTTGTATTAACACTTGGTTTACGTCGATTGAACTTGTATTGTTCTGTCAGTCATTTGTTGTTTGAAATAGGCGGAGAACCTATTTATACAAGTCATTGAGCCTCATTCACGTTTCTCGTGGGAAGTGGAGGTAATGGAATGATGGAGTGGTGGAGTTGTGTGTCGGTAGCATACGACCGGCCTTGCCCACTTCTCAGTTCATCTCTAACCGTCCATGACTTCCTAACACATTCTTGTGATGGCGCGTTGCACGCCGCACGCCGTAAACCGCTGACCAATACCCCGATAAGTATCCCCCGGTTTGTGACATGATTGATGTCTCGGAATGTGGATCGTGGATCCACGGAAGATAGCATGTAATGCTGAATGAATAAGCGTGTTATTCGGTGAAAGTCGATACTTGTGGAGTATCGTGTGTATTTTATGCAGTAATCGCATTACGGTGTGGTAAAGTGATGGGTAATGACTCCTCACCAACCAAATAACTCGACTGGGGTTGTATAACCAAGCCGGTGAAGTCGGACGGATGAGATGATGTTTGAGACACTCATCTCGCGACCGTTGATGAAATTAGGTTTTTTTTTAAAGAGGTGCGCAAGCATCACTCTTGACTTGGTCGAAACCAAGCATGGGAAGGATTTTGGAGAGGGCCGACCGTACTGCGTGTTGGACGGCATGATGGTGTAGGTGCACGTATTCCGTTCCCTCATGAAAGCGCGATCGGGGCTACCTCGATTTGACCGAGTCAAAGAGGAGTGGTCGAGATTGATTTTGCGTAAATCTCTTACCGCAAAGAAGCCGCGCGCCATACCCTTTTCCGGCGGGTTTTCCAAGACGACCTAGCTTGGTCGATCTTGGCCGGTTGGTTTGGTGTGTGTAGACGGTGAGGCTGATGTTCACGCCTATGTCTTGTAGTCTCATGAAACGTGATCTAAGCCACCCGATTCGTCAGGTGAAGTTGAGTGGTCGAGATCGATTTAGGATTTGGGAGGTGTAACGCGCGAGTTTGGGCGTGCGTTTTGGGTTGGCCGGGAATGATGTGCCTTGGCCGATCCAGCGTGAGGAGGTAGATGGGCCCACGGTGGCCATCTTCAGTGTGACCGACCCTTGCTCAATCTAATCTGTGACCTCCATTCGTGCCGGAGAAGATGGACGCGCGATGTCTTGAACCCTAATTTTGGCTTTCAAAGCCGCGCGACTATGCTCTTTCGAGTGTGACGAATTTGTTGTAACCAATCATGGTTGGTTTTGACCGATTGGTCAAGTGTGTAGGCGGTCACATGGTGATTGTGTCGACATGCTCCGGGCCCTTGAGTCTACATCTACACCCTCCATCTATGCCTCGCGAAGGTGGACGGTTGAGACGTTTTGCGGCACATGTAATATGCCGCAAACCCTAATTTAGGGTTTTCCGTCCATAATGCTTGGTATGGACGGTTTCTTGGCAAGCGTTAAGGCCGATGGTAAACCATGCGGGTCGGCCAGGTGTATTCCATACCGCTGGGGGTGATGGAATTGATCTCGGGGTCGAATCCAATCATGCTTGTGGAGTTGGATGATCGCGATCAGATCATATCCGGCAAGCTAAGGCCGTGGGTATTCCATACTCGCTTGGGGGTGATGGAATTGATCTGGTGGTCATCCAATCATGCTTGTGGAGTTGGATGATGGCGATCGATCATATCGAGAGACTGATACGTCAAGTCCGAATGCTCAATCGGCAAGTATAACACACCGAGAGGGTTTCCGGCTAGTATAACACACCGAGAATCACCGTGACGGTATTTCGTACATGATTCATTATAGTGCCTTCTGAGGTTCGTGTTACTCAGAAGAGTAACACTCGGTCGTCATGCCACGCCGAGTACAGAAATACAAGGCTGATATGAAATTCACGGAAGGGATTGTTGCTACATGTTCCGTGCCTGGTGAATTAAGTGAGGGAGTATCCAACACTTTATAAATGGCTTTATCTTTTACAAGATGTCGCCGCATGAGTTTTCTCGGTTATTTACAAATTTAACCTTAAACGAAAATCCACCATCAACATTAAGTCCCCTCGCCTAGCACATAATGGTTACACTATTGTGTGGTAGGCATGAGATGGTGACATACAGTAAATGACCAAGCTAGAGTGAATACATATTTACGCGGATAGTTTCACATTGTCGCGTTTCCTCGAACTGGTTGGTCTTGATTAAGGATGCGAAGGAAGCGGGACTTGATCCGGTGAGTCGCTTTGGTTCCTCTTGTACATGTATGAGCTCGACCGCCCTTCGGTGTTTGAGTCGAGGATAGGATTCTTCCTGGGATTAAGGCGCGGGTGCTGCACATTGTCGGTTGAATTGTTGTGTCCGGATGCTCTTCCGGTTCTTGATCGGGGCTCAAAAGAAATCCCGACTTGGTCGGCGTTGAATCCTCGTATATCGGCGCCGTAATAGTTTTAGGGTTTCCTCCGTATTTATGCGGGTGAAGAGATTTTTGATCCGTTTTTACGCAGAGCTTCCTTGCAAAACTCTATCATGTCTAACAACAGTGGATCATCTTCTTCATACCATCCAGATCTCCGTTGCGCGTGTACGACCGCGTCGATCTTCATGATCAGTCCCCTGTTCGTGTTCTTCGAGTCAAGAAGATCATACCGGTTTGTCTCTTTTCTGAAACATTGTTTATTCTTCATAACGGTCAGGTGAATAATCCCTTCATTCTTGCAGAGATACCCTACCGAACATGTGTGACGGTCATTGATGATGATGACTCAACCATTCCTCTCCTTCAAACTCAAACACGCCTACCCTCGCGAGCGAAGACGCTGACCGGGTGTCTCATCTTATGAATATCCGAATGCAGGTCTTTCATTCGATGTTCGCATGAAATGCTTATCCTCCGGCTACCGGGATGTCGGTGGATTCTTGGTGCGGAAGGAGTTTGTGGTTTGTACACCAAGTTGTGGAGGAAGTACGGTCATATTGCAACCGGGGAATGTGGTCCGACATTGCTCCCTCCGCCTTGTTACTGTGCAAACTGCCTTCTTCCCATGATTGCGGAGATGGAGAGTATTTCTATCCGCAACGTTCTGTCAATCAAATCTCGAAAAGTGGGAGAATATGGTATCTACCGTGAATCCATGAAGTTCAACGTGGGTGGTTATGCAACGTCTTGATGTCATCAAGGTTGATCGAGTCGGCATCCTCGCAAATGTTGTTCCTGCTACGAAAGCTATCTTGGAAGAGGAGAAAGCTCGCCGCGAGAATCGAGAGAAGGTGGAGCAAGTGTGCAGGACTTGAAGAAAAGAACGGAGAGATATCAGCCAGACCGCAGATGATGCTCTCCAGAATTATAATCTTCTAGATGGCCTCTTCTAAATTTCAGTACTCCTTATTGTTAATGACGTTTATGTCAAGAGTTTTGAACATTTTTTATGGAATAAATTGCATTGGGTTTTGATTGGTGAAACAGGTTTTCATTGACACATCTCGAATATAGTTGATGATTCAAACATGTAATGAAAATAAATGTCGTATTGTTGACACAACAGATAGTGGTCGTGTGTAATATGCCTTGAGCCACTTTCCATTGATGATCGCCTAGCCTTGCCTCCGTCTACTTTAACGATCTTGTAGTAGCCAGATTGTAAGCCCCGTGATTGCGTAGGGACCTTCCCATTTTGGTGAGAATTTTGGTGCGTACATGTCTTGTTGGATGTGTTTGGCTGTTTTCAAAACCCAATCTCCCACCTTGAAAACGCGTGGTTTCACAATTTTGTTGTATGCTCTGGAAATTCGATTCTGTACACCGAGCGCGCTCTTCCGCTTTATTCCTTCTAAAATCCGAGAGTGTCTAACTCTGCGATTCTAGAGTCGAGACTTCGGCCTCGTTCGGTGGATCCCGGTTTCGCTGCTGCAATCCCGTCGATGGGATTCTAATCTCTTTGGGAGAATCGCATCCGCTCCGTAGGCAGTGAGTACGGCGAAACCCCAATGGAGCTTCCGGGTGACGACGGGTATGCCCATAGCGCCATTGGTAATCGATCATGCCATTCTCTCGGGATTGTCGTGGTACCGCTCGACGTGATGATCCGGATCAATGTCTTGTTGGTACTCTCGCTTGCCTGTTCCTCGAGGATAGTAGACGGTGGAGAAGACCTGTTTAATGCCGTATTCCTCCAGTAGCTCCCGTACCTGCTTGTTGGCGAAGGGAGTGCCATTATCGGTGATGATATGCTTGGGCACGCCAAAACGACAAATGATGTATTCTTTAATGAAAGCCGCAATTGTCGCTCCCCGTAGTCCCCCGTAGGGGAATGGCCTCTACCCATTTGGTGAAGTATTCCGTTGCGGTTATGATGTACTGTGCTGTTTTTGATGACGGCGGATTGATCTTCCCGATAATGTCCAGTCCCCAGCAGAGAATGGCCATGGGCCGCTTATAGAATGCGAAGGAGTAGAAGGCGCATGAACGAGGTTCCCATGAATTTGGCATGTGTGACAGACTTTGAACGAAAAACGCCGCATCATCCTCCATGGTAGGCCAATAGTATCTCTCGTGTATTTGGAGAAAAGTTTCTCTTCCCTTGATGTTCTCCTTCGTGTGTTCTTCAAAGATGATCGGGATTTCTTCTCGGCCAGGCAGTAGGCAGAAGATATCGCTCCGAAGCTCTTATGATAGGATCCCTTCATGGAGTATGAACCGCTTGGCTTTCTCGCTTCATCTTAATAGCGTCCTTTTGACCGGCAGAATTATCCCATCACGTAGATAACTAATGTAGGGCTCTCTCCGGTCCGGTGCGGTTCACATTAAAAATCTCCAATTGGTGTGGTGGGTGTCCGGCAACCCGAGCAGTGACTTCAAGGCCTGATTGAGCCTCCATTTCGGCCCAGTAATAACCCAAAGGTTGAAGTCGCGGTAAAGTGTTACCACCAATGATTGCCCACAAATTTCATTGTGAATACGATCCACTGCAGCTTGCGCTTCGTCACCTCCTAGACATCTTGACAGTGGAGCCGTCTGATTCCAGTGATACAAAGATACCATGAAGCATGAAGAAGTTTTTAGGTTTTGAGACCGACCTTTCCTCGGGAGAGTGAGCTGTTGAGCTCTTGAATGATCGGAGTTCGCCAATCGTCGGCCTTGGTGTCTTTGTGTTGGGTAGCCATGTCGATTCTATGGTTCTCCTTTTTACTGTCAAAGTTTCTTCCGCCCCTTCGAACTTCAGTTTGGAAGCCAATGTTGCTAGACAATCGGCGTGTTTGTTGTTGCTGCGACCGACGTGGGTTATGGTTGCATCGGAAAAGTAGTTTAGCAACCTCCGTGCCACGATCGGTACGGGGCTAGTGTTACTTCTTTTAATGCATATACTCCGTTCATTTGATTCACGGTAACTTGGAGTCACCTCTTATCTCTAGACGTGTGACTCCCGCTTGTTTAGCTATTGAAAGCCCTATGAGGAAAGCTTCATATTCCGCAGAGTTGTTGGTGCATTCAAGTCTAACTTGAAGGAATGTGAAAATACTTCTCCGGTTGGAGAGACCAACACTACGCCCGCTCCTCCGTGGACATCGCTAGGGGTAGCGGAGCCGTCAAAATACAAAAGCCACACCTCTTCTTCCGTAATGGAGACGTCCGGGAATTCTCCAGGAGTTCTTCATGCAGTCCGTAGTACCTTCTCCCGGGAAATGCTGCGTAAGTCTGCATGAACGCTGACCCTTGATAGCTCTAGGTGATGCGCATGTTATGTCTAGTTCGACATTTGGAGAAGCCATTTTCCCGTCCTCCCCGTCAGGACCGGCTTTGAAAGCAAAACTTTGCAGGATCGGATTTAGACACGAGTATCACCCTGTTGGATGCTGGTAATGCCTAAACTTCGAATGGAATGGATTAAAGCTAAACACGCTTTTTCCGCTCCGGGATATCGGAGTTCAAAGATCTCTCAATATTCTATTTGAAAATAGTATATGGGACGTTCGATTCCCTCGCGTCGCCTTCCCGAGCGAAAGTAAGGCCCTACGGCGGTGTCACCGAAGGCGGTGCGCAGAGGACCAACGGTTTCCCCTTTGTACGGGAGATTTCATGACGGTTGGAGATGATAGTATTCGTTGGACTTTCCTAAAGCTTCCTGTTGAGTTGCGGTCCAAACAAAGTCGGCTCCTTTCTTCAAAGAAGGGGTGAATGAGGCGGAAGTCGGGCTAGACAAGGTATGAAACGTCGAATGTAGTTTACCTTGCCCATGAAACTTTGGAGCTCTTTCACAGTTCGGGGAGGCGGCATTGTGAGGATAGCTCGAGTCTTGGTGGGTCCATTTTTATTCCTTCGCGTCACTTGGAATCCCGTAAATTTACCTAGGAGGAGACACCGAAAGCGCATTTTAAAGGATTCATCTTTAACTTGTATTCCCGACACCTCTCAAATACTTGCCAGTAAGACGTTGGTGTGATCGGCTGAGCCTTTGACTTGACCACAATATCATCCACATAGTCTTCTACTTGTTTATGCATCATGTCGTGGAAGATTGTAGTCATAGCACGTTGGTATGTTACGCATTCTTTAAACCAAATGGCATAACAAAGATAGAGTAGAAATTGCCAAGAGGGGTTCTGAAAGTCATGTTTACTTGCATCATGCTCATACATCCTTATTTGATTGTAGCCGCCCGTAGCCATCCATAAAGGAAAACATGCCGTGTCCGCTAGTGGCGTCTACTAACATGTCGATGTTAGCGTGGGAAAGTCGTCCTGGGGCAGCATTTGTTCAAGTCTCGAAATCCACGCAAAGATCGAATCTGTCCGCTTTTCTTTTTTAGGGACCACATTGGCTAACCAGGTCGGGTGATGAATGGGTCTGATGAAGCCAAAGACTAGCGGCCTAATCTCATTCTTGATTTGTTCTTCTACCTCATGTCCGAATTGCCTCTGAGATTGCTTGATTGGCTTGGATCCGGGCATGACGTGTAAGTGATGGGTGACCAATTTTTCATCTAGACCGGGCATTTCTTCGTATGTCTGTGCGAATACATCTTGGTATTCCTTGAGTAGTTGAACCAGCCCGACGTTCGCTACGGGACAAAGAGTCGAACTGATAGAGACCGGCCAGGAGATTCATCAGTCCCGATGTTAACAATCTCGAGCTCGTCGGTCGTGGAATTGGTTCCGAAGTCTTGTAGTCATGCGCGGGCGTCCAATACCTCTCTCTTGTATTCCGTCGTCCTTGAAAGATCCAATTGGGCGAGAGACCGGATGGTCTCTCCCCGCTAATTGCTAACAGCCGGGCGCTGTGATATTGTCTTCCTTTCGATCACGGCTTGCCTCGAAAGAGCGTACTTTTTTTGGCGTGAGGATGGGTCAAGTTTCACCTGGGCTGGAGATGGACGTCTCGTCGGAGAGAGTGTGTCGTGGTGTTTGGCCCCAGCCCGATGTAAGTCGGTCTTCCTCCGGATTGAAGCCCACGTGGGTAGTGGAGTGCACATGATTTTGTCGGACTTTCCTCATGAGCATCTTTTGACTCCGAATGCAGCTCCACTCCGCATATTGGCGCATACGGGAGACAATGATGCGGGAATACGGACGACCTCCTCATTTATCACGGTTTTCAGCACCGGGTGATACGTTGAAGGAATGATCTTGTTGTGGAAAGCCACGGTCTCCCCAAGATCATGTGGTAATCCGGCTCCTTTTCTATGACTTCAAACTTTGCTCGTGATCGAATGTGTCCTACCGATAAATTCAAAATTGACGTACCCGTATGTCTGGTTTGATTCCTTCAAGTCCGTCATCGTGGTGGGCTGTCGTACAATCTTGCATGGGCTGACCTTGGCTGTCTTGAGAGTCTTGAGAGTAATTACGTTCAAGATGCCCCGTGTCGACGAGGGCTCTCCTAACTCTGAACCCTTGATGTGTGCGGTAACATGTAGGGCCTTGCCAGACCTTCCTCCGCCATCATGTCATCTTCTCAGAATGTAACATTGTTTATGGATGTTTCCGATGCAGCTGAGACTCCCGGACGAAGGAGCAAGGTGTGCGTCCACAGAGCTATTTTATTGACTGCAGCAAACGTCTCTGCCCGTTGATCTTTGAGAGGTGCAAGAGTTCACACAAGTCTTCCACTAGAGACACAGCCTTCCCGATCTACCGGCCTCCGGTTCGTAGCAGAAATCTGTTGATCCGAGGGGAACTAGTCCCCAGGTGCAAAGGTCTCCCGGCACGCTTATTTCCGACGTCATCTTGATGAGGAGGTCAAGTATGCCGCATCGCTTCTTTGATCAGCTCCATGTTCCTCGCCCGAGTCTCAAGCATCCGAGCCAACTCGCTCATAGTTGGGGTTCTTCCTGTTGCGCCAAAGCAGATGCGCCTGCTGGGAAGAGAGGCATCCTCGCTGGAGGAACTTCGACCGGGATTTGGATTTGTTGAGGAAGTCCTAAGACCAACCATCTCGGAACTTAGCCAAACAGGATTGGGTATTGAAGAAATTGATTTCACAACCGAGAGATTAATCTCCCACTGTGGTCGCCAATTGTTGATGGGTGAAAACTACTCCTGCTGAATTTGGTAATTTGGGGTGTGGATGAGGAATGAGTCTAAACCTTCAACAAATGCACTGCGCGGTGAGTGCTTATAGATTCGAGAGATCAACAGGCAAGTCCGGCCTAAACCAAGAAATGGCCGTTCGGATTTGTTTCGGGTCACAAAGTGAAGGAGATGGGGTTGATCTTAGGGAGGAAGCGAGAAGAAGGTGTTAAGATTGTGAAGGTGTTGGCTTGCTTATGACTTGTAAGAAAGACGAGCAAGCTACGGTTGATGCAAGGTGCTCGAGTGTTTGAATACGGTTTTTGTATTAACACTTGGTTTCTCACGACTGAACTTGTATTGTTACGCTGCAGTCTGTTGTTGTTTGAAATAGGGCGAGAACCTATTTATACAAGTCATTGAGCCTCATTCACGTTTCTGGGAAGTGGAGGTAATGGAATGATGGAGTGGTGGAGTTGTGTGTCGGTAGCATACGGCCGGTCTTGCCCACTTCTCGATTCATCTCTAACACATCCATGACTTCCTAACACATTCTTGTGATGGCGCGTTGCAGACGCACGTCAGAAACTGCCAGACCAATACCCCAAGAAGTATCATGATTGATAACTGGAATGTGGATCGTGGATCCACGGAAGATAGCATGTAATGCGAATTGAATAACTCGTGTTATTCGGAAAGTCGATACTTGTGGAGTATCGTGTGTATTTTATGCAGTGCGCATTACGGTGTGGTAAAGTGATGGGTAATGACTCCTCACCAACCAAATAACTCCCGACTGTGGTTGTATAACCAAAGCGGTGAAGTCTGGGACGGATGAGATGATGTTTGAGACACTCATCTGCGACCAGCTGATGAAATTAGGTTTTTTTAAAGAGGTGCGCAAGCATCACTCTTGCCTTTTGGTCGAAACCAAGCATGGGAAGGATTTTGGAGAGGGCCGACCGTACTGTCGTGTTGACGGCATGATGGTGTAGGTGCTGTATTCCGTTCCCTCATGAAAGCGATCTCGGCCCGCTCGATTTGACCGTCAAAGAGGAGTGGTCGAGATTGATTTGCGCAAAATCTCTTACCGCAAAGAAGCCGCGCGCCATACCCTTTTCCGGCTGGTTTTCCAAGACGACCTAGCTTGGTCGATCTTGGCGGGTTGGTTTGGTGTGTAGACGGTAGAGGTCGATGTTCACGCTATGTCTTACCGTCTCATGAAACGTGATCTAAGCCACCCAATTCGTCCGGTGAAGTTGAGTGGTGAGATCGATTTAGGATTTGGGAGGTGTAACCGCGCGAGTTTGGGCGTGCGTTTTGGGTTGGCCGGGAATGATGTGCCTTGGCCGACCGCGTGAGGAGGTAGATGGGCCCACGGTGGCCATGCCGGGGTGTGACCGACCCTTGCTCAATCTAATCAGTGACCCTCCATTCGTGCCGGAGAAGATGGACGCGCGATGTCTTGAACCCTAATTTTGGCTTTCAAAGCCGCGCGACTATGCTCTTTCAAAGGGCGGATGAATTTGTTGTAACCAATCATGGCTGGTTTTGACCGATTGGTCAAGTGTGAGGCGGTCACATGGTGATTGTGTCGACATGCCCGGGCCCTTTGAGTCTACATCTACACCTCCATCTATGCCTGCGAAGGTGGACGGTTGAGACGTTTTGCGGCACATGTAATATGCCGCAAACCCTACTTAGGTTTTCCGTCCATAATGCTTGGTATGGACGGTTTCTTGGCAAGCTTAAGGCCGATGGTCGACCATGCGGGGTCGGTCAGGTGTATTCCATACCGCTTGGGGGTGATGGAATTGATCCGGGGTCGATCAATCATGCTTGTGGAGTTGATGATCGCGATCGATCATATCGGCAAGCTAAGGCCGGGGTATTCCATACCGCCAGGGGTGATGGAATTGATCCGTGGTCATCCAATCATGCTTGTGGAGTTGGATGACTGCGATCGGATCATATCCCAGGAGACCGATCTGATCAAGTCCGAATGCTCAATCGGGCTAGTATAACACACCGAGAGGGCTCGGGCTAGTATAACACACCGAGAATCGGCCTGCACGGAGTATTTCGTACATGATTCATTATAGTGCTTCGTGAGGTTCGTGTTACTCAGTAAGAGTAACACTCGATCGCCATGCCACGCCGAGTACAGAAATACAAGGTCGATATGAAATTCACAGAAGGGATTGTTGCTACATGTTTAGTTCTCGGTGAATTAAGTGAGGAGTATCCAACACTTTATAAATGGCTTTATCTTTTACAAGATGTCAGCGCATGAGTTTTCTGGTTATTTACAAATTTAACCTTAAACGAAAATCCACCATCAACAGTTTGAGAGAGACTCGATCACTGAAACAGGTTGGGCTGGGTTCGCTACAACTAAACAGGGTTGGTAATGGGCTATGATTCGATGAAGATTAAGCTAAATATCCATTCTCGGTAAAACAGGGTATGTGGTGGTCTATTCTCTGGTGAGATTATTTATGGAAGTTCCGTGATAAAACAGGGAGGATATCTTCCTTGCCGACTTGAAGATATTGGGAGGATTTGTTTCTATCGTATCTTGACAGAGTTTGGAAAGTTCTCAACAGTCAGAGACGCGTAAGAAGAAGAGAGCAATATTCTCGTAACTTGCCGTGAAGGATAAACCAAAAAGATTGACTCGTGATTTTTGGAGATGTGGTTTATAAATATAGGTGTTCGAGATACAAGAAGGGGGGTCGAGACCTTTGGGAATAATTACTGGGTTGTTAGGAGAAGAACGGGAAGTTGCAGAGTGAAGAACAATAGTTGCAGGCGAGTACCGGAGAAGAAGAAGAAGAACAGCACCTTAGAGCAAATCAAGAAACCGTGACCTTTACTTTTGAATTCCATAACTTTGTAACAATCTTTCCAACAATTATATTGGATTCGCAACAGTTCTCGCAATGATTTCTCTGTAACAGTGAGTTCTGTAACAATTATATCTGTTACGAACTCGCTGCCTAGTAGTTTTCTCTTGTTTTTCACCCTTTTGAGCTATGAACACCTACTTTGAGCACGTGAATAACATGAGGAGCTAAACCCCTTAGCCGAGGCGACGGAGGAAGCCATTGTTCCATGAAAAGTGGTATATTTCTATTTTAATTAATTTTTGCAATTTCTTTTATGATTATTTGCATGGAACTAATATTGGAAACGGATTTTTATTGAATGATTGTGATTCGTTTTGATGGAGCATGCTTAGTTTAAGACTTTTGATGTTTCATGCTTAGTGTTTACAATTGTTACTTCGAAAATCTACTTGAGGCAATAAATTAGAATCACTTCAAACGCAAAGAATTGCATGAATATTGATTAGATTGAATCACTTAATTGGTCAATGGTGGAATCCTGAGTCTCGGTGCATTTTATAAATAGACTCTTTAGATGTTTCCATCTAATCAGATTGGTTCCTCAAATCCTACAGCCAAAATGCTTCCATCCACTTAGATTAGTTAGTGCCATCCTTAATAAGCATAAATTTCTAGGCTCTGGAGTTTAACAATGCAACTAAAATGTTTCTCCCATACCCCCAAACTTAAATCTAACATTGTCCTCAATGTTCTAAAGATAAAATTAAAAGCATGAACAAGGAGAAACATTTACCATTTAAAGCAAAAGAGATAAGGAAAGATATTACCGTGTCGCATGGATGTTGGGTTACCTCCCAAGAAGTGCTACGTTTAAAGTCTTCAGCCAGACGTTACGTACCCATAAAATGGCTAATTACCCTTTCAAATCGTATATCAATAGTCGAAACAACTGTGGATCAACCAAATCAAATAAAACTGCCACAATTATGAGACAACTGCACCAAATCTGAAAAATGAACAGACAGAGCACATCCTCATCCAAGATTTCCTACAAGACAACTGGGTTTTTCTGTGGTGCCCACTTGGGCTTCATATGAATGTCTTGATAAACGGATTTACCCAAATAACGAGTCTCAAATAGCTGGATTTCTTCCTGGATAATATCAGGAGGGTCGGGTTGTGGAGTCGGAAGAGACTCAGGTAATACCTCAGACACACTGGGCTCGAGTCCCAAGTTAGGGACTTCTAATGGGGATGCTTGACGATCAATACCCCCAAACTTAGGGTAATTACTACTCTCCGTAAGACCTTTAACTATAGCTTGAATTTCCGGATCCTCAGAGTATTTAAAATACTCAAAAGCATCTTCTAATTCTCTACCCCCAAACTTAGGGTCATCATAACTCTCAGAAAGACCTAATACTATTGCCTGAATTTCTGGGTCTGTTGAGTCCTGAAAATGTTCGAGAGCTTCTTCTAGTTCTAAAGTTTGGTCATCTATCTGACCTAAGAGAATTGTCTCATCAAATTCATCCAATAAAGTGTCGTCCCAATTATCCTGAACTAGATCATGAACTAAAGTGCTAATCATATTCACTTCCTCTAAATTATCAGAAGGTTGTCTAGTAACATTAAAGACATTTAGTTCAGTTGTCATATTACCAAAGGATAAGTTCATAAGTCCTGTCCTACAGTTGATAACAGCATTAGACGTGGCTAAAAATGGGCGACCTAAAATTACCGGTATTTGATTCTCTGGGTCAGGGACAGGTTGTGTATCTAGGACTACGAAATCCACAGGATAAATAAACTTGTCGACCTCAATAAGAACATCCTCTATTACACCACGAGGAATTTTAACAGACCTATCGCCTAACCACAGTGTTATCTTGGTAGGTTTCAATTCACCAAGTCCTAGCTATAAGTACACATGGTACGGAAGTAAGTTCACACTAGCTCCTAAGTCAAGTAAAGCTTTCTCTACCCTGTGTTTTCCTATCGTGCAAGCAATCGTAGGGGCACCTGGGTCTTTATACTTAGGAGTAGTGTTGTTTTGAATGATCGAACTTACATGACTAGCTAAAAGGCTTTTTAGGGACACTAAGCTTTCGCTTTCGCGTACACATATCTTTAAGGAATTTGGCATAAGCCGTAAGTTGCCTAATTGCTTCTAGTAACGGAAGGTTTATGGTAACTTTCTTAAAAACCTCAATTATGTCATTAAAGTTGGATTCACTCTTTGTTGGTACTAATAATGTGGGAAATGGGGCTCTAGGCATAAAATAGGGCCTCTCGGGAACCGAATTGGCATCATCGGAGATTTTATCGGTCCCTCGGCTATGGATGGTCTGAGGGTGTACTACAAGATGCTTACTATCGGGCATGGTTTTTCGATTGTCTACTACTCTACCACTCCTAAGGGTTCTAATTGAATTCAACCGTTGTAATGGTTTTAAACCTATTTCATGAACTCCTCTAGGGTTGGGATTAGTTTGACTAGGGAACCTTCCGTTATCTCTTTCACTTAAAGTCTTAGCTATTTGACCTATTTGAAGTTCTAACTTAGCAAGAGTCTGAACATTAGTTTGAAAATTCGCTTGGTTTCTGTTCAAAACTAACTTGGATCTTTATTAACATTTCCGGCTCTATGCTAACATATCCTGGCTCTTTCTTAATATACTAAGAGATTCCTCTAAGCTAGACATTTTATTCTCTGAAGGGTTCTGAAATTGAGCTTGACCTGGAGAGTTCTTAGTATAGCCAAAACCTAGGGGAACATTCGAATTACTAAATTGACTTTGATTCTGGTCCTTAGACCATGAGAGGTTCGGATGGTTTCTCCAACCAGGATTATAGGTTTCTGAATATGGGTCAAATTTTTGACGGTTGTCGAATCTAGTGTTATTATATAGAGCATTGGCTTGCTCTTCATTATTCTCGCCTTCCCAAAAAGGCTCCACTCTACCACTAGTATGACCCAATTCTATAGCTTCTAAACTTTTAGCTATTGCTGCAATTTTGGCATCTCGATTCATAGCCTCCTTCTACCCTATTAACGTTTCCTCCGCTTGCCTAGAAGAATTATTTTCTAGGGTACCCTACTATTTTCCCATTGTTCGGTCTTTTCGGCGATTTCATTCAAAAATGTCATCGCCGCATCAATCTGTTTGGTTTTCAAACCCACCCGTACATATAGATTCTACCGTGGTCGTAGTGGAATAATCTAAACCCTCATAAAGGATCTCGAACTAACCTAACCTTTTCTAAACCATGATGAGGACATTGGGCTAATAGATCATTGAACCTTTCCAAATACCTATACAAAGATTCTCCCTCCTGTTGAGAAAACATACAGATTTGCGTCCTAATAGACGATGTTTTGTGCCTGGGGAAAAACTAGTTCAAAAAGGCAGATGTAAGTTGTTCATATGTTTCGATTGATCCGGAAGCCAAACTATATAGCCACGATTTGGCTTTATCTTTCAGGGAAAAAGGGAATAACCTAAGTTTTGAGCATCATCATCAAGATCTCTAATTTTTAGGGTACTACAAATTTCTTCAAAATCCCTAAGATGGAAATAGGGGTTTTCATTTTCTTTCCTAAAAAGATTGGGAGCATCCGTAAGGTCCCGGAGTTTAAGTTCATAATTTGCTTCTCGTTTGCTTACGATACACGAGGGACGAGTAGTCCTAGTCGGGTTCAATAAAGCTTTCAAAGTTGCCATTTCGTCACTATCGGAATATCGGGATTGTCTCCTCAAACGGACGTTCAAAACGGACTCTTCAAAAATCGGACTTTCTAAATTGAGGTAATCGAGACGCTTAGAACTACTAGGTTTCTTTTTAACAAATCTACCTAGGGCGTCTCTTTTACGTTCAGGCATGCAAAATAATAAGGAAGGGGATTCTATGCAATTACAAAACAAGGCTGACTCAACCAAATCAAACCTACTGATTTCTAGCAAACAAAAAGCATGATGGCTCCACTTAGATTGTTTCTAGACCAGCTTCTAATCCTTCGAAAGGGAATTCGTTACAATTTAAGCAAACCCCTCTGGAACCAATCCGAGTCAAAGTAAGTTGAATAGAGGCGAGGGAAGCTCAGTGGAGCTTTGATACCCAAGGCCTCACCGGAATTACAATGCGGCGCAGTCACGCATTCAACTTACAGAAACCTTCATGAACTTCGAAGTGTGCTTAAAAGAGTAACCAATATTTTTCGAATGACTTTCCTATTAAGCTCGTTACCTTATCGGTCTTGTTCTAGTCAAAATTTTAAGGCTTAGGTTCGCGTAGGTTACGTGTTCCTAAGGCGGGCAAGAAGAGAACGGTGATGAAATCCGAACCCTTATCTTGTATGGCCAGGCCTTGCCCTTTACTAGAAAATTAAAGCAGCCGTATTCAAGTCCTCAACATATATGCAAACGAAGGAATCTAGTAACTCGCTGATAGGGGATTCGCGAGTGTTTAGAATCTTACCCCCGTTCCAGGAGGGGATGAATCATTGTAGTCGACTCGGCCACCGACTCCTATGTCGGTGTACAAACCCAAGGTGCGAGACAATATCGTAATTGTCCTCCTTCTCTGCAAACAGTTTATATTTAAGACTACCCTTCTGTAGGGTTTAAAAATAATGTCCAAAGTCCCAAAAATGTCCAAAAAGTCCAAAAATAAAAAGAAAAATTACAAAAATAATTATAAACCCTAATACAGTTTTCGAAAAAAAAACTAAAAAATAAATAAAAATAAAATTCTTTGTCTCTTCCTCGTTTCTTTTCGCTTTGTCTTTGACTCCAAGTCTTTAGTTAATCACCAATATCTTTGGCTCAGCTTTCTTTTCGATCCAATATCCAAACCTGTAACCAAAACACAAATACCCAAGAAAACGTAAAATAGAACAAAAGAATAAAAATCACTAAAAAACCTAAAAACAAATATGGTAGAATTAAAGAAAAAAAAAAACATGGTAGTTTCGCCATATCTCGTTGAATCCTTTTCACTTCTATTTTTTATTTAGTTTTCTTTAAAATATATTTCTCTAAGTGATTAGGTGGGGCTCACGATTCAAATTGTTACCACTGCTAGGGTGAAATAGAGTGATTGAGCAAAAAAAAAAAAAAAAAAAAAAAAAAAAAAAAAAAAAAGTTGAAAAAGAAAGTGAGACCAGACCATCAGACCAACCGGAATAAATTCAATAAAGTCGACCACTGGAACCCTTGTATATGCCAGTGTGTTGATATTAGTCCAGACCAGTATCTCAGTCTATTAGGATAGGTTCATTTTGACAGTGGCCTTCAGACAGATATGAAAAACACCATTCACCTTAGTCAACATCAAAACCATCTTTGTTTTTCTATATCCATCTCTTAATCTATCCATGTGATTGGTTGACTCCGGTTATGATGTCCAGAAACTATCTGAGTAGAGCTTTGTGACTTATATATGAATTTTTAGTATGCTTGAGTGCAAACTCGTGTACAACAATTGGAATTTCGCATCAGGGTACTTCCTCCTGTAGTCAATAAGTATGCCAACCAAGGAGATTCTTTAGTGCCTTCCAAGGTTTTGCGTAGATAGTTAGGGTCTGGAGTATAAATGTTTTGTGGGTACACCTCTTGTAAACCCTCTCGAGACTATAACTCGGCCACTAGGGACACCTAGGGGTTTAAAGGCTTATTGCATACGCTAAATGCAATCGACGATGCTTGCGACGGTGAGTTAGGATTTTATTTTGTAGATTTGAATTGCTCGAGGACTAGAAAATAATAAGTTTGGGGGCATTTGATAGACACATTTTTGTGTCTGATATAATCTCAATTGTATATATTTTTAGTGCTCGATTTTGTATTTATTATGGCTTTTTATGTCTTTGTAGGTGTTTTTGGTGAAATAAGCTTTTATGGAAAATTGGCTCTTAAAAAGTGGTATTTGCGCTCGTGGGAGAAAATTACTATTCGGACCCCTCATTTGGATAAGGGGCACATCAATTACTAAGGGGCGACCAATTACTATTCGCACCCTGGAAATGGTTAAGGGGCACCTTCTTCTTCATTTGAATTCTCAAAAGTGGCGGGAAAAATGTTGCAGACATAAACAGAATTAGGGTTCGATTTCTGGGCAACTTTTAAGGAGATTCAATCGCCAATTTTTGCATGCTGGACTTGATTCAAGTAAACAGGGTTGATGTAGGTGATGAAAGCGATGGACTTTGGCTGGATAGTTCGCTATTCGTGAAACAGAGAAGGATGGTTTGTTCGCGGGTTTGTCTGGTGTGTCTGAGAGAGACTCGATCACTGAAACAGGTTGGGCTGGGTTCGCTACAACTAAACAGGGTTGGTAATGGGCTCTGATTCGAAGAAGATTAAGCTAAATATCCATTCTTGGTAAAACAGGGTATGTGGTGGTCTATTCTCTGGTGAGATTATTTATGGAAGTTCCGTGATAAAACAGGGAGGATATCTTCCTTGCCGACTTGAAGATATTGGGAGGATTTGTTTCTATCTTATCTTGACAGAGTTTGGAAAGTTCTCAACAGTCAGAGACACGTAAGAAGAAGAGAGCAATATTCTCGTAACTTGCCGTGAAGGATAAACCAAAAAGATTGACTCGTGATTTTTGGAGCTGTGGTTTATAAATATAGGTGTTCGAGATACAAGAAGGGGGGTCGAGACCTTTGGGAATAATTACTGGGTTGTTAGGAGAAGAACAGGAAGTTGCAGAGTGAAGAACAATAGTTAAAAGTAGTACCAGGAGAAGAAGAAGAAGAAGAAAGACACCTTAGAGCGATCGCGAAAACCGTGACCTTTACTTTTGAATTCCATAACTTTGTAACAATCTTTCCAACAATTATATTGGATTCGCAACAATTCGCAACAGTTTCTGTAGAATGGTGAGTTCTCAGAACAATTATATCTCATTACGAACTCGCTGCTTTAGTAGTTTTCTCTTGTTTTTCACCCTTTTGAGCTATGAACACCTACTTTGAGCACGTGAATAACATGAGGAGCTAAACCCTTAGCCGAGGCGACGGAGGAAGCCATTGTTCCATGAAAAGTGGTATATTTCTATTTTAATTAATTTTTGCAATTTCTTTTATGATTATTTGCATGGAACTAATATTGGAAACGGATTTTTATTGAATGATTGTGATTAGTTTTGATGGAGCATGCTTAGTTTAAGACTTTTGATGTTTCATGCTTAGTGTTTACAATTGTTACTTCGAAAATCTACTTGAGGCAATAAATTAGAATCACTTCAAACGCAAAGAATTGCATGAATATTGATTAGATTGAATCACTTAATTGGTCAATGGTGGAATCCTGAGTCTCGGTGCTTTTTATAATCTTGATAACAACTTCGTAAGTTTTCTATTGAGTTTGAATCTACAATTAAATCTTCACAAGTCTGAGTGAACGACATCTTTCTTACCACTTTACAACAACAATTAAAACCACATCAGTTTTTGGCGCCGCTGCCAGGGAAATCATTCATGTCACAAACTGGGGTATTGGTCTGGCGGTTTACAGCGTGCAGCGTGCAACGCGCCATCACAAGAACGTGTCAGGAAGTCATGGACGGTTAGAGATGACAGGAGAAGTGGGCAAGACTGGTCGTGCAACACCAACACACAACTCCACTACTCCATCACTCCACTTCCTCCACTTCCCACGAGAGACGTGAATAAGGCTCAAATGACTTGTATAAATAGGTTCTCCTCCCTATTTCCAATAACAAGAACAAGTCCAGACAACAGAGGCAAGTGTTGATACCATTGTATTCAAACACCAGAACTGATAGCTTACATCTTGCAAGCCAGTTCAGCTTTCTGATACAAGTCATACATAGCCAACACCTTCACAATCTCAACACCTTCTTCGCTTCCCTCCCTAAGATCAACCCCATCTCCTTCACTTTGTGACCGAAACAAGTCTGGAACGGCCATTTCTTGGTTTAGGCCGGATTTGCACAGATTGATTTCTCGAATCTTCAAGCACTCCCGTGCAGCGCATTTGTTTAAGGTTTAGACTCATTTCTCATCCACACACCCCAAATTACCAAAATCGGCAGAAATAGTTTTCACCCATAAAGAATTGGCGACCGCAGCGGGAGGTTAGTCTCTCGGTTGTAAAGTCAATTTCTTCAATACCATTCAATCAATTTCGAGATGGTTGGTCTTAGGACCGCCTCAACAGTCTCAAATCCTGATGGTTCCTCCAACGAAGATACCCCTCCTCCTAACGGCGTACCTAACGGCACGATCAGGAGATTTCCAACATTAAACGAACTAGCACGGGTACAGGAGATTCACACGAAGAACATGGAGCTAATCAAAGAAGCGGTAAACGGCATACTTGATCTCCTTATCAAGATGACATCAGAGATGAGCGTTCCGGAGACCTCTACAACGGGGACTAGTTCCCCTCAGATCAACAACTTTACTACGAACCAGAGACCAGTGGATTAGGAAGCGACATCTCTAGTGGAAAGCTTGTGTGAACACTTGTACCTCTCGAAGAATCAACGGGCAGAGACGTTTGCTGCAATTAATAAAATAGCTCTGGACGTACACCTGACTCCTTCACGTCCAGAAGTCTTAACTGCATCGGAAACATCTGTAAATAATGTTACATTTACAGAAGACGACATGTTGGCAGAGGAAGGTCACAACCGGGCCCTACATGTTACCGCACGCATCAAGAGTTCAGAGTTCAGGAAGGCCCTCGTCGATACAGGAGCATCTTCGAATGTGATTACTCTCAAGACTCTCAGGACAACCAAGGTTATCCCATGCAAGATTGTACGGCAGCCCACCACAATGACGGACTTCGAAGGAAACCAGATCAAGACATACGGGTATGTCAATCAATTTATCAAGAGGGACCCGTTCAAAGTCAAAAAGTGAAATTTGAAGTCATAGACAAGGAGCCGGACTACCATATGATACTAGGGAGACCGTGGATTCATGACAATAATGTCATCCCTTCAACGTATCACCAGTGCCTGAAGACCATGCTAAACGAGGAAGTCATTCGTATTCCTGCATCATTGTCTCCGTACGCACCAATATGCGGAGTGAAACTGTTCGAGCCAAGAGAAACTCCGCAGGGAGGGTCAGACAAAGTCATGTGCACCCCACTACCCATGTGGGCTTCAATCCAGGAAGAAGACCGACTTGCATCACTGGGGGCTAAGCACTACGACACACCTTTTCTGACGAGGCGTCCATCTTTATCCGGTGAAGCTTCAACCCATGCTCACACCAAAAGGGAACGCACTTTCGAGGCAAGCCGTGATCAGAAGGGGAAGGCAATATACCGGCGCCGCTGTTAGCAATTAGCAGGAGAGACGGGAACCCAGTCTCTCCGCCCAATTGAATGCTGCAAGAACGACGGAACACAAGAGGAGGTATTGGACGCCCCGCGACAGCTACAAGATGGCACTAACTCCATAATTAACGAGCTCGAGACTGTTAACATCGGGAATGAAGAATCTCCCAGGCCTGTCTCTATCAGTTCTACTCTGTCCGTGAACGAACGTGCGAGTCTTGTCCAACTACTCAAGGAGTACCAAGATGTGTTTGCCTGGACATACGAGGAAATGCCTGGTCTAGATGAAAAATTGGTCACCCATCACCTACATGTCATACCTGGATCCAAGCCAATCGAGCAATCTCCGAGGCAATTCAGACACGAAGTGGAAGAAAAAATCAAGAACGAAATTCAGAATTTTCTAGCTGCTGGCTTCATCAGACATATTCATCATCCGACCTGGTTAGCTAATGTGGTCCCAGTAAAGAAGAAAAACGGATGATTCGGTCTTTGCGTGGATTTCGAGAGACTTGAACAAGTGCTGCCCCAAGGACGACTTTCCTCCGCCTAATCGACATGTTAGTAGACGCCACCAGCCCGGACACGGCATGTTCTCCTTCATGGATGGTTAGTTATGGCTACAATCAGATAAGGATGTATGTGCACGATGCAAGTAAGACAACCTTCTGAACCCCTCTTGGGAATAATTACTATATTGTCATTCCATTCGGTTTAAAGAACGCCAGCGCAACGTATCAACGTGCTATGACGGCAATCTTCCATGACATGATGCATAAGCAAGTCGAAGACTACGTGGATGATATAGTAGTCAAATCCAAGACTCAAGCTATCCTCACAATGTCACTGCCGTGAACTGTGAAGGAGCTCCAAAACTTCATGGGCAAGGTGAACTTTTGCTTCATTCACCCCCTGCTGAAGAAAGGATCAAGTTTCGTCTGGATCACACTACAACAGGAAGCGTTTCAGAGGATTCAACAAATATTATCATCTCTGAATCATCACAAAGGGTTAGCCTATTATGTAAGCCCAGAAAAGAGCGAGCATGGGACATCTTCAGATCCACTGAAGCCAACACCTCAAGGGAGCAGCCTCAAGAAGATAACGATGTCCGGGTGTCATGTCGAGAAAGAATCCGGGCGAATCACTCTATCAGAGGATAGTGCATGTCTACCGTGTTATGTTGGAGAATATGCACTTTTGGTCATCCTCTGGACTTCGTGAAGCTGTTGAACGCTCGTCTACGACATCATCTACCCTGCTGGAAAGAACCAGGCCTCCAGTAATGAAGAGCCTCATGATGTTCGTGGAAGCATACATCCCACCAACAGGCAATACAACCTTCAGCCTTCCATGCGGTTTTGTAGAAAGGGTTTTCCCACACTACACCCCTCACTATATTTTGTAGATCTAAATCTTATGAATTATCTAAATTCCAAATATAAGTGCTAGAAATTTAAATAGACATATAAGAAGAATTACATTTACAATCTCCATTAATGGATATTTTGTAGAGCTCTAGATCTAATTATTTGGGGAAGAAGATGATAAAGAAAATAAATCTCTCTCCAAAAATATCTCTCTCCAAAATATTTCTCTCTCTCTAAAAAATGTCCTCCCCAAAATTATTCCCCCTTTCTCTCTCCTGCTCTCCTCTTTATATAGGTGTTTACATAGTGGATGACAACTCACATACAGCTCATATTCTCGCGAGCTCTTTGATAATTTCGCGCAGCTCTTGCTACCTTCTCTCGAGACACTCTCTCGAGTCTTGCTACCTTCTCTAGACACTCTCTCGAGTCTTGCTACCTTCTCCGAGACACTCTCGCGATTTAAGAAAATAATTGAATCTCGCACGCTAAGAAAATATGTTGTGCGATATTTGAATCCTACATCTTGCCTCTTTTCCTTGAATATTGCTTGAAGAGCGATCTTTAAGGAAAAATCATTGTTGTAGTAATCTTTGGTCTTTATTGATGAAGGAACGAGCGGAAGAATCTTGGACTTGAAAAGTACGACTTGCCTCTATTCTTTTGCTTGAAGTTCAGAAGCTTTGAGAAGTATATATGAAGTATCGTTTCTTGAATTATGCGAAGTATGAAGTATCCTTGAAGAAGTATATGAAGTACTTAATCCTCAAATATATATAAGAAGTATGAAGTATCCTTTGAGAAGTATAAAGTACTTAATCCTCTAAATATAAGAAGTATTGTGAATCCATCATGCGAAACTCTCGCTCCATGTTCTTTGCCTCATGCTATCTTGTAATGCAAATAAAAAATTAGATTAGTATTCAACATTTCTTTTATCAAAAATTTTCATTTAATTGCAAGTTCAAATCGTTTTTCTTTGTTTTGATTTCCTTTGTATAACTTATTTCGTCTCATCCGATAAACATCCTTAATGGAGATGATCCTAATAGGTACCCCTTATATGACGCACTTTAGGTACATTGCCTCTTGCGAAATCCTAGAGTAAATTCGCGAACTAGGTGTACGCCATAAAGGTTTGCCCGCTACTACTCTCCATGTTGGATATCATTCTCATTTGAAACAAAGCGAGTATTTGGGATGGAAATATATAAATTGATCTTTGCGAGATATTTTTCAGTTTCTCTTGTAATTGTGAAATCTTTGTAGTTCAAATTTTTGTAATTTCTGCGATTATCTCGCTTTTTGTAAATCAAATCAAAAATCTTTTATTTTTTGTAAGTGAAATGTTTAAGGAAAGTGGTACTTAGCTTTTGTGGTTTGTATTTGTTGTCAATCTCGCGTAGCAAAAGAAATGTGAGAAGTGAGACTTGAACCCTTGACTCCGCCTCTTGCATATTCTCGCACCATACCAACTGTTTAACCCTCTCTCGCGAAATTCATTCGCGTAGATAATCATCAACTTTATTCTTTGCGAGATAAGCAAAAGTCTGTAGGAAATTTCGCATAACAAAAATAAGTGTGCGAGAGCAAGAATTGATCTCGACCTTCCGCTCGCATTCATGCCTCCGACCAACCGTGCTAGCCATGCCTCTGCAAGTGTTTTCGCGAAATAATCACTTAATTTCTTCTTACGCGAGATACCGTTGCTAAAAATCCATGTGAAAAATACACGTTCGTTGAGACTTGAACTACGCGACCGTGAACTCATTAATTTCGCAGTGACCAACGTATCTATGCCTCTTGTTTGCGAAAGAATGAAACAACCTTGCGAAATTATCCATTTTTTCCTTCTTTGCGAAGCAAAAATTCTTTGCGAGGTGGGAGATTCGAACCGCGACCTTAAGCTCCTCTTGTTCGCTTCGTGACCAATTGTGCTACTCCTCCTGTGCGAAAGGATCGCATAATGCTAATACATGACTTATATTCACCCTTTGATATTCAAGGAAAAAGATGACAAAAATTCTTCTCGAAGGGTAAGACTCGAACTCGCGACCTTATGTTTATACTCTTCGCGGTGACCAATTGTGCTAGTCACTTGTTTGTGAAAGAAACACACAATACTATAACTTTATTCCATTTTTCCCCTCTTGAAAGTTCAAAAATATTTGAAAAATATGATGTGAAGAGATTTGATCTGCGACATCAAGCTTCTTCGCTCCAACTCAAACCATCTCATAGAGCTTCCTTTTTGTGATAAAAATCACAACGTTTGTTCTTATCCTTTTCTTCGTTCTTCCTTAATTTCCTTCAACAATTTTCCTCTTTTCTTTTTTCTCCCGAATATGAAATCTTCCATTAAAAATTAGCTTTCTTCCTTGAATTTTATCACATCAAACCCTTTTTTTTATGTTCTTGAATTGTTGGACAGTATTTTCTCCTCGAAAGTGTGATTTCTTCCATAAAACTTCCATTTTTGAACCTAAATTTTATAGATCTAAATAAAAAGTATGAAATAAAAGAATTACTTTTCATGGAAATTTCTCTTAAAGTTTTTATAGATCCAATTGAATTCACCACCAACAAATGAGTCAGTTTTTTCTAAACTTTCTTGAACCAACAAGATTAGGTCCTGTTTCTAGCGCTAATATGTAGTAGCAAAGTTTTCCCACACTACACCCTCACTATATTTTAGATCTAAATCTTATGAATTATCTAAATTCCAAATATAAGTGCTAGAAATTTAAATAGACACATAAGATTTTACGTGGTTCGATCAATGTGATCTACATCCACGATTCTTCACTATGATTGTTGAGGTTACATAAGAATTACATTTACAATTTCCATTAATGGATATTTTGTAGAGCTCTAGATCTAATTATTTGGGGAAGAAGATGATAAAGAAAATAAATCTCTCAAAAAATATCTCTCTCCAAAATATTTTCTAAAAATGTCCTCCCAAAATTATTCCCCCTTTCTCTCCCCGCTCTCCTCTTTATATAGGTGTTTACATAGTGGATGACAACTCACATACAAACTCATATTCTCATGAGCTCTTTTGATAATTTCTTGAGGCTCTTGCTACCTTCTCTCGAGACACTTGACAAGCAGCAAGAGGAAAGCCACCGAGATACAACATCCTGCGCGTCCTAAATCGCCAACTCCAACTCCAGCACCATATGAAGACTGCCAAGTTCGTTCCCGTAGCTATCACGCCTCCCCGCCGGCCTCTTCGATCACAAACTTGCTGCCAGAACCGTTGTTGCTCGTCGATTAATACCATCCAGAGCTTCACCATATCAACGACCATTATGTACAAAAGACCCATCGGGCATAAAAGATAGAGCCACGTAGACCACGCTTGGGGACTGAGGTTCAGCATGAAATTCCTTTACCGTCAGTCAAGAACTTCTTCGACGCTCCACCCACTAGAAGCTGCATCAAACGCTCTCCGGGACCTGCTTGCTCCAGAAGATGCTTCAACGCTCTCAGCGGGACCCACACCACGTTCGAACATACAAGGTTCATGTTTGGGAAAAGTAAGCATGCCTAGATCCCACGTTCGAGAAAAGGGAAGATCGATGTTGGTTAGCAAGACCGGTGTTCGTCAAGGCAAGACCGGTGTTGGTCAAAGTAGTAAGGATGACACTCGAGCAAACACATAAACTGTACGGGCAAAGAAAGCAAGGCCGGTGTTGATCAAGTCACAAGGCCGGTACTGCTAAAGTCACAAGTCCGGTATTGCACAAGTCACAAGTCCGGTATTGCTCAAGCTTCAAGTTTGGTATTGATCAAGTGACAAGTCCGGTATTGCTCAAGCTTCAAGTCTGGTATTGATCAAGTGACAAGTCCGGTATTGCTCAAGTTTCAAGTACCGTGTTGATCAAGTCACAAGTCCGGTATTGCTCAAGTCTCAAGTCCGGTGTTGATCAAGTCACAAGTCCGGTATTGCTCAAGTCTCAGGTCCGGTGTTGATCAAGTCATAAGTCCGATATAGCTCAAGTCTCAAGTCCGGTGTTGATCAAGTCACAAGTCCAGTATTGCTCAAGTTTCAAGTCCAGTGTTGATCAAGTCACAAGTCCGGTATTGCTCAAGTTTCAAGTCCGGTGTTGATCAAGTCACAAGTCCGGTATTGATCAAGTCACAAGTCCGGTATTGCTCAAATTTCAAGTCTGGTATTGATCAAAGTCACAAGGCTGGTATTCGAATAAAACAGGCGTACGCAGCAGGGTCGGTTTACAGTCGAAACACAGGGTCAACGTTCAGTCAGGCACGCGATGGGTCCCACTTGATCTCAGCCCCAGATTGGTCGAAGCAGACACAGCCGTCCCCAACCAAAGCTCTCTCTCCAGAAGAAGGCGTTTGAGCTCCAACACTTCAACGCTCTCCCGGGCCTGCTCCAAGCCGCTTCAACGCTTTCTACAGGACCCACATTTACGTTTGAGCACACAAGGTTCATTTTTAAAAAAAAAAAAACAAGCTTGCTCACATCGGGTCCCACGTTCGAGCAAAGCAAACAGAAAGGGCAGGTGTTTGGTCAAAGCATCAAGTCAGGTGTTTAGTCAAGCTAGCTGGGTCGGTGTTTGGTCGAAGTAGCAAGATGACACTCGAGCAAGTACATCAACCGTACGGTCAAAGTAGGCACAGGACATGGCCGACGTTTGAAACATGTACACGGTGGTCCCGCGTTTGATCGAAGCATGCACATCTGCCCATGTTCGAATCAAGCATGCTTACATCGGGTCCCACGTTCGATCAAGCAGACGCAGCGGACCCACGATTAACCAAAACAGGCACATCAAGCCCACGTTCGATCAGCGGTGCAGTAGCCCACGAACGAAACAGCGTAATGTGGTCCATCGAAGCAGGCAAGACCGACATCATGCTAGGGGAACACTCGCCTGGACACCTCTTGAACGTCACATGCTCCAAGGACAGGATGACCCGTCTCTCCTGGTAACATCTAACTTTGTCTCATAAGCTTTGTCTTTAACTGTCACCATCTCATACCTACCCCACAATGGTATAACCATTACGTGCTAGGCAGGGGACTTAATGTTGATGGTGGATTTTCATTTAAGGCTAAAATTGTAAAAGCCAAAATTATACGCTAACATCTTGCAAAAGATAAAGCCATTGATAAGTGATGAATACTTCTTCACTTTACTAATTCACCTAGAATAGAGCATGTGGCAACAATCCCAGTATTATGTGAATTAAATACACAAAATTCATCCAGGTTGGAGCATGTAGAAACAATCCCATATACCCTGTGAATTTACAACATTATTAATTAATGCATGACCATCCTTGTATTTCATGTACTCATTACTGGTGTGGCATGACGACTGAGTGTTGTTCTCAGCAGAGCAACACGAATCTCCAAGAATTAATAATAAAACATGTACGAAATACCCATACAGGCTACAACTCTCGGTGTGTTATACTAGCCCGATTGAGCATATTTGAACCTGAACTGACCATATCAGTATCAGAAACGATCATGACCATCTAACTCCACCAGCATGATTGGATGGATTAGATTGAATCCATGACCCCAAGCAGGTATTGGAATATGCACCACCGACCCAACGCGGACCCTGCATGGTCGGCCTCCCCAAGGGGTGGCATAGCTTGCCAAACCGTCCAAGCCAAAGCAGTATGGACGAAAAACCCTAAATTAGGGTTTGCGGCACATTACATGTATCGCAAAATAGTCTCAACCATCCATCTTCGCAGTCATAAATGGAGGGTGTAGATGTAGATTCAAAAGGCCCAGAGCATGTCAACACAAACACCGTGGGCCCGCCTACATACCTGACTGATCGGTCAGGACCAACTATAGTTGGTCGTCTTGATTCGTGCGCCCCAAACTGGGTATGACACACGACCGGCAAAACTTAATTAGGGTTGTGTCGCTATCACGAGCGTCCATCTTCTCCTGCACGAATGAAGGGTCCATGATTAGACTAAGCAGGTCCGGTGCGCATCAACATGACCACCGTGGGCCCATATATCTCCACACCCGATCGTCCAAGGCATATCATGCCTGGTTGCCTCGATTCGCACGCCCAAACTAGGCATGGTCGCACCTCCCGATTGCAAACTAATCTCGACCACTCAACTTTGCCAGACAAATTGTGTGGCTTAGATCACGTTTCTATGGGATATTGAGATATGGACGTGTATACCAGCTCGCCGTATGTACAACAGACTAATCGCACAAGACCGACCAAGCTTGGTCATCTTGAAACGCGCGCCCGAAGTGGGCATGGTGCGCGGCTTTTGCGGCACCAGATTTTTGTTGCAAATTGATCTCGACCACTCAACTTCGCCGGACAAATTGAGTGGCCCAGATCACTCTTTCACGAGACAATGAGATATGAGCGCCTACACTGTCATGTCGTCTACACACATGCACGATCGGCCCTGTCAAAATTGTATCCCAAGCTTGGATTCGACCAAGCTGAAGAGTGATGCTTAAGCACCTCTTCAAAAAACCCTAATTCCATCAACGGTCAAAGATGAGTGTCTCAAAGATCATCTCGTCCGTCCAACTTCACCGGCTTGGTTATACAACCCTGGTAAGGAGTTAATTGGTTAGTGAGGCATCATGGTGATCACCACCCTTCACTTTACCCCATCATGATTCAATACCTGCATAGAATACACATGATACTTCACAAGTATCGACTTCCTAAATAACTTAGTTATTTAATCTAGCATTACATGCTACTTTCTGTGGGTCCCACGATCCACACACTTGAGACATCAATCATGTCACAAACTGGGGGATACATACTGGGGTATTGGTCTGGCGGTTTACAGCGTGCAGTGTGCAACGCGCCATCACAAGAACGTGTCAGGAAGTCATGGACGGTTAGAGATGACCGGAGAAGTGGGCAAGACTGGTCATGTAACACCAACACACAACTCTACTACTCCATCACTCCACTTCCTCCACTTCCCACGAGAGACGTGAATAAGGCTCAAATGACTTGTATAAATAGGTTCTCCTCCCTATTTCCAATAACAAGAACAAGTCCAGACAACAGAGGCAAGTGTTGATACCATTGTATTCAAACACCGGAACTGATAGCTTACATCCTGCAAGTCAGTTCAGCTTTTTGATACAAGTCATACACAGCCAACACCTTCACAATCTCAACACCTTCTTCGCTTCCCTCCCTAAGATCAACCCCATCTCCTTCACTTTGTGACCGAAACAAGTCTCGAACGGCCATTTCTTGGTTTAGGCCGGATTTGCACAGATTGATTTCTCGAATCTACAAGCACTTCCGTGCAGTGCATTTGTTTAAGGTTTAGACTCATTTCTCATCCACACACCCCAAATTACCAAAATCGATAGAAATAGTTTTCACCCATAAATACCAGGTCCTTCTGAATCTCATGAGTCTTATACACAAAAGCCTTTATTTGTTGAATCTCCTTTCACATCTCTTTCAACACTTCAAGAACATCAGAAAACTTCTGAGAGTTTGAAGGAATGGCTCTTGGCTTCCTCACATTCCTTCTTTTTCTTTTCAATGTCGGAGCTAACGGAGATTTCTCTTTTTCCTTCATGATTGATGGCTTGACAATCATATTAGCATCCTTTCCATCAGAAGAAATGGCACTTGGAGCATCCATAGGCGTATGGGTTTGTGAGAGGAAATCACAATCTCAACAAGTAGTCTTGAGATAAAAAAGAGTTTCAATGAAGGAAAAGGAATGTAGGGTTTCGAAACCTTTAACAGGCTCGTACACGTCCAACTCTCAACCCTATAAAGAGTAGAATTGACGATCATAACCCTCTCTTTTTGTAGAAAGACAGGAAAGAGCAAAAACTAAGAAAAAAAAAAAACTTTTCCTAAAGCCTGAGAGGTACAAAATCATTGTCTATTTTGATCAGGCACATGAGACAAGATTTTTATCAATCAACACAATTAAATTGCGTTGCGGTGAACAAAAATTTGTCCACCATTTTCTTCATGAGAGGAATCCTCAGACTTCTGTCTATCAAACCGACTCGACCATACTCTCTTCTCTAATGGTCTTGGTTTGTCCTTGGAAACTATTTTCTTAGATGAAGATAAGATCCTAGATACCTCAGTGGTCTTCTGAGCAAGTTTAAGCTTCCTTGTTAAATGATTTGCTCTTCGTTGAAGTTTGTTGACGTGCCTCAGTTTGTGTTTGTACTTGCAACACCTTGAAAGTTCATGACCCTTTAGAGAACAATACGAACACGTCAGTCTAGGATAAAGGTCAGGCTTTTGAGATGTGCACGCAGCCAGGCACATAGTGGAACCTGAAACATTATAAACAGAGTTTCCAAAGAATTGATCAACTTTATCTTCCAGAATAGTTGGATTATCTTCTGAAAGAATATTAAGATTGATGTATGTATTGCTATAATTATCAAAATCAATTTTTTCACCAACAAGTGCAACACTTGATTTCTCGTATTCATTAGAATCATAGTTGTCAGATATTTCATCAAGAGTTGCAGCAAGACCTTTGTTCCCAGTGTATTTTCTACGATTTGGGCACTCGTTTGCAAAATGACCAAATCCTTTACACTAAAAGCACTGAGGCATATCCTCATCATCAGTTTCATCAATATCCCTATTTTTAGGAGGAACACGATTATGAGGTTTGACTGATGCCTTAGGCTTATCTTTGGAGAACCGTTTACTTCTCTTCAGCAGAAGATCCCTAAACTGTCTTGTGATCATCGAGACTGATTTGTCAAGATCTTCATCTGATAAATCTGTCTCAGAATGATCATTTTCAGAGATATACACTTTTTTACTTTTATCAAGTAATTTAGTGTTCTTTAGTGCTTTGAACGCAACATCCTTAGTTTTGGATGAATGTTCATGATCAAAAATATTAAGCTTCCCAACCAGCGTATTTCTGGAGAGATTATCAAGGTTATTTCCCTAAACGATGGCATGCTTCTTAGAATCGTATCTAGATGGCAGTGATCTGAGAATTTTCATCACAATGTCCTTTTCAGGAATAGTCTTACCCAATGCAAAAGATGCATTAACAATTTCAGACACTTTGTGATTAAACTCATCAAATGTTTCTTCATCTGCCATACGAAGGTTTTCCCAATCGGAATTAAGGTTTTGAAGCCTAGCTTCCTTTTCACTGGTATTACCTTCAAAAACGGTTTCTAAGATATCCCAAGCTTCACCGTCAGAATTTTGCTTTGCATCAAGTATCTCAACAGGGCTGTATTCACTAATATTCTTGGGAACGTTTACATTTCCAACTGCCACAACGGGAGGATCATAGCCACTAACAACATATACCCATGATTCAAAATCACGCGCTTGAAGAAAAGCTCGCATAGCAATTTTCCACCATAAGTAATTAGAGCCATCGAAGACTGGTGGTACGTTAATAGAGATAGCACCTCTGTCCATAGAGTCAGATCACTACAAACACATACTTATAAGGTCTTGAACGTGTTTGCCTGCTCTGATACCAATTGAAAAAGCGGGGGTCTAACAACCACACCCAATATTTCGCTTAGCAATCTGTATGGACAAACTCTAATATACTTTCTAGAGAATCAACTAGACAGTCAGACTTAATCTAGATAAAAAGTATATCAAAGAGTTTATATCTCAATCTCTCGATTTGATCTTTACTCAAGCAAATATAAATCTGCGAGTCTTTATCAAAGAGATATAACTTGGATGGTACCAAATACCAATATCAAAGTGTCAATCAATTTAAATAAACAACCAAAAGGTCGGATATTCTAATTGATTGAACAACGCACAACCTGTGATATTTCAATTATATAAACAAATATAATGCGGAATAGAAATAACACAGACACCAGAATTTTGTTAACGAGGAAACCGCAAATGCAAAAAAACCCCGGGACCTAGTCCAGATTGAACACACACTGTATTAAGCCGCTACAGACACTAGCATACTCCAAATTAACTTCGGTCTGGACTGTAGTTGAACCCCTATCAATCTCACACTGATCCAAGGTACAATTATGCTCATACGTCTCTGATCCCACCAAGATGCTACGTACTTGATTCCCTTAGCTGATCTCACCCACAACTAAGAGTTGCTAGGACCCTAAGTCGAAGACTTTAATAAAAAAATCTGTATCATACAGAAAAGTCTACGGTAATAGATAAATCCATCTCCCACGAATATACCTACGAGTTTTTGTTATGTCTTTTGATAAATCAAGGTGAACAGAAACCAATTGACAACCCGGACCTATATTCCCGAAGAACATCCTAGTATTATCAATCACCTCACAATAATCTTAATCAACGTAGCGAAAAAAGATATTGCGGAATCACAAACGATGAGACGAAGTGTTTGTGATTTCTTTTCTATCTTGCCTATTGGAGATATAAATCTTAAGCCAATTATTCCAATTGTACTTGTACGATGGAAACAACAAGATCAGATCACACAACTACAAGAAAAGTAGTATCGGTCCGGCTTCACAATCCCAATGAAGTCTTTAAGTCGTTAACCTGGTTTAGAGAAGAAAACCCAAGGTTAAAGGAGAATCGACTCTAGCTTATGCAACTAGTATCACACGTAAGGTGTGGGGATTAGGTTTCCCAGTTGATAGAGTTCTCCCTTATATAGTCTTTCAAATCAGGGTTTGCAATCAATGTTAGCTTGGTAACAAAGCATTCAATATTCACCGTTAGATGAAAACCTAATTAGATTCAAGCTAATATTTCTCAACCGTTGGATCGAAACCTTAGCTTGTTACACACAAATGAAATGTCCAATTTTGGGTTTATGTAACCGTTCCCAAACATTAACATTTGTTGGTTCAACAATAGTTAACCAAATGGTTAGCCATATGAGCACTTTCATATCAACCATAGTCTTCTTCACCATAACTAGTTCAAATGACTCAAATGAACTAGTTAGAGAGTTGTTCAATTGCTTAGATTTTATGTAACTACACAAGACACAATCGAAGCAAAAACGGTTTGATTCACTCGAATCGGTTCATGAACTTTATAGCCACGGTTTGCAAAAGCATTCCTTAGTTTATATATACATGAGTTCAAGAACAACCGATTTTAGATATAACCTACTCAAGTTCGCGGACTGGTTTCGCGGACTTAAGCTCACGGAAGGAGTTCACAAACTCCAGCAGAAATTCTCGGGTCGAGAACTTCCGCCAGTTCGCGGACTTGGCTCACGCCACATTCCGTTTCTCTTGATCAACAAAGTTCGCAAACTTTGGTTCAAGAAATAACGACTTATACATATATGTGTTTCCACAACAATGCTTATATCCTACCAATGGTTATGTAATCTAAACTCTCATTTCAATCATTGAAACATTCTCAGGGGACGTTATATAGCCGTTATTCATTTCTTCTTCTTTTCCTCCGTGTGACTCCAAAGTAGACCATTTTTCGTCAGAGCAATTTTCAAAGTGATTGAAACATAACATGACATTCATCATTGGGTAAAGATGAATTCGGCTAAAGCGAAAGCTTACCAACACATATTTTGACAAATAGATAGGCGAGATAAACTCAGCTCGAAAATAGCAAATGTGTATAATGAAAGTCTATATATCAAAACGACTTTTGTCTCAAGAATAGGAAATAGAGTAAATAGACTTTTGAGTGATGGATAAGTTCAAGTCTCCACATACCTTTTAGTCGATGAAGTTCCACCAGTTCCTTGAGTAGTCCTTCGTCTTGTATGATGATTGCCATGGAGTCTTGAGCTCAACTACAATTTCTATCCTAGTCCGAGACTTTTAGCTATAATAGGATAGAAATCAAGACTTATAGTTTTGATCACTAACATTGACAAACATGCTTGAGATAGCAACGCATGCAAGTTGGACCGAGCAATGCTCTAACAATTGCAGGTGGCAGCCGGAGATGGAATTCTGAAGCAATGATGCTGGGGTTGTTAGAGAGTCTCCATGAGACAAGGCTTGTGATTCAGGGATGGCTGAGTTTGTGTGAGATTGTATGAAGGTATGCAGGGAATTTTGGCTGGTTCTGATTGACTTGGTGCTGATGTTTATGGTGCTTGCTGGTGATGGAAGGAGGAAGGCATTGAAGCTGATCTGATATGCAGGAGTTGTTGGTGTTGCTTTCAGTTTAAACACAAGACTAAGACAGAGAATGAGTTTTCTGTGAATGAATGAGTAGATGGTATTGGTCTGAGTTTAGGAACAAGTATTGCAATTCAGTGAATTGAGCAAGTGGTGGTTTAGACTGTGGATAAAATGAAGCTACAGATTTTCATTAGATGGGTTTGGTTGTAAGGGAGTTGAAGTTATGAAGTTGCAGGTGCAGTTTAAGGAGGAGTTCTATTCTATGATCTTAATCTTCGCTACTACTTTTATTCTAGGGTTTAGAAATGTTAGAGCAATGCTCTGTCGAACTCGCAAGCATTGCTATCTCAAGCTTGTTTGTGAAGTTTAGTTGCCAAAACTATAAGTCATGATTTCTAGTCTACTTATAGCTAAGTCTCGGACTAGGATAGTAAGCGTAGTTGAGCTCTAGACTCCACGACGTTCATCTTGCAAATACGAATAACTACTCAAGGAACTGGTGGAACTTTATCGACAAAAAGGTATGTGGAAACTTGAACTTATCTATCACTCAAAAGTCTATCTATTTTATCTCCTATCTTGAGACAAAAGTCGTATTACTATATAGACTTCAATTATACACATTTGCTATTCCGAGCCGAGTTTATCCCGCTTATCTATTTCTCGAAATATGTGTTGGTAAGTTTTCGCTTTGGCCAAGTTCATCTTTACTCGTGACGAAAGTCATGTTGATTATTTCAATAACTTGAAAATCGCTTTGATGAAAAATAGTTTGTGAATAACAACTATATAACATCCTCTAAGAAAGTTTCTATGATTGAAATGATAGTTTAGAACATGTAACCATCTTTGGATATAAACATAGTGTGTTCTCACATTTGTGTAAAAGTACAAAACCGGGAACCCAAAGTATGCGTACCCATACGCGTACTGGCGGTTGTTGGAAATCCGGGTGAGTATGCTTACCCATACGCGTATTGGCGGAAAGTTCACGTCCGTGAATTTCTGCTGGAGTTTGAAAGTGAAAAACAAAATCAATCCGGTTACTTAAGTACGCGTACCTGTTCACATACTTAGGTAGGTTACTTTCTAAAATCGTTTTGTTCATGAACCAAAACATTTATATAATAAGGAATGTAATCTTTGCAAACCATGATTATAATATTCATGAATCGATTCGAGTGAATCAAAACCGATTTTGCTTCGATTGTGTCTTGTATACTTCTATGAGATATAAGCAATTGAACAACTCTATAACTAGTTCATTTGAGTCATTTGAACTAGTTAGGTGAAGATGAATAACATTGATATGAAAGTGCTCATATGGATAACCATTGGTTAACTATTGTTGAACCAACTAAGTGTACACGTTTAAGTACGGTTACTCAAACCAAAATGAAGTTACATTTCATTTGTGTATAACAAGCTAAGTTTGATCTAACGGTTGAAAGATATTAGCTTGAATCTAATTAGGTTTTCATATAACAGTGAATATTGAATGCTTTGTTACCAAGGTAACTTAGATTGCAAACCCTGATTTGGAGACTATATTAGGAAACCTAATCCCCACGCCTCGTGTGTGATACTAGTTGTATAAGCTAGATTCGATTCTCCTTTAACCTCAGGTTTTTCACGAAACCCTGTAGGTTAACGACTTAAAGACTTCATTGGGATTGTGAAGCCAGACCCAACTATTTTCTCTGTAGTTGCGTAATCTGATCTTGTTGTTTCTATCGTATTTGAGTGCAATCATAAGATTGGCTTGAGATTTATATCTCCGATAGGAAAGATAGAAAAGTAGTCACAAACACCTTTGTCTCATCGTTTGTGATTCCACAATATCTTGTTTCGCAAGTCGATTAAGATTATTGTGAGGTGATTGATATTTCTAGGCTGTTCTTCGGGAATATAAGTCTGGTATATAAATTGATTCATGTTCACCTTGATTTATCAAAAGACGGAACAAAACTCGTAGGTATTTCTGTGGGAGACAAATTTATCTATTCATGTAGACTTTTCTGTGTAAGACAGATTTGTTTATTAAAGTCTTGGACTTTGGGTCGTAACAACTCTTAGTTGTGGGTGAGATCAACTAAGGGAATCAAGTGTGTAGTATCCTGCTGGATCAGAGACGTAAGGAGCGCAACTGTACCTTGAATCAGTATGAGATTGATTGGGGTTCAACTACAGTACAGACCGAAGTTAGTTTGTAGTAGGATAGTATCTGTAGCGGCTTAATACAGTGTGGTGTTCAATCTGGACTAGGTCCCAGAGTTTTTTTGCATTTGCGGTTTCTTCGTTAATAAAACTTCTGGTGTCTGTGTTATTTCTTTTCAGCATTATATTTTGTTATATAATTGTAATTTCACAGGTTGTGCGTTGAATCGATCAATTGGTAAATCCAACCTTTGGTTGTAGATTGAAATTGATTGATCCTTGAACATTGGTCTTTGGTACCGTTCAAGTTATCTCTCTTATATTCAATAAGGCTCTCAAATTATTATTTGTTTGATTGCGGATTGAATTAGAGATTGAGATATAACTCTTTGATATACTTTTCTTAATATTCAGTCTGACATTTTAGTTGATTCTCTTGAAAGTATATTGGAGTTAGTCCATATAGATTTCTAATCGAAATATTGGGTGTGGTTTTTAGACCCACGCTTTTTCAATTGGTATCTGAGCAGGAAAACACGTTTAAAGACCTCATAAGTCTGTGTTTGTAACGATCTGACTCTATGGACCGAAATTCTATCTCCATAAACGTACCACTAGTCTTCGATGGCTCAAACTACTTATGGTGGAAAATCGCTATGCGTGCTTTTCTTCAAGCTCGTGATTTTCAAACATGGGTACGTGTTGTTAATGGCTAAGATCCTCCGGTTAATACAGAAGGCGATGTATCTATACCTAAGGATATTGGTAGATATAGTCTAGAAGAAATCCTTGCTGCAAAGCAAAATTCTGACGGCTTAAATGCTATCATACATGCCATTACCCCAGATCTTCAGCATCATGTGACTACTTGCACGAAGTCTAAAAAAGCCTGGGATATCTTAGAAACCGTATTTGAAGGGAATACCTGTGAAAAAGAAGCTAGGCTTCAAAACCTAAATTCTGATTGGGAAAACCTTCGTATGGCAGATGAAGAATCATTTGATGAGTTTAATCACAAAGTGTCTGAAATTGTTAATGCATCCTTTACATTGGGTAAGACTATTCCTGAAAAGGACATTGTGATGAAGATTCTCAGATCTCTGCCATCCATATACGATTCTAAAAAGCATGCCATCGTTGAAGGAAATAATATCGCAATACTTTCTAGAAATACTCTGGTTGGGAACTTACAGATCTTTGATTATGAGCATACATCCAAATCTGGAAAGGATGTTGCTTTCAAAGCACAAAAGAACACTAAATTACTTGATAAAAGTAAAAGTGTTTGCATCTCTGAAGATGATCTTTCTGAGGCTGATTCTTAGTTTCATTGATCACAAGACAGTTTAGGGATCTTGTTTTGAAGAGAAGTAAACGGTTTTCTAGAGATAAACCCAGGTCATCATATAAGCCCCATAATCGTGTTCCTCCTAAAAACAGGGATAATGATGAAACTGATGATGAGGATATGCCTCGGTGCTTTAAGTGTAAAGGTTTTGGCCATTTTGCAAATGAGTGTCCAAATCGAAAGAAGTACACTGGGAACAAAGGTCTAGCTGCAACTCTTGATGAAATGTCTGACAACTATGATTCTAATGAAGACGAAAAGTCAAGTGTTGGACTTCTTTGTGAAAATATTAATTTTGATAATTGTAGCAATACATACATCAATCTTGATATTCTTTCAGAAGAATCTCAACCAATCTTGAAGGAAAAATTGATCTACCTATTTCTACTGGAAACTCTTCTTCTGATTTTTCAGGTTCCACTATGTGTCTAGCCGCGTACACATCTTGGGCGTCTTAATCATTTACCAGGTTGACATGTCTTTATTGTTCTCTCAGAGGTCATGAGTTATCAAAATGTTTCAAGTACAAACATAAGATAAGATATGTTAACAAACTTCAATGAAGAGCGAATCGATTAGCAGACAAGCTAAAAATTGTTCAAAAATCATTGGAGGTATGTAATCGCATCTCTTCTTCAAAGAAGTTAGTTTCCAAAAGAAAAGTCTAGATCATTAGAAAGGAATTTATGGTCTAAAAACTATGAGAAACAGGGCTCTATGAATTCCGATCGAAAATGATATGGTGGACAGATTATTATTCACCCCAGCACAACTTAAATTGTGTTGGTTAGTGCATCTTGTCTCATGTGCCTGATCAAAAGAGACAAGATTTCGCACACCTCGGGCTTTAGAAAAAAAAAGTCGTTAGATTGTTTTGATTTTCTTTTTTTTATGTTTTTTGCTCTGAGAGCATTGTAAAGTCTGGAATTCGTGTCACTTTTCATATCTAATTGATATTGGAAAGGACTTCCCTATTTAATCAATGGAAGAGGGTTAAAATAGACAATTTTGTCTTTTATAGGGTAAGAGTTGTGCGTACGTGAATCCTTTAAGTGTACAAAGGTTCCGTAACCCTACAGTCCTTTTTCCTTCCCTAAGAAACTCTTTTATCACAAGTTTGCTTGTAGAGATTTCTCTGAGAAAATCCTCTTACAAACTCATATTGCTATGGAGACTTCAAGCATCATAACTTCTGATGGAAAAGATGTTAATATGATTGTTAAGCCACCAATCATTAAGGAAAAATACATCCCTCATGTTCACTCGAACTTAAAAAGAAAAACGAAGAATGTGAGAAGAATAGAATGAATCTTTGTTTATTCCGCAGTATTGATCTTCCCTGATGCATATTTTTATGTTAATATTGTGCGGCTCCGTAAGTTCTCTTATGTGAGCATTTCCGATTAAATTAATCATAGGTTCTCTTGTGGTTAATTTAATTGAGATTTTTGGATACAAATTCATGTTTCATGTGATTTGTTAATGTCCAAAGAAATCCTTCTTTTCTTGTGAAAGTAAGGTTGCTCTTGTTGTTCTTTCGGGAATGACATTTTATGGGGGAGAGTTCTTAATTGAACTTGTGCTTAATTGCCAAATCTTTGTGGGGAGTGCGGTTGTGGAATATTATAGGGGTTATCTTGTATCTTTATAAACTCCTTGATGGATGTATTTAGTTTCGGCTATATGATTGCATCTAAAATAGTTGATATGTGCTTTCTTTTGGTCACGAAGTGTCTCTATGGAAATTTCATTAGGATCCCACTAGTTTTCGTACCTTTGCCAATTTTATTGACAAAAAATGGGAGAATTAATGTGTAGTTCACACTACAAATACATATGGTTTTCGGATCATTATGTAAGGGGGAGTGGTTTTCATGTGAGATGAAGTATTTACTAAGGGGGAATGATACATATCACCATAGTATTGTTGTCGAAGTTTTGATACAATTGAACTTTGATGTTGTGTAATAATACCATGACACTGTATAACAATGATTGGGAGCTATTGTTTTCTCATTGTTATGGCTACGGATCTTCAACAACGATGAGGCTGAATTGAATACCTTTGGGATCATTGGAGTACTTGGAAGTGACGAAGATTTCGAGTAATGTTAAAGAACCAAGGAGATCAAGCATGTGGATGACAAGCTGCAAAGTTTATTTATTTTGTATTCCATATGTATTGATAGTTTTGACACTAAAATTGAAAAAGGGGGAGATTGTTAGAGCACTGCTCGGTCGAACTCGCAATCGTTGCTATTTCAAGCTTGTTTGTCAAGTTTAGTTGCCAAAACTATAAATCTTGATTTCTAGTCTACTTATAGCTAAGTCTCTGACTAGGATAATAAGTGTAGTTGAGCTCTAGACTCCACGGCGTTCATCATGCAAAGACGAAGAACTACTCAAGGAACTGGTGGAACTTCATCGACAAAAAGGTATGTGGAGACTTGAACTTATCTATCACTCAAAAGTTTATCTATTCTATCTCCTTTCTTGAGACAAAAGTCGTATTGCTATATAGACTTCGATTATACACATTTGCTATTTCGAGCCGATTTTATCTCGCTTATCTATTTCTCGAAATATGTGTTGGTAAGCTTTCGCTTTGGCCAAGTTCATCTTTACTCATGATGAAAGTCATGTTGATTATTTCAATAACTTGAAAATCGCTTTGATGAAAAATAGTTTGTGAATAACAACTATATAACATCCTCTAAGAAAGTTTCAATGATTGAAATGAGAGTTTAGAACATGTAACCATCTTTGGATATAAACATAGTGTGTTCTCACATTTGTGTAAAAGTCCAAAACCGGGAACCCAAAGTATGCGTACCCGTACGCGTACTGGCGGTTGTTGGAAATCCGGGTGAGTATGCGTACCCGTACGCGTACTAGCGGAAAGTTCACGTCCGTGAATTTCTGTTGGAGTTTGAAAGTGAAAAACAAAATCAATCCGGTTACTTAAGAATGCGTAACCGTTTGCATACTTAGGTAGGTTACTTTCTAAAATCGGTTTGTTCATGAACCAAAATATTTATATAATAAGGAAAGCAATCTTTGTAAACCGTGGCTATAATGTTCATGAATCGATTCGAGTGAATCAAAACCGATTTTGCTTCGATTGTGTCTTGTATACTTCTATGAGATCTAAGCAATTGAACAACTCTCTAACTAGTTCATTTGAGTCATTTGAACTAGTTATGGTGAAGATGAATAAGGTTGATATGAAAGTGCTCATATGGCTGACCATTGGTTAACTATTGTTTAACCAACTAAGTGTACACGTTTAGGTACGGTTACTCAAACCTAAATGAAGTTAAATTTCATTTGTTTATAACAAGCTAAGTTCGATCTAACGGTTGAAAGATATTAGCTTGAATCTAATCAGGTTTTCATCTAACGGTGAATATTGAATGCTTTGTTACCAAGGTAACTTAGATTGCAAACTCTGATTTGGAGACTATATAAAGGAGAACTCTAGCAACTGGGAAACCTAATCCCCACGCCTCGTGTGTGATACTAGTTGTATAAGCTAGAATTGATTCTCCTTTAACCTTAGGTTTTTCACGAAACCCTGTAGGTTAACGACTTAAAGACTTCATTGGGATGGTGAAGCCAGACCCAACTATTTTCTTTGTATTTGCGTGATCTGATCTTGTTGTTTTTATCATATTTGAGTGCAATCGTAAGATTGGCTTGAGATTTATATCTCCGATAGGCAAGATAGAAAAGTAGTCACAAACACCTTCGTCTCATCGTTTGTGATTCCACAATATCTTGTTTCGCTAGTCGATTAAGATTATTGTGAGGTGATTGATATTTCTAGGCTGTTCTTCGGGAATATAAGTCCAGTATATCATTTGGTTCATGTTCACCTTGATTTATCAAAAGACGGACCAAAACTCGTAGGTATTTTTTTGGGAGACAAATTTATCTATTCCTATAGACTTTTTTGTGTGAGACAAATTTGTTTATTAAAGTCTTCGACTTTGGGTCGTAGCAACTCTTAGTTATGGGTGAGATTAGCTAAGGGAATCAAGTGCATAGTATCCTGCTGGTATCAGAGGCCTAAGGAGCACAACTGTACCTTGAATCAGTTTGAGATTGATTGGGGTTCAACTACAGTCCATACTGAAGTTAGTTTGTAGTAGGCTAGTGTCTGTAACGGATTAATACAATGTGGTGTTCAATATGAACTAGGTCCCGGGGTTTTTCTGCATTTGTGGTTTCCTTGTTAACAAAACTTCTGGTGTCAGTGTTATTTCTTTTCCGCATTATATTTTGTTATATAATTGAAATATCACAGGTTGTGCGTTGAATCGATCAATTGGTAAATCCAACCTTTGGTTGTAGATTGAAATTGATTGATCCTTGAACATTGGTCTTTGGTACAGTTCAAGTTATCTCTCTTATATTCAATCAGGCTCGCAAATTATTATTTGTTTGTTTGCGGATTGAATAGAGAGATTGAGATATAACTCTTTGATATACTTTTGTTAAGATTGAGTTTGACTGTCTAGTTGATTCTCTTGAAAGCATATTGGAGTTAGTCCATACAGATTGCTAAGAGAAATATTGGGTGTGGTTGTTAGACCCCCGCTTTTTCAAGAAACATGAAAGCTTTTCTCTTTATTCTTGTTATGAACTTCATGAATATGAGCTAGAGTTTTATTTTTGGTTATGGATTAAGTTAATTTCACATAACATGATTTTGGGTTTAATGAATTAGTTTTGTCTCATATTTATCGTTCATGACTCTCTGGAAATATAGTTGCATGATTGATGTATTGCAACATGATTTGAGTATTTGTTTTGTCAAGTTTCAAATTGGTAGAACTCATATCCATTTCTATAGCTAGTTTAGGATTTTTCATCGAGCGATAATCCTTGAACACAAATAGCATAAATATGATTATAGGTTGTAGTGATACATCATTGTAATCATATGTGAACCATGACCTTTGTTAATTTTTTTGCGAAATGTATTTAGAATGCATTGATTAGCCTTATTCCATGAATCTTAATGCTCCATGGGAATTGAACTTGATTAGCGCAAGGCGTTAGGTTATTCTTTTGGTAGAATTCATATTCGCATCTTTTAATGTGTTTGTTGATGACAAGAGGAAATTAGTGGGATATTCTTGCGATCAAGTATCCTAGGGCTTTTGATTAAGTTGAGATTAAACATTAATTCTAATTATTGTTTCAAATACATATTTGTGAAAGAAAACGAAATCCTTGACGAATATCTTCATATCTCTGATTTGCTTGTTTACTTTTCTTTATTTTCTTTTATTTTAGTTTACTGTATAAAAATCATAAAATCCCCCCTTGTTACTTATAGGAAACCCAAAAAATTTGACAACCCAAGACCTCTCTGTGGGAACGATCCTTTCTTGCCCTTGCTATATTATATATTTTGAGTAGTGAGAAAGTAATACTATTTTTGACGCATATGACAGCGATCAAATTTTGGCGCCGCTACCGCGGAGGCAGTGGGTTGTTATTTGTTCTTAGTTTCTTATTGTTGTTTTGTTTTTAGTTTTTGTTTTATTTTTCTTATTTTTTGGTTTTTGACATAGTTTTGAGAATTCTTGTTTCAGGTACTTATTATGGAAGGAGCATATTGGAGCAATGGATACGACTTTCAACAACCTCAACACTATGAAAATTACCCACCAACTTTGGGATACAATCAAAACTAATTTATTGTCTATGATACATATCCTAGAGAACCTTATGGTGGTTTTCATACATACCAACAACAACCTTGTAGTCAATATGTAAGTCAAGCACCTAGTTGGGACAATTCTACTTCCAATTGGCTTTATCCAAGATGTATGAATGTTATGAATAAACAAGACAAACTTGATCGTGATAGAGAGAACATCGCACAAACCAACTTCTGCAACACTTTTTCTTACCCGACTCCAGATCGTATTTATGATCATTCACCCATTCAAAGGGAAGAGTCATGGGAAATAGAACCTATTGTAGTCAATGGTGGTAAGCGTGTGAAAGTCAAGAAAATTGCATAGAAATTATACAAGTTGGAAGATGATGGAGCCTCGGAAGAGCTTTTCAATGAAATAGTATGACCATTCGTATGGAACTTAAACGACATTGTGATAAAGGTTGGGAAATTGACGACGATTCTTATTACGGTGAGTCTGAAAATGAAGACGAAGATAATTGTGTTGAAAAGGACCAACCTTTTGAGATATTTGATGACATTAGTGTAGTTGACTCAACTCTTGATATTTATAATGATCAAACAACTATTCAAAAGGTACATGAGTATGATGAAACTAGTGTTTTACATAACTTCCTTGCAACAAGGTTTGAGTCTGATGATGATGAATGTGTTGATAATGTGACCGTTATGATCAATATTGTGGAAGACCCAATTAATCTTGCAAAGGATTGTAATGAAAATATTGATGTCGTGACTTCGGTTAAGGCATAAATGGATGAAGAATGTTTGCAAGGTTTGATAGAGGACCACGATATACAAGAGGTGAATTCACTTGAGCTTTTCAAGGATGAAGAGGATTCCATAATCCAAAAGTTTCCGCAATGTTTGTCTAACCCTTTGCCTATTGTTTCTTCTCCTTTACTTCTTATTGGTTTGAATGTATGTGCTTCGAGAATATTGTTGAATGACTTTGTTTCTCGATATCCTCCATTAGAGATGCTTGATTCTCATACTATGCAGGTTAGGAACAAGAAAATGTGGAAGTTCCCGAATTCTATGTTCTTTATCCACTTCCAATTATGGACAAGAATAAGTGTGGGGGAAACTTTTATCGTTTAATATCTTCATTTATGTTCTATATTACTAATATTTGTGTGAAGCTAGTATTTCCAAAACAGGTTACATGGAAGGATCCCCAACTTTTCAGATTGTTGGTATACGGGGAATGAATCTTGCAAGGATATAGTCTGGCTGACGACTTTAAACCAAGCGCGAGGCAACCCATTGGTTTTCTATCTCGTATATCTTATTTTTTCTTGTCTTGAATTTACTTTTTCTGATTTATTGTCACATATCATGTGGGATTTCCCACCTTGACTCTACTTGGATGACTCAATTTACATTAAGGACAATGTAAAGTTTAAGTGTGGGGAAATGTTTAAGCTTGCATTGTAAATTTTAAAAAGACGAGGGTACCCAAATATACCTCAATCTAAAACTTTTCCACCTATAACTCCTTTCTCCGAAACTGATTATCTATGGACTGAGTCGAGACAATACAACGAATCGGTTCACACTTGTGTGATTGTCTATGGATACGAGATCGAGACAATACGACAACAAGATAACTTGCGTGATTGACTATGGATACAAGATCGAGACAATACAACAACAAAGTATGATTACTTGATAATAGGTTCGGACTTAATATCTAGAAGTGCTCTTATTATTCACCGAAGATTCCTCAATGTTCTGATTTTTGAGTCTTCTCTTTTCTTTCAGATGATTGAGTCTCCTTTTCAAGAGATTTACTTCCACGATCAACTTTAAGAGATTTGACTCAAGCAGCTTTTCATTCATAACTGCAGTTTCCATAAGTTCACGAGCAACTTCAAAATCTCCCATTAACATAAGCATAAGCTCAAAATAAATATGATTCTTCTTATTTTCCTTTGAGAAGTAACACTTGAGCTCCACTTGAAAGGTTTCAAGTTTTTGTAGCTGAGAATCAATATCAATAATATTTTCACCCATCTTTAACCACGGAATAGACACAGAGAAAAGAATCGGTTCAAAAAGGATGGTTTATATATCGAATCAAACTTGGTTTCCAAGATTTGAAATACCTAACCAAGGTATTTTATTCGATAAAAAGGTGTAAGTATATACACTTTCGGAAACGACTAAGAATTTTTCCGAAAGAATATGATTAAAAAGGGTCTGAAAATATCTTATCCAGATTTTTGTCATGAACTTTCCAAAGATCGAAAGTATTCTTTTGAAAATAGAAAAGACATTCCAAGATTAGAAAACACTCTAGATGTTCCTTATATGGAAAAATCGAGTAAAGGATTAAACTTTTTCTCATAGTTCAGTGCTCCTTTTTAGGAATATCCCATTTATTTAAATTGAGCACATAGATGGGAAATTCCGATCAACAAATTCAGTTGTTGACGTGAGCACTTGATTGCTCACCTTTGTTATCAGAACATGATTGAGGATTATTTCGGACAACTCCACTTTTGTAACTATCCCAAGAATAGTCTTCTTTCATTAAGTCACAACTCGAATGATCTGATATAGCAGAATGATTATAAGTGTGACAAGAATTTTTTTGAGATACAAATTGAGCGGAACTCTTATATCGATAAAAAAAAACTTCTTTGAATATGACATCATCTTTTGATGAGATTGTTTCCTTGATTCTGATTTAGACAGTTGATCAGTAACAAAACAACATGATCTGAAATCAGTTTTATGCTGATCATTGCCATAGTCGATGGGATCATCTTTGCAGATCTACTTGACCAAGTGATAGTCATTGGATTATTCCTTGAAACAAATCTCTTTTGATTCTTACAAGCGTTTAGACTGTTAGAATCAAGATGTTGTTTATTAGTTAAGAGATTTTGTGAATCAGGATTACATATCCTTTTCTTAACTATAAGTTCTTTACTGATTTGATCATTCTCAAATCCTTCAGATTCAGGTTCAAGAAAAAATAAAAGAGTATTTTTATCTTGATATAGACTAGATGTGATTACCATCATGTCTCGAGGTTCATGAACTTCAAGATATTCTTGATAGATAGCTTCTTCATGAAACCTGGTTTTTATCAGAAATTCTCTGACGATTCTCTCGGCAGATGGATAATATATATTATCTTTTAGATTATATTTTTCTGCAAGCTTTATGAAAAATTTAATCTCATCACTATCATATGAATCTGACTTGTTTGTCACAAGTATTTTTTTTTCTTATTAACTCATCATGGTTAATATTTCATGAGTTGTGTTCCACTAGTGAACTTACAGTGCTGAGCTGTTTATTAGGTTTTGAAAACAAACAACCTTTCTGAAATATATCATCTTCTTGCTCTACGTTAACTGAATCAACCATTAGATTCAATTTCTTATAGGTTGGATCGCACCAAACACAGATTGTTAGATCTTTTCGTGTTTGCCTGCTCTGATACCAATTGAAAAGACGAGGGTACCCAAATATACCTCAATCTAAAACTTTTCCACCTATAATTCCTTTATCCGAAAGTGATTATCAATGGACTGAGTCGAGACAATACAACGAATCAGTTCACACTTTGTGTGGTTGTCTATGGATACGAGATCGAGACAATACGACAACAAGATAACTTGCGTGATTGACTATGGATACAAGATCGAGACAATACAATAAAGATGTATGATTACTTGATAATATGTTCGTACTTAACCAAGAAATATAGGATTGCTATCAAGTAATTAGGAATTAATGTTTGTGTATTTTACAACTAATTAAAATAAAAACAATTATAATTGCGGAAATAGAAAAGTAAAAGACACAACAAGATTTTGTTAACGAGGAAACCGCAAATGCAGAAAAACCCCGGGACCTTGTCCAGAATTGAATACTCTCAGGATTAAGCCGCTATATAAAATCTAAACCAACTTCGTATAGTTGAGACCAAGCAACTAAACCTATAGTTCACCTAGTTCCCTCAGTATCCCTGTGCCTCCAACTTGCAATAAGTCACGCACTTGGAACAATTCCTTTGGTTCGTATTCCAAGCAGTAAAGGAAAAACAAATCTGTTAGGTAACAACTCTTTTCAAACAAGTGATATGAGTTTGACAAAAGGCTCTTCCGTTTATCCCAATAAACTCCTTTGTCGGGTTCTTAGATCAATCTATTCAACAACTACCAAAGTAATTGTTTAAAATATGCAATCAATAGTAGGATCTGATCAAGATACTAAATACTGATGCCGATCTACACAACTAATAAATCCAATCTATCAAAAGATATACCGATTATAGTTGGATCCCCAGCCGATCAAGTTTTGTGCACACCAAAGATAATGAACTCAAATAAGAAATCTTCTTTTTATTCAAATATTCTTAGATCTTCAATAAACACCTGCACACAAACAAGATGAATCTCTTATGATCAATTACACACAGAACGGAGTCTGTTAATGATGGATTATCACAAGACGTCTTTAGATCTACAAACAGTCTAAAGATACCCGTCGATACTTCGATCTAGTTTGAGTGAATCTTATATCAGAAGAGAAGATTCTCAAGCATAAACAAACTAGGTGGAATCAAAGTTCAACAACCGTTAGTCAATCAAATCAATCGAAAACTAATAATAAACTGCAATTATCTAGCTTCCCACCAACGGTACTCGTCGAGCTTCTCAATCCCAAAGAAGTCTTTAAAACGAGCGGTCGTAAGAGATTTCGCCTAATTAGGGTACTTTCCTGTCCGAATAGACGGCTCCACCAGTAAAAACACAACAAGTTAGTTTTGCTGGATCTGAGGATTAGTTTGCTCGAAATGCAAACTTCAATATTTATAGACCAAGGAAGTTTGGACACCAAGGAATTTCCAAAACCGAATATTATCAAAGATATGCAATAAACGCCCAAATCGGTTTTCATAATTCCTGGAAATGCTCTGTCCAAATATTGACCAAAATCTCAATAGAAAGTCTCCAATTAGTAAATGCACATTACCAATTTTTATTTTCTAAAGATATGCATATAATTGATGGAAATTAAAAGCATATAAAACTAAAACTTTAATTAAAAGATTCTCAATTTATTTCGATCCGGGATTCTCCTTTAGTTATTAAGGAATATCTTTGAACAATAATATATAAGAAATACTGCACATATTCAAAGTATGTCGACATCTTTACTTTGTAAATCCTTTTTCATATTTACAATCTTGGAACCGATTTGCCACACTTCCAAACAAGTTTAAAATTGGTTCATCTGATTTCCAAGAACTATGTGATTGATCAAATATCAAATAAACAATCATGGGTTTAATGGTTCTACCAAAAACAAGTTTCGGTTCTATCTCCACGTGGCTACTAGGATCGGTCACAATAGTTTCCAAAACTTTGTTAACTAAGTACCAGGATCGGTTACCACAATCTCATGGTATTACTTGTGATCGGTTGCACAAGTCATAGGATCGGTTACACCAATTACTAAGACATGTTAACCTACTACAAGGATCGATTACACATTCTCTTATGATCGATCACACCAAGCACTAGGATCGGTTACCCAATGACTAGGATTGGTCACACCAATTACAAATATCGATCATACCATCTCAGGCGATTACTAATTAAGATTGATTTTACTAATAAAAGTCATACCGATACATAATTCAGGCATTGTGATAAGTTTTGCCAAGAACATAAACAAGTTATGAGCGGTTATAATAATCACACATATTGGTAATCCAAAGATTTGCAATGAATAACAATACCAATAAACCTAGCGATTTCCCTTTCGATTCACAAAACAAGTTTATGAATGTACTCCCTTTAAACGAATGTAAAATATTGTTTCCTATGATGAAATCTTCACCCATACCAATACATAATCACAATAGCATTCATATGATTATGTCGATGTCTTATATCCGAAGTTCAAAAGATAGGCGTTATACTTCGTATTATAATTCCTTAATACTACGTCTAACTAGAGTATAATCATTCACAGCTTCGCAGTTATGTTTTCAATATAGCACGACTTGAAACATACGTTAGGAATGAAACAGTTCAAGTCAAAATATTACTAACCTCATGAGGAAGGGTGATGTCGTCGTTGTAGCTCTTTACTTCTTCACATTCTTCAAGTCTTTGAGTAATACTTGTATGTCTCATATCCTAATAACTTTCTAGCTAACCTATACGAAGTTGACTCTAGTGAATAATCAAGCGACTCTTTAAATGAGTTTTGGTTCACTAAAATATGACAACCAAACTTGACATACCAACGCTTGGTGGGTTCAACCGAGCTATGCTCTAACAATCTCCCCCTTTGTCAATTATAGTGACAAAAATCTTACATCATATGGATAAAAAAATTACAAGAATTCATAAAAAAACTTCTTGGAATATGACATCATCTTTTGATGAGATTGTTTCCTTGATTCTGATTTAGACAGTTGATCAATAACAAAACAACATGATCTGAAATCAGTTTTATGCTGATCATTGCCATAGTCGACAGGATCATCCCTCTTTGAAGATTTGCTTGACCAAGTGATAGTCATTGGATTATTCCTTGAAACAAATCTCTTTTGATTCTTACAAGCGTTTAGACTATTAGAATCAAGATGTTGTTTATTAGTTAAGAGATTTTGTGAATCAGGATTACGTATCCATTTCTTAACTATAAGATCTTTACTGATTTGATCATTCTCAAATCTTTCAGATTCAGTTTCAAGAAAAAATAGAGGAGTATTTTTATCTTGATATAGACTAGATGTGATTACCATCATGTCTCGAGGTTCATGAACTCCAAGATATTCTTAAGAGACAGCTTCTTCATGAAACTTGGTTTTTATCAGAATTTCTCTGACGATTCTCTCAGCAGATGGATAATATATATTATCTTTTAGATTATATTTTTCTGCAAGCTTTATGAAAATTTTAATCTCATCACTGTCATCTGAATCTGACTTGTTTGTCACAAGTGTTTGTTTTCTTATTAACTTATCATGGTTAATATTTCCTGAGTTGTGTTCCACTAGTGAACTAACAGTGCTGAGATGTTTATCAGGTTTTGAAAACAATCAACCTTTCTGAAGTATATCATCTTCTTGCTCTACGTTGACTAAATCAACCTTTAGATTCAATTGCTTATAGGTTGGATCGCACCAAACACAGATTGTTAGATCTTTTCGTGTTTGCCTGCTCTGTTACCAATTAAAAAGACGAGGGTACCCAAATATACCTCAATCTAGATAAAACTTTTCCACCTATAAGTCCTTTTTCCGAAAGTGATTGTCTATGAACTGAGTCGAGACAATACAATGAATCGGTTCAAACTTCGTGTGATTGTCTATGGATACGAGATCGAGAAAATACGACAACAAGATAACTCGCGTGATTGACTATGGATACAAGATCGAGATAATACAATAACGAAGTATGATTACTTGATAATAGCTTCGGACTTAACCAAACATTATAGGATTTCTATCAAGTAATTAGGAATTAACGTTTGTGTATTTTACTTCTAATTATAATAAAAACAATTATAATTGCGGAAATAGAAAAGTAAAAGACACAGCAAGATTTTGTTAACGAGGAAACCGCAAATGCAGAAAAACCCCGGGACCTTGTCAAGAATTGAATACTCTCAGGATTAAGCCGTTATACAAAATCTAAACCAACTTCGTATAGTGGAGACCAAGTAACTAAACCTATAAGTTCACATAGTTCCCTCAATATCCCTGCGCCTCCAACTTGCAATAAGTCACGCACTTGGAACAATTCCTTTGGTTCGTATTCCAAATAGTAAAGGAACAACAAATCTGTTCGGTAACAACTCTTATCAAACAAGTGATATTAGTTTGACAAAAGGCTCTTCCGTCTATCCCAATAAACTCCTTTGTCGGGTTCTTAGATCAATCTATTCAACAACTACCAAAGTAATTGTTTAGACTATGAAATCAATAATAAGATCTGATCAAGATACTAAATACTGATGCCGATCTACACAACTAATCAATCCAATGTATCAAAAGATAAACCGATTATAGTTGGATCCCCAGCCGATCAAGTTTTGTGCACACCAAAGATTATGAACTCAAATAAGAAATCTTCTTTGTATTCAAATCTTCTTAGATCTTCAATAAACACCTGCGCACAAAAAACTTGAATCTCTTGTGATCAATCACATACAGAATGGAGTCTGTTAACGATGGATTACCACAAGACGGCTTTAGATATACAAACAGTCTAAAGATCCCCGTCGATACTTCGATCTAGTTTGAGTGAATCTTATATCAGAAGAGAAGATTTTCAAGCATAAACAAACTAGGTGCAATCAAAGTTCAACAACCGTTAGTCAATCAAATCAATCGAAAACTAATAATAAACTGCAAATATCTAGTTTCCCACCAACGGTACTCATAGAGATTCTCAATCCCAAAGAAGTCTTTAAAACAAGCGGTCGTAAGAGATTTCGCCTAATTAGGGTACTTTGATCTCCGAATAGACGGCTCCACCAGTAACAACACAACAAGGTAGTTTGGATGGCTCTAAGGATTTGTTTGCTCGAAATGCAAACTTCAATATTTATTGACCAAGGAATTTTGGACACCAAGGAATTTTCAAAACCGAATATTCTCAAAGATATGCATTAAACGCCCAAATCGGTTTTCATAATTCCTGAAAATGCTCTGTCCAAATATTGACCGAAATCTCAATAGAAAATCTCCAATTAGTAAATGAACATTACCAATTTTTATTTTCTAAAGATATGCATTTAATTGCTGGAAATTAAAAGCATATAAAACTAAAAATCTTAATTAAAAGATTCTCAATTTATTTCGATCCGGGATTCTCCTTTAGTTATTAAGGAATATCTTTGAACAATAATAGATAAGAATTACTGCACATATTCAAAGTATGTCGACATCTTTACTTTGTAAATCCTTTTTCATATTTACAATCTTGGAACCGATTTGCCACACTTCCAAACAAGTTTAAAATTGGTTCATCTGATTTCCAAGAACTATGTGATTTATCAAATATCAACTCAACAATCACGGGTTTAACGGTTCTACCAAAAACAAGTTTCGGTTCTACCTCCATGTGGCTACTAGGATCGGTCACAATAGTTTCCAAAACTTTGTTAACACCACGATCGGTTACCACGATCGGTTACCACAATCTCATGGTATTACTTGTGATCGGTTGCACAAGTCATAGGATCGGTTACACCAATTACTAAGACATGTTAACCTACTACAAGGATCGATTACATTCTCTTGTGATCGGTCACACCAAGTACTAGGATCGGTTACCCAATGGCTAGGATTGGTCACACCAATTTCAAATATCGATCATACTATCTCAGGCGATTACTTAAGATTGGCTTTACTAATAAAAGTCATACCGATACATAATTCAGGCATTGTGATTAGTTTTACCAAGAACATAAACAAGTTATGAGCGGTTATACTAAACACACATATTGGTAATCCAAAGATTTGCAATGAATAACAATACCAATAAACCTAGCGATTTCCCTTTCGATTCACAAAACAAGTTTATGAATGTACTTCCTTTAAACGAATGTAAAACATTGTTTCCTAGGAAGAAATCTTTGCCCATACCCATACATAATCACAATAGTATTCATACAATTATGTCAAAGTCTTATATACGAAGTTCAAAAGATAGGCGTTATACTCGTATTATAATTCCTTAATACTACGTCTAAATAGAGTATAATCATTCACAGCTTCGCAGTTATGTTTTCAATATAACACGACTTGAAAGATACGTTATGAATGAAACAGTTCAAGTCAAAATATTACTAACCTCAAGAGGAAGGGTGATGTCGTCGTTGTAGCTCTTTACTGCTTCACATTCTTCAAGTCTTCGAGTAATACTTGTATGTCTCATATCCTAATAACTTTCTAGCTAACCTATACGAAGTTGACTCTAGTAAATAATCAAGTGACTCTTTAAATGAGTTTTGGTTCACTAAAATATGACAACCAAACTTGACATACCAACGCTTGGTGGGTTCAACCGAGCTATGCTCTAACAAAGTTTTCATGATTTTTCAACTTTTTTGTAGATTAGTGCATGAAAAACTCCAACTTGTAGTTAGCTTAGAGTCACATAGAATACATGTCGATAAGGTTACATCGAAATTCTCACAAGAGTGACTGAACTTAGAGATGCCAGAGAACGTGATTGGGTTTCTTGCTTGTATGAGAGTTAAAGTTGGATTTAACCATGCCAGTGGAAAATGAGGTGCAAACTGAATTCAGTATTAGAGTTGTGATCCCCTATAGTGGAGACTACCCATGTTACTTCATGAGAGGCACCGACCTTCACTTCATTGTACGTGTCTAAATATGTGCTTTAAGAGTGTGTGTCAACGTACATAAACTCCGGGTAAAATGGTGAGCTACCCCACCTCCAACCAATAGAAGCACTACTTTGATCTCTTGAGTGCTATTTTATTAATCATGATGGTGACATCGAATTGCTAACATATATACCACTTGTAATCTTGTTCGTAGTTAACACCATCCACTTTATCTCTCTCTACACCAACAGGTCCATATATACACCATCATTAAAAACAAGAGGAGCATCACAAATTTGAAGGAAAGTTGAAGACGTTCAAGGTTTACAAGCAACGGTACAGAAGTGAGCAGATTTCAAATTCAAGTAAAGCAGCTAGACAAGGAGCAGAATTCTAACGAGTTGCAGACTTATATACAAGAACGAATATTATCAAGATGAGATTTCAAGAAGTTTATGATATCAAGACATACAAGTTGTGAAGAATGAAGCGGTAAAGTAGTTACACCATGGCCGTTGTACTTGCATTTTTATTTTATCTTATTTTCTAATTTGAATTTTATTTTTCTTGTCTCAAAAAAAAATATTCTTGGGACATGGTCATCATTATGCTAGGTCTCTTGTCAAAAAAAAATAAAAAAAAATAAAAAAAATGAAAAAAAAAGAGACAGGAGAAAATTCTGTTAGGTTCATTATTAGTTTTATTATTATTTTTTTGTTTTCATTTTGTATTTGTTTTATTTTTCTTGTCTCAATTATTAAAAAAAAAAATAGAAAAAAAAAGAAAGAAATAAAAAAAAAAGACAAGAAAAATGTGTTGTATTGGTTTGGTTTTAGTTTTAGTTTTGCTCTTTCAATAAAGAAGGAATATCCATAATGAAGTTTCAAGCAACAAGAAATTAGAGAAAAGTGTTACATTGTCAAGATTATACGAAGTTCAAGAGTTATCATCGACAATTGAAGACCGAAAAAGAAGATGAAGATAAGGATTGAAGACCGAAGACTTTTCTATGGATGTTGTGAGAGTGGTGCTAATTGCACGTTGAACGGATAACGAGGAAAGTAAGCATATTCCCACCTTCGTTAAGTGGTCGATTTCCTTTCTTAGAGATCGTCCGAAAAAAGGGTTTTCAAAATGAATAAAAGATGTGGGTTTTCAAAACAATTCAGAGGGTTTTGCCTTCCTACTATTCAACGTGTTGCAGGACTCTCTCTTCATTCCTACCTGGACACATGTGTGACCCATAAAAAAGCTATTTATTATTGAGAGCAACTTCATAAAACCCTTTCTTGTGAGGCAAAGTCGAGACTTTGGATCACTCTCGAACCTGGATTTCTTTCGATAAGGGATGGTTATTTCTCTCTGAACTTTTAAGGATGAGATTGTGTTCATATATATGTCTAACTTCTTATTACTAGTGTGCAGAATCTTTATGTCTTCTTAGCGCGTTGGATGCAATCATTTCGGAGAACTTGTAAGTTGGAAAAGTAGGTTTTGTGGGTATACCTTTTGTAAACCCTCACGAGACTAAAACTCGTCCACTAGGGACACCTAGGGGTTTAAAGGCTTGTCACACACGCTAAGTATGACCGTATCCTCAACGGAAGGGAGTTGTATGTATTTTAGAATTAGTTTGATTTGATTTGCTCGAGAACTAGCAAAGTCTAAGTGTGGGGGAATTTGATAGGTGTCTTAAACACCTTGTTATTTATCTATTGTTTATGCTTTCTTTGCTACTTTTCTAATAAATTTTGTATCTTATGTTTACTTTTGAGTGTTTAGGTACTTTGGAGTCATTTGGAGAAAAAGAAGGAGAAATCGTACATTTGAGGCGTAAAAGGCAAAAAGGTCAATTCATAGGCGAGTGATACTTGGAGCGGGCTAGGTTGCGCAAGGAGGAGGTGAACAATGAACTTTCAGTTTCCCATAAATGACAGTTGAGTTGAACAGAGAATTAGGTTGTCGGTTATTCGGAACCGACAAGCCATATGTGAACTAGGTGGCCATCTATCCAATATATGGGTGCCTAAAGTCATCTTGGGGTTACCCAGAGCTGGGGTGTTTTAATCCAAATTTATTCCTATACTATCCCTAGATTTCAGAGGAAACTACCTCTTAATCATTTCTCATCAGATATCAGAAAAATAAAATTATGGCTGTTGTTCGACTGTGGTTCAGGAAGAATGAAGTTGTTCTTGAGTTTAGATTGGTGTTAGCCATGGGTTCTGTGAGATGGAGATTAGGAATGGGTTTTGTTTGAATTAGGTATTGATATTGAGAAGATGGTGGAATTGAGATTTGTTGGTTACTTTCAAGAACAAGAAATCAGGGTTTGTAAATGAAATTGCTGTTGTCGATTGATTGAGAAAACAAGACAAGAAAATGGGTTTATGATGATTACAGGTGGCAGTCGGAGATGGAATTATGAAGCAATGATGCTGGGGTTGTTAGAGAGTCTTCATGAGACAAGGCTTGTGATTCAGGGCTGGCTGAGTTCGTGTGATCTTGTATGAAGGCAGAGGAGTTAAATTGCAGGGGGTTGTGGCTGGTTCTGATTGATTTGGTGCTGATGTTCATGGTGCTTGCTGGTGATGGAAGGAGGAAGGCATTGAAACTGATCTTGTGTGCATGAGCTATTGGTATTGCTTGCAGTTTGAACACAATACAGAGACAGAGAATGGGTTTTCTGTGAATGAATGAGTAGCTTGTATTGGTCTGAGTTTAGGAGCATGTATTCCAATTCAGTGAATTGAGCAAGTAGTGGTTTAGACTGTGGATGAAGTGAAGCTACAGATTCTCAGTAGATGGGTTTGGTTGTAAGGAGTTACAGTTATGAACTTTCAGGTGCAGTTTAAGGAGGAGTTTTATTCTATGATCTTAATCTTCGCTACTACTTTTGTTCTAGGGTTTAAAAACATGAAAGTTTTTCTCTTTATTTTTGTTATGAACTCCATGAACATAAGCTAGAGTTTTATTTTTGGTCATGGATTAAGTTGATTTCACATAACATGACTTTGCGTTTAATGAATTAGTTTTGTCTCATATTTATCGTTCATGATTCTCTGGAAATATAGCTATATGATTGATGTATTACAACATGATTTGAGTATTTTTTTTGTCAAGTTGGAAATTGGTCGAACTCATATCCATATCTATAGCTAGTTTAGGATTTTTCATCGAGCGATAATCCTTGAACACCAGTACCATAAATATGATTATAGGTTGTAGTGATGCATCATTGTAATCATATGTAAACCATGACATTTGTTAAATTGTTTGCGCAATGTATTTTGATTGCATTGATTAGCCTTATTTCATGAATCTTAATGCTCCATGGGAATTGAACTTGATTAGCGCAAGGCGTTAGGTTATTCTTTTGGTAGAATTCATCTTTTAATGTGTTTGTTGATGACAAGATAAAATTAGCGGGATATTCTTGCGATAAAGGTATCCTAGGGATTTTGATTAAGTTGAGATTAAACATCAATTCTAATTATTTTTTCGAATACATGTTTGTGAACGAAAACGAAATCCTTGACCAATATCTTCATATCTCTGATTTGCTTGTTTACTTTTCTTTATTTGCTTTTAGTTTAGTTTACTGTATAAAAATCATAAAATCCCCCCTTGTTACTTATAGGAAACCGAAATAATTTGACAACCCAAGACCTCTCTGTGGGAACGATCCTTTCTTGCCCTTGTTATATTATTTATTTTGAGTAGTGAGAAAGTAATATTATTTTCGACGCATACGACAGCGATCACCAAGCTCAATGTTGAGAAGTAAAAATGGTTACACTTGCTTGCTTGGCCAAGATTTATTGTTTCCACGGATAGCATAAATTGTTCCCACGGACAGCATAGATTGTTCCCATGGACGACATGGTCTTGCTAGCGCTGGCCAAGTTGGATTAGCAACTTGGCCGTAGAAGCTTGGGACCAAACATGGCTGCTGATGGGAACGGCCAAGCGTGGCTGCTGGTGGAAACGGCCAACATGGCTTCTCGCAGAAACATCCAACATGGTTGCTGGCGGAACGGCCAAGTTGGCCTGCTGGCGGGAACTACCAAGTTGTTTCGCTGACGGGAACATCTAAGTTGGCCTGCTAACAGGAACGTCCTGCTGGCGGGAACGACCAAGATGTTGTTAGCGGGAACGACCAAGTTGGTTAGGGCGGGCAGCATAGGATGTTGCTGCGGGTAACATGGGCCTTCAAGTGTAGACAACATGGGCCTGCTAGCGCTTGCCAAATTGGCTTAGCAACTTGGCCGGGAAACTTGGCTGGGTAACTTGGTCGTGTGCTGAGAACTTGGCCAGCGCTGAAAAATTGGCCAGAGCTATTGGGAACTTGGCCAGCGCTGCTAGCGACTTGGCCCGGATGTCGTGGTCATGGTCATGTGTTGGTGTTGTCACTTTGTTAGTACCTTGGCCATGGCCTGCCTAGAGTTTTTCATTGCATGAGATCTGATATTGGCATCTATTTGGTCGAGACTTTATTTAGTACAAGTTCCGTAAGCCCGTCCATTTGGACGGGCTAGTTCATCATTACATTCATGTCTTTACGGGTTTCGTGTGTTCACCTTCTTCTTTCTTTACTTGAAGCTTTTTTTTGTCATGTATGTTGGTATCAATCTAATTTTCACTTGCCCATGTTGTAGTTGTTTTTAATGTCCAAATTATTTCTAAATTAATCGGTTAAACTTCTATAATTCTATCGGGATGATTGTCATAAATTTGCAATTTACCTGCCGTGAAGCTTAACCCACAAAACCTCAGAACAGACCATTATTATCAAATTTATAGTTTCTTAAAATTTAAAAAGTCCAATCATTTTTTTTTGTTAGCATAGAGGTGACTTGACTGCTATAGATCGTGACGTTGATGCTTTTTCAAAACACAGACACAACAAATGACTTGGTATATCTTCCAAGTGAATTCCGCAGAATGATATCTTCATGGTTTTCTGTTGATGCAGGTGTATCAGGGATTATGACAAAACAAACCCTGGTTAAAAACTTGCAAAATACAACCAAAGTACTACAAAATTCTTTTCTGTGATTCAACATCATGACACTATTGCTATAATCTCTGTCTCTAACTCAAAGTTGATGCTATACGATTCGTGCTCCATGTTGAGGTGCAAAATTCAAAACCAAGGGACGATGAGAATATGAAAGTCATAATCTCTGTCTCTAACTCAAAGTTGGTGTTATACAATTTCTACTCCATGTTGAGGTGCAAGATTCAAAATCGCGAGAGAATAAATATATGAAGGCCAGAGCTGGAAAGAGAAGTTCAGCAGACTCATACTCGAAACCATTTTAGCTAAAATGGAACCTAAGTTTTGGTCCATACACACTGTAGGAGCCCTTGAGAAAGCAGAGTAGGTGAGTTTATCTTTGCCGTGTTTTAAACTCCATTGTCAAATCCTCCTGGCTTGACTTCATCTGAATTACCACTCCAATATTCAGGAGCAGGGTGACCAAATAATAACGACTCCTGCTGGCATGGAAAGATGGGTTTTCTTCAATTTTTCTCTGTTGATAAGAATAATAATGTCTCATTTAACTTGGATACAACAAACGCCTTGCTATATATTCATAAATCCTCTTAATTTTTCGCAGAAGCTAATTTTCCATCTACAACACTAATGGTATATCTTCATGGTTTTCTGTTGATGCAGGTCTGGTATATCTTCAAGCTCATCATCATGTTATATTTCTTGATATACTCCAGTAGACATCTTTCTTAAGAGGAATCTGATGCGTGTCGTAGGTGCAATCAAATTAATTAATATTTCCACTCAATTAAAAATAATATAATGGAAGTCAAGTTCGTTCCCACGAGGAGCAAGAGATTCTAGTTGTAAACATTGTAACAAAAAGGGGGGTGTAAAAAGCAAAAGAAAATAAACAAAGCAATTAAAAGATAAAGTTGAAAGCAATAAGAGAGATAAGATCAAGGAATCCTTCTTCGTTGCAAAACAATGAATCAAGTTATGTTCTTTTCTACTTGTTATTAGTCACAGATTATCACCAACCGTAGGATAGCAGGTCCGCTTAGCTAGCCCCAAAATCCCTTATTTCACTGAGTAACAAGTCCGCTTTGTTATCAGATTCTATTCAAAAGAACCACCTTGAGGTTCGCTTACAAGATGTAATTCCCTGAATGCATTAAGATTTATGAATTTAGGTTTAGTACTAGTAGTTAAACTCGGTTCGCTTGGTCCACTTTCTAGCGTTGTTTTTACACACAATTGCTCCACGGAATCCCTCCGCAAGGTCTCGTGTTTTCTAATTGTGTAAAGTGTCGAGAACGATTACTTATTCCCTAACTTATACTAGATTTAGGTTAAATTAACAAATCAATTTAGCGTGCACTCTAAACAATCTATCAATCAATCATGAATGAATAAACATTCCTATTAGTAAAAACAATCGATAATCATGTGAAAAATCTCAAGATAGAATTGAAACAAAACTCAAATCATGTTAAGAACTAGGAATTCATCCTCAATCAATAAGAAAATTAGCTACTCATGTTAAGGAGTTCACACAAAGAATAAGAAAAGAAAAGTGTTGTGTGTGTAGAGAGGTGTGTAAAAGATTATAGGCTTCAATATTCTCCAAATCTTCCAAGGAATAGAATCCTTTTCCTTTAGCCATTCAATTTCCAAATTCAAGTCTTTCTCAACTCTTCATCTTCTCTTTCCAAATTTGAGCCAAATTCTCCATCCAACTCCTAGTCCAAGTCTTCACACCCATGAGAGAAGTCCATAGAAAATTTTGGAATCTTTGCTCGCCGGAAAACTGGTATTATGGCCGGAATCCGACCGGAATAGTCGCCGCCGGCTACCTGAGATTCTCTTCTGGTTAAGGTATATTCCGTTAAAGATAACGGTCAAGACCAACGGTCTCTAACAGTCGACTGGATCAAGGAAGAAGGATTCAGCCCAGTCAGTTTCGTCTAAGTCGTCTTACTGGGTCTTACTAAGATGAGTCAAATACTGGATCGGTCGGGCTCGTACTCAACACACCGGAATCGTGTCATCGTCGGCTACCGAGTCAACTCGCCGGAGTGATAAACCGTCCGAGTTCCATTTAATTACAGGACTTTCCCAGGCCAAATTCCGGCCGTTCTTAGCTCCATTTCCTGCACAATCCTATCATACATCTATACAAGCCATTCATCTGCTACTTCAACAGTTACATGACTTTGATCTTACTGCATATATCCATCTCATAATCCAACTCTATTTCATTCATTCTCCTCCAAACCCTTGTTCTCATACAACGAACATCAGCAGGTCTTCTCATTCCATTAGTCTTTCACTGAAATTCACAACAAAACCCAACCATCACAGATCCTCCTTCCAATCGATACCCAGTAAACCATCACCATACCTGATCCAATCCACCTATTTCCACCTTCTCGACATCATAGCATCACCGATTCTTCAAACCCTGATAATTCATCTTCCATGGTTCAATTCAGCTACAGACCATCATCGACCTTCTGTCCATTCTTATTGCAATCATTCTTCCAATTTCTCCCTGAAACAGCAACAACAGCAGCAAGTGTATCATCTTCAATAACTCAAATCCCAAATCGAGTTCAACCCAACTTCAGTTAATGATGAGTGCCAAATAGTGCATATTTATACACCTTTTTATTGGCATTTTACTCATCTTTTGCGCTTAGAAATCAGATATTATCCCAGATTTTGTGTTTTCTTTGTTTTCAAGAATAAATATTTGTATTAATTAATTTTGTGTTTTTAGGTAATAAATAAAGTCCGGAGAAACTGAGGAGCTAAAGAGCGAATAATTGGAGTCAAACATCTATGGAGCAGATAGCCAAAGCCCGCGCGCAAATCACTTGCAACCCAACAAGGAAGACTTGGGCTAGAGCTACCCATGACCCGGATCCGAGACCGCTCACTCTGAGCCATTGAGATCTCCCTCAGCTACATCCAACGGTCGCTCCGCCTAGCACATCAACGATTGATGCTCCCGCTCAACACCAGTTTACTCTGAGCCTTCCCTCAGCCGTTCAGATCATAGCTGCTACATCCTACGCTCGCTGAAGCCTTCTCATCAAACTTCGATGCATCCGCTATACACTGAATCACCCAACACCCTATACCCTAATCGACCTACCCATTTTCTCTCTCCATCTTTCTCTTTCTTCTCCCCCATACCTCTCGCAACCTTACCTTCACCCTTTCCCCGACAACCCAACACCCTTGAGGAGTCATTACCCAAGCCGCACCATCACCACCATCTTTCTCTTTCTCTTGTCACCATCACCACCACCGACACAGAGCCAACAACCACCCCTATTCCGCCACACCCATCTTTCTCTTTCTTCTCCCCCATACCCTCTCCGCAACCTTACCTTCTCCCTTTTCCGCACCATCACCACCATACCCTGCCGACACGCAGCCAACAACCACCCCTATATTGTGTTTATCTCTAAAATAGCTTCTCATAACCCTAGAAGCTAAGTTAAAGATAAACAAGACTAGGGTTTTCTCATAAATCAATCAAGGGAGTCAGAGAAGCATGAGTAGAGCCAACAACCGATGCAGAGAGTATGGGTGAGAAGATATTGCAATAAATTTCTGATTTTGAATTAAATTAAGGTTGGATATTTTGGGGGGTTCTTGCATGTATAAATAGCAGAACTGTGGGTGTGTAGAAGTTCATGCCTGGACTAGCCAGTGTATCATTTAGGTTTAATTTGTATTTCTTTGTATTTGAATCATGTTTTAAGATCTTTTGCTAGGGTGTTGTTGAAACCCTAGATTATATATTGAGTAAATTAGATTGATGTTGCTTGTTATTACCATGCTTCACGTAATTAGGAGTATAATTAGCTAAGTAATCTAACTCTCTTGTGATTGGTTGTACTGTAAGAAGACAGCCAATACTAGGAGAGAGTTAGAGTGAAAGGTTAATCAATTCCCCCATCGAACGCCAAGGATGAGATATGTGCTTAACAAAATATGAGTGATGCTTAGTAATGAACTAAAGAACCTGTGATAGAGTGTACTGTAAAAAGACACTCTATACTAGGGGGGAACTAGTGAGATTAGTAATGTATTACTCCTTAGAATCTTCCTTAGGTAGGTGTAAGAACACAACATGAGTTAACTGACCTTAGCATAGAGTCTAGTGGTGGATTCACCACCCTGGTACTTCCCATTGTCACATTTTATTTCTTTTCCTTAGTTCAGAGTCACTTCAACCATTTTCAGTCGCTTCGACAACCTTATAATTGTGTTACTCCTCTAGGAATTCAGTTAAGCATAGCCATTTGATCATCTTAAGCACCACAAGTCCTTGTGGGATCGACCCGTACTTGCCGCGTCTCCGATAGACGCCGTGCACTTGAGGTATAACATGTAGGCTTAAAATTATACACCTTTCGAGGCCTACCAAGTTTTTGGCGCCGCTGCCGGGGACTTGGCGTGTGCCCTGTGATTAATTGCTGCCTTTACTGAGTTCATTTCATCCCTGTAAATACTCACACTACATCGTTATTTTAGTCTTTGTTTAGTATAACTTAGTTAACTTTTGTAAACTGCATCTTTGTTCTTAATCACCTGCTTCTTCTCATTTGCATCTCAGTGCATATCTGTAGTACTTATAGCTCAGCTGGAGCCCTGTATCTTAGTATCTCTTGTAATGCTTGTTCCATGTCAGTCCAAAATGTTCTCAGGCCATCTTTGCCCTAAGCTGCACATCTCTGAGTACTAAACTCTTTCTTGAGGGTTCAGGTACCTACACCGTTTGCTTTCTTTGTGCAGTTTGTGTATTTGTGCTTCTGTGTCTTTGCCGAGTCTTGAGCCAACCTAAGGAACAAAAGAAAAAGTGCAGGCTTGAGGTTAGTAATTGAAGATTGTATGCTTGCTCATTTCCCTGTGAAAACCTGAGTGATTACTTCTTATGCAACCCTGCAAACCAACTAACCAAGTGTGAACTATTTGCCTTGCATTGTTGGTGCATACATCTCTGTGAAAACTAGTGCATCTGTGAGACTCTGTCAACCCTGTTGAACTTGTGTTATGTGCTGTTAAGCCTTACTGTACATTGGCTTGAGCTCCCTTGCTAGCCCCCTTGTGCATGCTCTGTTGACTTGCCTTGCGTTGATAATCTGTGCTTCTTTGGTAATCTGTGTGTGAACCAGGTTTCTCTGTGCTGTTCTGAGCACATAGACTGTGCTAAATTTAAAACCTTCCCTGCACACATTGCATTGTCTGTGCACTCACATGAGCTGTGGTTTTGAAGTTGGCCAAGCTTGTAACTGACCTGCGCAACCCTTCATCCCCTGTAGCTGAGAGCTTAAGATGCAACTACTCATCTGTTGCATCTGCAGTGAACCTTGCATACCCTGGCATAACCCTGAGCATACCCTTGAAACCCCTTTGAGCCATTGTATGCCCTGTTCTTTGAGAAAACCCTGAGCTTTACCTGTGAAGTATTGACCTCAAGCCCCTGTAGCTTTGAGGTTGAACCAGGATAGCCAGTGTTAACCAAACCCCTTGCAAGCATAACCCTAAGCTGTGCACTCCCTTAGAGCTGTGCTGTGACCAGCTAAGCTGTGCTGTGCAAACTTTTGAGACCTGTGCAAACTGTTGCTTCCTTGTTCTGGGCACAAACTGATCACCCAACCTTGTGCCTTACCAGGCTGTGCACACAGCCAGTGCTTGAGTTTGCCAAACTCTGCACCAACAGAGCCCTGTCCCACAACCTGGGCTGTATTCCTGGCAAGCCCAACTTCCCACACCCGCTGGGCTCTGTTTCTGCCAACTTAAACCTGAGCTGCTGGGCTGCATAAACTAAGCCCGCATCAACTGAAACCACACTAGGCTTCTCACAACAGGCTTTGCACCCACCTGAGCCCACATAACTTGGCCTATCTAACTGGGCCGTGCAACAAACTAGAACCCACATTGTTGGGCTGAACATCTGTTGGGCTGTGCACACAACTGGGCTGTGCAGTTTCACAAAAACCTGGGCTTCAAACAACAAAGCCCAAACAAACCCAAAACCCAACAAACCAAATGAAACCCAATAAACCAAACCAATCCCACTAAAACCAAACTTAGTCCACTTCAACTGGGCTTTGAGTTCAATTTGAGTACTAAATCATGTCAGGATTCTGGTCTGCAACTGGGGATACAAACAAATCCCTTAGAGAGCTTGCTTACGGGCACGCTTCACAGGATGAACTCCCCACATACCATAGTTATTTTAGGGATTTTTATGAGCCTTCTCAGGGCCCTGATCTCACATACCCTAATCATTATGATCACATACATCATTCACCACAGTGGGGAGATGAACAATTTTGTACTTCTCAATCTGTGGAGGAAAATCTTAGACTCATCGAACAAAATAATGCTAGGAGTGTATTGCATGATAAACCATATAGCATTGATTATGAATTTCCTACTGTTGAAAACTCTCCTTTCATTGAACCACATAATGAAATTCTAGAATTGATTCAAAACCTTGAGCAATATCAAAAGTCAACTGACCAAAGGGTTGCGAGCTTAGAACTCAAATTGAGTCAAATCTGTGATGCACTAAATGAGGAAAGGGAGGACTTTCAAAATAAAATGTTTATCACCCATAATGAAAATAGTATGCCTAGTCTTACTCGTGCAATTGATATTGCATATGAACCTATTTTAAATGACGGGACTAGAAATACTATGATCTTTAATAAGGAAATGCATTTCTATGATGATGATGATGATGAATATGATATGTTAGAAGAGCATGTGCATGCTGAAAATATGATGGAATCTTTTGGTTCAGAGACGTTAGGCGTCTCTTCCGTGAACCCTATGAATGATACTTCTTCTAATATTCATACATGTGATATTAACTATGAGCTTAGTTTTGTGAAATTCTTCAGTGAATGTGAGCATGCTTCACAACTTGTTTGTGACTTAGGAAAGGATGAATCTTCTGTTGACACTAATATTCTTTTGGATCATGATATTATTGTTGTGTTCGATTCCCTTCCCATGTCACAATATGTTGCCTCCTCTGATGAATTTGACATGGAAATTGATGAATTGTCATGTGAAAATGAACATGATTTACCCTCTTTTGACTTTAGGAAAGTGTGTGATGGTACAAATGATTTTAAAAATGAAAACAACCTAGATGTACCTAACCTCTCTCCTGAGTCACAAATTGATACTCCTCCACCAGACCTAGGTGTAGTTTGTAACAAAATTGCAAAACCAACTTTTCTGAAAATGCCTAATCTAGGCCTAGAACTTTGTGCTTCCCAAGTCCTCTTGGACTATTTTGCATCAAAGTATAACACCTTTAGGGAACCACAGTTGGTATGTGTATGTCTGCCTGTTCTTAGCAATACTCATTTTGAGTTAGACCTTTTGCATGATGTACCTTTAAAATTGCAAGATTTTGTGCTCCAAAACACACCTGTTGACAAGTTTAGGTTTGGGGGAAACTCATTCACATACACAGTCTTACTTGCACTCTCATATTATATCTGTGTAAGGCTGTTGATGTTTGTATATATTTTCTATTGGGTTGATCCTCAACTCTTTAGACTGTTGGTTTATGGTGAATTTTCATTGTATATATCCAGTAGGACTTGTTAAATTTTTCTTTTCTTGAATTGGTTGAGTCTTCATGCGCATATATTATGCTAATCCGATATGATCTCCGTTGAGAATGTTGGATTCTAGCCTTGACTAAAGAAGCTCAACCTTGCTCCCGCCGACATCCGGTAATCTCTTGCCTTTTCTCTTATCAGCATAGTTCTCATGGTATGTAACTGTTTAAATTTTTTCTATCTGTCGACACATTGAGGACAATGTTTGATTTAGGTTTGGGGGTGCATTTGCATTTAGAGTTTTTAGTCTTTTATTTTACCTTTTATTTTCATCTTAAAAAAAAAAAAAAAATCAAAACTCTTTTTGTAAAAACCTCCAACTTTTAGAGATTTTAGAGTCACTAGCATGCTTCTAGCTATGTTTACATAGAGAGTTTTGACCGAAATAACAAAAGTTAGAAGTCTTAGGAGAACGCAATCGGGTTTCTTAGTTGATTAGAGCGTTAAAGTTGGATTTAACCATACCGGAGGGCGAATTAGGTGTTGTTTAGATATTCGGTAGTAGAATTGTGATCACCCATAGTGGAGACTACCCATTTTACATCAAGTGAGGCACCAACCTTCAATTTTTTGCAACTTTCTAGAAAAGTTGTTAGAGTGTGTGTCACCGTACATCAATTCCGGGTAGGAATGGTGAGCTACCCAACTTCGCACCATTTTCAGCACTACTTTTGATCTCTTGAGTGCTAGTTTTTGTCAATCATGAGGGTGACGTCTAAAGATGAAAACTCCTTCTAAATATCGATTTGCAGTTAGCATCACTCTCTCTCTCAATCAGCAAGACCCATAGAAACACATCATCGTCAACAAACGGAGCATCATCAGAATATTGAAAGAAAAATTGATATAGTCCAAGGTTTATGTGCAACAAAGAAAAAGAAAATAGGATGAGAATTAATAAAATTTATAAAATCAAGACAATACAAGTTGTGGAAAAATTGAGTGATAAAGTCCTTTGTCCATGGAGTTAGTTGTTTCATTATTTGTATTTTTATTTTCACTTATTCAAAAAAAAAAAAAAAAAAAAAAATCAAAAAAAATCAAAAAATCAAAAGTCAAAAAAAATATTGTAGTTTATTTTCTTAGTTTTGATACCACCATGGTAAAGAAGAATTCAAGAAGAAAAATCCAAACAACAAGGAAATTGAGTAGAAAAATTAAAAAAATTGTCAAGTTTTGTGAAGTTTAGAAGTTCGTCATCAACAAGTGAAGATCGAAGACCGAAGATTGAAGACGTTTCTATGGTTCCTATGAGAGAGTGATATTAATTGCCGATCGGGTGAGAAGGTAAGTGAGTACTCCCACCCTTGCTAATGGTTGATTTCCTTTCTTAGAGATCATCAAAAAAGATTCTTTTTGTCCACACCTCCGTGGAGTCTCAGATTTTATTTCGGAAGGTTATCCTTCTTACCTACAACGTGTGCAGGATTTCTCTTTATTCCCGCCTCGCACACATGAGAGACTAAAAAGCGATCTTTTTGAGTGCAATTATCATAAAACCCTAATGGTGAGGCAGAAGTTGAGACTTATGATCACAATCGAATCCGAATTCTTTCATATGGTATGGTTACTTCTCGCTCAGCACTTAAGGATGAGAATGCGTTCTTTAGTAGTTCTAACTTCTTGTTACTAGTATGCAGAAACTCTATGTCCTCATAGCTTCTTGGAGGCTTGAGACTCTTTTACACTCTGAAGTTGGAGAAGGTTTTGTGGGTACACCTCTGGTAAACCCTCACGAGACTACAACTCGTCCACTAGGGACACCTAGGGGTTTAAAGGCTTAGTGCATACGCTAAATGCATTCGAGAGACTGCGACGGGGGTATAGTTAGGATTTCTTATTTTCTGTTTCACTTGAGGACAAGTAAAATTCAGGTTTGGGGGTATTTGATGAGTGCCAAATAGTGCATATTTATACACCTTTTTATTGGCATTTTACTCATCTTTTGCGCTTAGAAATCGATATTATCCCAGCATTCTCGTGTTTTCTTTGTTTTCAAGAATAAATATTTGTATTAATTAATTTTGTGTTTTTAGGTAATAAATAAAGTTCGGAGAAACCGAGGAGCTAAAGAGCGAAGAATTGGAGTCAAACATCTATGGAGCAGATAGCCAAAGCCCGCGCGCAAATCAGTTGCAACCCAACAAGGAAGACTTGGGCTAGAGCTACCCATGACCCGGATCCGAGCCCGCTCACTCTGAGCCATTGAGATATCCCTCAGCTACATCCAACGGTCGCTCCGCCTAGCACATCAACGATTGATGCTCCCGCTCAACACCACTTTACCCTGAGCCTTCCCTCAGCCGTTCAGATCATAGCTGCTACATCCTACGCTCGCTGAAGCCTTCTCATCAAACTTCGATGCATCCGCTATACACTGAATCACCCAACACCCTATACCCTAATCGACCTACCCATTTTCTCTCCATCTTTCTCTTTCTTCTCCCCCATACCTCTGCAACCTTACCTTCTCCCTTTCCCCGACAACCCAGTTGCAGAGCCGCACCATCACCACCATCTGCTCTTCTGTCACCATCACCACCACTGACACCAGAGCCAACAACCACCCCTATTCCGCCACACCCAAGTTGTGTTTATCTCTAAAATAGCTTCTCATAACCCTAGAAGCTAAGTTAAAGATAAACAAGACTAGGGTTTTCTCATAAATCAATCAAGGGAGTCAGAGAAGCATGAGTAGAGCCAACAACCGATGCAGAGAGTATGGGTGAGAAGATATTGCAATTAATTTCTGTTTTTGAATTAAATTAGGGTTGGATATTTTGGGGGGTTCTTGCATGTATAAATAGCAGAACTGTGGGTGTGTAGAAGTTCATGCCTGGACTAGCCAGTGTATCATTTAGGTTTAATTTGTATTTCTTTGTATTTGAATCATGTTTTAAGATCTTTTGCTAGGGTGTTGTTGAAACCCTAGATTATATGTTGAGTAAATTAGATTGATGTTGCTGTTATTACCATGCTTCACAGAATTAGGAGTATAATTAGCTAAGTAATCTAACTCTCTTGTGATTGGCTGTACTGTAAGAAGACAACCAATACTAGGAGAGAGTTAGAGTGAAAGGTTAATCAATTCCCCCATCAGAACTGCCAAGGATGAGATATGTGCTTAACAAAATATGAGTGATGCTTAGTAATGAACTAAAGAACCTGTGATAGAGTGTACTGTAAAAAGACACTCTATACTAGGGGGAACTAGTGAGATTAGTGATGTATTACTCCTTAGAATCTTCCTTAGGTAGGTGTAAGAACACAACATGAGTTAACTGACCTTAGCATAGAGTCTAGTGGTGGATTCACCACCCTGGTACTTCCCATTGTCACATTTTATTTCTTTTCCTTAGTTCAGAGTCACTTCAACCATTTTCAGTCGCTTCGACAACCTTATAATTTTGTTACTCCTCTAGGAATTCAGTTAAGCATAGCCATTTGATCATCTTAAGCACCACAAGTCCTTGTGGGATCGACCCGTACTTGCCGCGTCTCCGATAGACGCCGTGCACTTGCGGTATAACATGTAGGCTTAAAATTATACACCTTTAGAGGCCTACCAGTTAACCCATTCAATCACTCATAGATTCAAACCAAAATTCATCATTCATTTTAAGAACCGGCAACTACTCATATCCCATGATAATCTTCAATCTTCTTCTCGATTCACTGAGGTTGACGTCAACAGCTCCACATCTCAGTTCTCAACACCAACAAAACCTAATTTCTTCTCGATTTCAATTCAGCAGCAATATCACATATTCGAACCCTAATCAATCCACCAAACTCAAACCCCAATTTTGTCTTCTCGTTCTAAGAATCGATCTCTGATTTAATTCTCTTCTCGGTTTCTGGTTCTGAGCAGCAACCACGTTCCCATTTCAGGTGAAGTACCGTGAATGAATGAGAAACACTTCTCAAGTTTTTAGGGTTATAAACTGGGTCCGGACTTGGGCACTAATATGGGCCACCCAATGATCCCCAGTTTCTTAATACAAAGGTGCCATAAGTATGTAACCTGGTGCTTTTAGCAAACACAACACAAGCTATCCCTTAACCGTGAGCTGGCTGTATTTAATACTTATCCAAAACAGAGGTGCCCCTTAACCGTGGGTCGTCTCCCGATAGTATTTGCCTAGGAACTGACAGTTTTGCCATTTTTGCTCAAATTGGGTAATTTCTTCTTCTTTTCCTCCGTGCGACTCCAAAGTAGCTATAAAACTCAAAACAAACGTAAAATACATAATTTACAAGAAAAATAACAAAGAAAGCATAAACAATAGATAGTAAATAGGATGTATTCTACACCCTATCAAATTCCCCCACACTTAGACTTTGCTAGTCCTCGATGATAGGTGTAGAATACACCTAATTTACTATCTAGTAGTTTATGCTTTCTTTGCTATTTTTCTTGTAAATTATGTATTTTACGCTTGTTTTGAGTTTTATAGCTACTTTGGAGTCGCACGAAGGAAAAGAAGAAGAAATCACCCTATTTGAGCCAAAAGGGTAAAATTGTCATTTCACAAAAGAGAGAATACTATATGGAGCCCAGCCAAGGTTAAGGGGAGGTCAAAGAGGTGTCCCTTATCCAAAAGAAGGGAGTGAGAATAGCACATTTGGGGTGTACTTATGGTGGGTGTCTGAATCCACCCACACCCTAAATTCTGACCCACACCCTAAACCCATATCACTACACCCACACCCGTACCCGAACCCGCTCCATTTGACTTAAAACTAAAATCGAGAGAAACCATCTCTCAATCATTTTGTTTCTCCTGAACTGAAATTGGTGGAAAAGCAGCACAGCTGCTATTAAATTCTTGTCTGAAATAAAGAGATCGAGATGTCTCGATGATACTGATTAAGAAATTGAGAGATTAAGATCGAGAAAGTATGGCAGTGAAGATAAAGACGAACTCGGAAGCAAGAGAAGGTCTTTGTTGATGTCGAACTAGGGTTTGAAGCTTAGGTCTGTCAAATGAGAGGAATAAAGAGAGGAGCAGATGAATCTGGGATGGGTTTGTAGCTGTTGCTGTCGAAAGTGGTAGCTCAGATCGAAAATGGAATCTGCTGATGGTATTGAAAGAAAGTAATTGATGTTGGAGCTCGATGAGACTACAACAGATGAGAAGGATGTTGTTGGGGTTTGAATTTGATTGAGAAGATGTTCAAGAAATCGCTGTAATCGTGAGTAAGATGGACTTAGGGGTGAAAATCGAAGGTGGGGTTGAGCTCGATTAGAACAAATTGAGTTGAATTGGATCTCAGATTTGAACGCAGATTTAGTTCTGATGTGTGTTGGTTGTTCAACTAAGGAATTAGAGATGGAAGCTGCAGGACTGATCTGAAACTAAAGCTATGGATGGAGCTAGGTGGTTTTGCAGCTCAGAAGTGAGTTGAGGGTTCGGGTGGTGGGTATTGATTGAGTGTCATGGAAGGTGAAGGTGTGTCTTTGGTGTTGCTTATGAATGAGAATGGCTTGTTGGTTTGAATTCAAATGATTGCAGGCGATTCGAGAGAAGAAATATGAGAGGAGTTATCACTGAGTTGCGGGACAAAAGCTACGGTGATGGCGGTGATGACCTAGTGACAAGAAGGTGGAGTCATTTCTTGTGGAACTGAAGATTGGTGGTTGAAGCTACAGATTTCAGTGTTGGTAATGGAAATGGAAGTTGCAGATGTAACAATGGCTCTGTTATAATTGATAGTGGCCTGGGTTGACACTGGTGGTTAATGAACTAAGTTGCAGGGCTGCAGGTTGAGCTGAGACAATGCAGATAATGGTCTTGTTACAGAAGCTAGTGATTGGCAGCTGTGATGTTGGCCTGAGATACTACAGGCTGAGTTGGAGCTGTTGGTGCAGATAAACAGCAATGTGAGGATGCAGTGGTGGCTTTGGTGGAGTTTGTATGCTTTGGTTGAGCTGGATATGGTGAGCTGAGAATGGAGTTCGTGGCCAAGATGGTTGAAGTGGAATTGCTGGGGGAGCAGCTGCTGTTGGTTTTGGAAATAGAGAAGAGCATAACAGAAAGGGTGTTGGCTGGGTTGATTGGTAGATTTTGGAGGTTCTCGTTGGCACTGGTGTTGTTACTGATGGCCTGGCAGGTTATAGATGCAGATGGCAAGGTTTGAACCTAGGGCAGCTCAAGGCAGAGATGTATAGAGTTGGCTGGAGCAGATTGAGCATCAGGTTGAATTGGCAGTAATGTGAAGACGAGTTTTTGTGCTGGCTGTGTATAACAACAGATATGCACTGGAGTAGTTGAGCTACAGATGAGAAGAGAAGGAATAGCCATGATGGCTGAGGCGTGACAAGTCTGGCCAGAGCAATGCTAATGCCATGGCAACTTAGCCGAGTCAGCCCGATTAAGCTGGACTCAATCGACTCTGGGTCGACTCAGTAATTCCCTTGACTCTCCTTGACCTGTTGACTAACGTTGACTGACGGTTGACCAGTTTGACCGTTAGTCCTAACGGAGGACCGGACGGAATATTCCGTCGAATATTCTCTTGACGGAGAAATTTCCAGGCGGCCGGCGGTGACGTTTTCCGGCCAAATTCCGGCCATAATCCCAGTTTTCCGGCGAGCAAAATTCCGTAACTTTCTATGGACCTCTCTCATGGGTGTGAAGACTTGGGCTAGGAATTGGATGGAGAATTGGACTCAAATTAGGAAAGAGAAGGTGGAAGAGAAGAGAAAGACTTGAATTTGGAAGTTGAATTACAAAAGGAAAAGGATTCTAATCCTTGGAAGAGTTGGAGAATATTGAAGCCTATAAATAGAGAAGTTTTCTACAACTTCTACACACATCTCTACACACACAATTCTTTTCTTTTCTTATTTTCTTTGTGTGAACTCTTTAACATGAGTAGTTAATTTATTGATTGAGGATGAATTCCTAGTTCTTAACATATGATTTAAGTTTTTGTTTTCAAATTCTATCTTGAAGTTTTTCACATAATTATCGTTTGTTTTTACTAATAGGAGTGATCTTAAAGACACTCATGATTGATTGATAGATTGTTTGGAGTGCACGCTAAATTGATTTGTTAATTTAATCTAAAGCTAGTGAAAGTTAGGAGATAAGTAATCGTTTCTTGACTCTTTACATAAGTAGCAAACACGAGACCTTGCGGAGGGATTCCGTGGAGCAATTGTGTGTAGAAACAACGTTAGCAAGTAGACCTTGAGCTAAGAGTCTAACTACTAATATCAACCTAAGAAATTCACAAAACCTAATGCATGAGCCAAGTTACATCTAGGTTGAGCTAATTCTAGGTGGCTTGGTGATTAGAATCCGTAGTCGAGAACTTCCGTGTCCAGGTGATAAAAGGGATTTAGGGGTTTAGCTTTGAGCTAGGCTTGCTTTACCTACGGTTAGTGATAATTTGTGACTAATAACAAGTAGAATAGAACATAACTTGATTCATTGTTTCGTAACGAAGAAGGATTCCTTGGTCTTGTCTCTCTTATTGTTTTCAACTTTCGATTTTAATTGTTTTGTTTATTTTTATTTGGCTTTTTACACCCCCTTTTTGTGACAACTTTTACAACTAAGATCTCTTGCTCCTCGTGGGAACGAACTTGACTTCCATTATATTATTTTTAATTAGGTAGGAAATTTTGAATTAATTTGATTGCACCTACGACACGCATCAAATTTTGGCGCGATTCTGCCGGGGAGCAGCGGATGATTTTAGTTGTTTTTATTTTTCTTTTGGTTTAGCCTTGCTTTGTTGGATTCTATTCCGTATCTAACTTGGTTTTTGAATCTTATTTTAGGTATCGGTTTTCCATGTACGGTGGACAAGAGCAAGCATATTACAACAATCAATACGGTTTTCAACCTCAACATTATGACAACTTCCAACCATCCTTAGGATACAATCACAACCAATATTTTGGCTATGATAAATTTTCTACAGAACCTTATGGATATTCTCATACATATCAACAACCTTATGACGGGTATGTAAGTGGACAATCACATGGATGGAAGGATAGTTATGCATCTAACAATTTGTTTTCTAGTAATGTGCGACAGAGAATTTGGAATATACTCCTCTTCATCGTGTTTTTCCTTCACTTTTTCCAAAAGAGGAGATGCGTCTAGAAACTCTCAACGGTGGTAAGCGTGTGAACGTAAGGAAACTTGCACGTAAATTATACAAATTGGAAGATGATGGAGACTCGGAAGAGCTTGTCGTGAGAAATTAGTAGGACTATTCATATGGAACTTAAACGACGTCGGGATAAAGGTTATGAAACCGATGAAGATTCTTATTATGGTGAGTCCGAAAATGAAGATGATTGTGTTGAAAAGGACCAACCTTTGGAGACTTTTGATGACGATAGTGTAGATTACTCGAGCCTTGATCTTAATAATGATCAATTACCTATTCAAAGAGGTAGAGCTTGAGGAAGATGCATTTATTGCTTGGGAAAAAATTTCTTAAGGAAAGATGGGAGTCCGCGGAAGTGTATGAATGTTGCAACAATGAGGAAGTTATTCCAACTCCGGATCATAATAACGATCCTTCACCTATTCAAAAGGAGGAGATTGGATGTGACTTACCTATTGTTGTAAACGGTGTAACACCCGCACAAGAAGATTTTACAATCTATACCGATGAGAATCACTTTAGTGAATGGCCCGATTCCGATGATGAGAATGTTGAAGAGATGATTATAGAGGATGAAACCACATTCATTGATTTTGTGGAAGACCCAATTGAACTTGCGAATGATTTTAATGATGCCGAGACTTTGGTTAAGGTAGAAAACGACGAAGAATGGTTGCAAGGTTTAATAGAGGACCACGATATACAAGAGGTAAGTAATTCACTTGAATTTTTAAGGATGAAGAGGATTCTATAATACAAGAATTTTGAAAGGTTTGTCTAACCCTTTGCCTATTGATTCTTCTCCTTTACCTCTTATTGGTTTGAATGTATGTGCTTCGAAAGTATTTTTGGATGATTTTGTTTCTAAATATCCACCATTGGAAACACTTGATGCTAACACTATGCAGGTTTGCCAAGAGGAATACATGGAAGTTCCCAAATTCTATGTTCTTTATACACTTCCGAGTGTGGACGAGAATAAGTGTGGGGGAAATTTCTATCGAGCGATAATTTCACTATTGTTTTCTTGTGCTAACATTTGTATGGAGTTATTGTTTGCAAAACAGGTATTATGGGTGGATCCTCAAATTTTCCGATTGTTAGTATATGGGGAATGAATCTTACAAGAGCCAAGTCGGGCCGTCGACTTTAAAACAAGCGCTTAATGGGAGGCAACCCATCGGTTTTGTATTTCTTATCTTTTTGCTTTTTGTTATTTCTTTTTCTTGTTTCTTATCATGTTAAAATTTCCCACCTTGACTTTACTAGGAGGATTCAATTACATTGAGGACAATGTAAGGTTTAAGTGTGGGGGAGTGATTAAGCATGTTTTTAAAACAAAAATTACAAAAAAATGAAAAAATTTGAAAAAAAAAAAAAAAAAGGTTTTACATAAAAATTCCAACTTTTAAAGATTTTAGAGTCACTAGCATATTTCTAGGTATGTTTACATAGAGATTTTGACCGACATAATTGAACTTGGAAATGTTAGAGAACTACATTCGGATTTCTTGTTTGTTTGAGTGTTAAATAATGGATTTAATCATGCCGGTGATGCGAATTTGTGCGGGGAGAAATGCGTTATTAGAGTTGCTGATCAATCATTAGTGGAGATTACCCGTATTCATATCATGAGAGGCACCGACCAGTAAATTTTCCATCTACTAAAGAGCTTCTTTTGAGTGTGTGTCACCGTAAGTTAATTAGGGTAGAATGGTGAGCTACCCAACCTCCCACCACTAAAAGCACTACTCTTTGATCTCTTGAGTGCTAATTTTGTCAATCATGAGGGTGACGTCCATGGATGAAAGCTTCCTTCTTGTAGTTCGATTTGCAGTTAGCACCATTCTCTCTCTCGACAACAACGGATCCATAGAAACACATTCATCATCAACAAGGAGCGACATCAAAATCTACAAGGAAAGTTGGAAAAGTTTAAGGTTTACAAGCAACGGAATGAGAAAAAGAGCAAATTTCAAATTCAAGTAAAGCAACATACAAAGGGCGGATTTTTACATATTTGTTGAGGACTTACAATACAATGAGGTAATTTTATATCCAAGTATGAAGACTTATTCATGAAAGCGAAGAAAATTAAAAGGTGAAAATTTTTGAAGTTTATGATTTTAAGACAATACAAGTTGTGAAGAATCAAGTGGTAAAATACTTCTTCCACGGCCATGGTTTATTTTGTATTTAATTTCTCTTGTTCAAAAAAAAAAAAAAAAAAAAAAAAAAAAAAAAAAAAAAAAAAAAAAAAAAAAGAGAAAGAAAAACAAGAGAAATATTTGTTAATGAGCCGTGAGGAAGGAAAATTTATAAGGAAGTTTCAAGCGACAAGGATATTTAAGGTAAAAAGAGTTATAAAATGTCAAGGATTTGTGAAATTCAAGGGTTTATCATCAATAGTTGAAACCGAGGACCATGAAGATCAAGACGAGGAACGGAAGACGTTTCTATTGGATGCCGTGAGAGTGGTGTTATCATAATTGGCGATCGGATGTGAAGGTAAGTAAGTAATCTCATCCTCGATAATAATGGTTGATTTCCTTTCTTAGAGATCGTCAGAAAAATGGTTTTTCAAAATATTAAAAGATGTGGGTTTTTAAAAAAAATTTCGGAAGTTATCCTTCCCACCATTCAACGTGATGCAGGATTTCTATCTTCATTCCTACCTGCACACATGTGAGAACCATAAAAGAGCTGTCTTTTTGAGTGCAATTATCATAAAACCTTATTTGGTGAGGCAGAAGTCGAGGCGAAATGCTTATTGATCGTTTCTCAAACACGCATTCTCTCATTATGGTGTGGTTATTTCTCACTCAACATTTAAGAATGAGAATATGTTCTTTAGTATTTCTAACTTCTTATTACTAGCATGCGTAAACTCTATGTCCTCATAACTTTTTGGATGCTTGTGACGCTTGAACGCTTTGAAGTTGTGAGTTTTTAGTTTGATTTGCTCGAGGACTAGCAAAGTCTAAGTGTGGGGGAATTTGATAGGTGTAGAATACACCTAATTTACTATCTAGTAGTTTATGCTTTCTTTGCTATTTTTCTTGTAAATTATGTATTTTACGCTTGTTTTGAGTTTTATAGCTACTTTGGAGTCGCACGAAGGAAAAGAAGAAGAAATCACCCTATTTGAGCCAAAAGGGTAAAATTGTCATTTCACAAAAGAGAGAATACTATATGGAGCCCAGCCAAGGTTAAGGGGAGGTCAAAGAGGTGTCCCTTATCCAAAAGAAGGGAGTGAGAATAGCACATTTGGGGTGTACTTATGGTGGGTGTCTGAATCCACCCACACCCTAAATTCTGACCCACACCCTAAACCCATATCACTACACCCACACCCGTACCCGAACCCGCTCCATTTGACTTAAAACTAAAATCGAGAGAAACCATCTCTCAATCATTTTGTTTCTCCTGAACTGAAATTGGTGGAAAAGCAACACCTGTTTGCTATTAAATTCTTGTCTGAAATAAAGAGATCGAGATGTCTCGATGATACTGATTAAGAAATTGAGAGATTAAGATCGAGAAAGTATGGCAGTGAAGATAAAGACGAACTCAGAAGCAAGAGAAGGCTGCTGTTGATGTCGAACTAGGGTTTGAAGCTTAGGTCTGTCAAATGAGAGGAATAAAGAGAGGAGCAGATGAATCTGGGATGGGTTTGTAGCTGTTGCTGTCGAAAGTGGTAGCTCAGATCGAAAATGGAATCTGCTGATGGTATTGAAAGAAAGTAATTGATGTTGGAGCTCGATGAGACTACAACAGATGAGAAGGATGTTGTTGGGGTTTGAATTTGATTGAGAAGATGTTCAAGAAATCGTTTGTAATCGTGAGTAAGATGGACTTAGGGGTGAAAATCGAAGGTGGGGTTGAGCTCGATTAGAACAAATTGAGTTGAATTGGATCTCAGATTTGAACGCAGATTTAGTTCTGATGTGTGTTGGTTGTTCAACTAAGGAATTAGAGATGGAAGTCTGCAGGATCGATTCAAACTAAAGCTATGGATGGAGCTAGGTGGTTTTGCAGCTCAGAAGTGAGTTGAGGGTTCAGGTGGTCTGGGTATTGATTGAGTGTCATGGAAGGTGAAGCAGGTGCTGGTGTTGCTTATGAATGAGAATGGCTTGTTGGTTTGAATTCAAATGATTGCAGGGCAGTTCAGAGAAGAAATATGAGAGGAGTTATCAGCTGAGTTGCAGGACAAAAGCTACAGTGATGGCAGGTGATGACCTAGTGACAAGAAGGTGGAGCTGTTTACTGTGGAACTGAAGATTGGTGGTTGAAGCTACAGATTTCAGTGTTGGTAATGGAAATGGAAGTTGCAGATGTAACAATGGCTCTGTTATAATTGATAGTGGCCTGGGTTGACACTGGTGGTTAATGAACTAAGTTGCAGGGCTGCAGGTTGAGCTGAGACAATGCAGATAATGGTCTTGTTGCAGAAGCTAGTGATTGGCAGCTGTGATGTTGGCCTGAGATACTACAGGCTGAGTTGGAGCTGTTGGTGCAGATAAACAAGCAATGTGAGGATGCAAAGTGGTGGCTTTGGTGGAGTTTGTATGCTTTGGTTGATTTGGATATGGTGAGCCGAGAATGGAGTTCGTGGCCAAGATGGTTGAAGTGGAATTCTTTGGGGAGCAACATGGGCTTGTTGGTTTTGGAAATTGAGAAGAGCATACGTGAAAGGGTGTTGGTGGGTTGATTGGTAGATTTTGGAGGTTCTGTTGGCACCGGTGTTGTTAACGATGGCCCTGGCAAGTTATAGATGCAGATGGCAAGGTTTGAACCTAGAGGCACTCAAGGCGTAGATGTATAGAGTTGGCTGGAGCAGATTGAGCATCGAGTTGAATTGGCGTAATGTGAAGACGAAGTTTTTGGCCAATGTATAACAATGAGATATGCACTTGGAGTAGTTGAGCTACTGAGATGAGAAGAGAAGGAATAGCCATGATGGCCGAGGCGTGACAAGTCCGGCCGAAAGCAATGCTAATGCCATGGCAACTTAGCCGAGTCAGCCTGGCTTAGTCGGACTCAATGTCGACCTGGTCGACTCGATAATTCCCTTGACTCTCCTTGACCCGTTGACTAACGTTGACCGACGGTTGACCAGTTTGACCGTTAGTCCTAATCTGGGAGGACCGGACGGAATATTCCGTCGAATATTCTCTTGACGGAGAAATTTCCAGTGGCGGCGGTGACGTTTTCGGCCAAATTCGGCCATAATCCCAGCTTTTCCCGGCGAGCCAAAAATTCCAGAACTTTCTATGGACCTTTCTCATGGGTGTGAAGACTTGGGCTAGGAATTGGATGGAGAATTGGACTCAAATTTGGAAAGAGAAGGTGGAAGAGAAGAGAAAGACTTGAATTTGGAAGTTGAATTACAAAAGGAAAAGGATTCTAATCCTTGGAAGAATTGGAGAATATTGAAGCCTATAAATAGAGAAGTTTTCTACAACTTCTAGACACATCTCTCTACACATCTCTACACACACAATTCTTTTCTTTTCTTATTCTTTGTGTGAACTCTTTAACATGAGTAGTTAATTTATTGATTGAGGATGAATTCCTAGTTCTTAACATATGATTTAAGTTTTTGTTTTCAAATTCTATCTTGAAGTTTTTCACATAATTATCGATTGTTTTTACTAATAGGAGTGATCTTAAAGACACTCATGATTGATTGATAGATTGTTTGGAGTGCACAACTAAATTGATTTGTTAATTTAATCTAAAGCTAGTGAAAGTTAGGAGATAAGTAATCGTTTCTTTGACTCTTTACATAAGTAGCAAACACGAGACCTTGCGGAGGGATTCCGTGGAGCAATTGTGTGTAGAAACAACGTTAGCAAGTAGACCTTGAGCTAAGAGTCTAACTACTAATATCAACCTAAGAAATTCACAAAACCTAATGCATGAGCCAAGTTACATCTAGGTTGAGCTAATTCTAGGTGGCTTGGTGATTAGAATCCGGTAGTCGAGAACTTCCGTGTCCGGTGATAAAAGGGATTTAGGGGTTTAGCACGAGCTAGCCGCTTTACCTACGGTTGGTGATAATTTGTGACTAATAACAAGTAGAATAGAACATAACTTGATTCATTGTTTCGTAACGAAGAAGGATTCCTTGGTCTTGTCTCTCTTATTGTTTTCAACTTTCGATTTTAATTGCTTTGTTTATTTTTATTTTGCTTTTTACACCCCCCTTTCGTGACAACTTTTACAACTAAGATCTCTTGCTCCTCGTGGGAACGAACTTGACTTCCATTATATTATTTTTAATTGAGTGGAAATTTTGAATTAATTTGATTGCACCTACGACACGCATCACTCGAGCAAATCAAACTAAAAACTCACAACTTCAAAGCGTTCAAGCGTCCCAAGCATCCAAAAAGTTATGAGGACATAGAGTTTCTGCATGCTAGTAATAAGAAGTTAGAAATACTAAAGAACATATTCTCATTCTTAAATGTTGAGTGAGAAATAACCACACCATAATGAGAGAACACGTGTTTGAGAAACGATCAATAAGCATTTCGCCTCGACTTCTGCCTCACCAAAAGGATTATATGATAATTGCACTCAAAAAGACGGCTTTTATATGGGTCTCACATGTGTGCAGGTAGGAATGAAGAGAGAAATCCTGCAACACGTTGAATGGTGGGAAGGACAACTTCCGAAATATTTTTAAAAACCCACATCTTTTAATATTTTGAAAAAAACCATTTTTCGGACGATCTCTAAGAAAGGAAATCAACCATTTATTGAGGATGAGATTACTTACTCGCCTTCACATCCGATCGCCAATTATGATAACACCACTCTCACGGCATCCAATAGAAACGTCTTCCGCTCCTCGTCTTGATTTTCATTGTCTTCGTCTTCGTCTTCGGTTTCAACTTTTGATGATAAACTCTCGAATTTCATAAATCCTTGACAATTTGTAACTCTTTTACCTTAAAAATCCTTGTCGCTTGAAACTTCCTTGTAGATTTTCCTTCCCCACGCCTTATTAAAACAAAACAAATATTTCTCTTATATATATATATATATATTTTTTTTTTTTTTTTTGAAACAAGAGAAATAAAATACAAAAATAAACCATGGCCGTGGGAGAAGTATTTTACCGCTTGATTCTTCACAACTTGTATCGCCTTGAAATCATAAACTTCAAAAATTCTCACCTTTTAATTTTCTTCGCTCTTGTGAATAAGTCTTCATACTTGAATATAAAATTACCTCATTGTAGTGTAAGTCTTCAACATATATGTAAAAATCTGCTTTTTGTATGTTGCTTTACTTGAATTTGAAATTTGCTCTTTTTCTCGTTCCGTTGCTTGTAAACCTTGAACTTTTTCCAACTTTCCTTGTAGATTTTTGATGTCGCTCCTTGTTGATGATGATGGTGTTTCTATGGATCCGTTGTTGTCGAGAGAGAGAATGGTGCTAACTGCAAATCGAACTACAAGAAGGAAGCTTTCATCCATGGACGTCACCCTTCATGATTGACAAAATTAGCACTCAAGAGATCAAAGAGTAGTGCTTCTATTGGTGGGAGGTTGGGTAGCTCACCATTCTACCCGGAATTTACGTACGGTGACACACACTCAAAAGAAAGCTCTTTAGTAGATGGAAAAATTTCTGCCTCGGTGCCTCACATGATATGAATACGGGTAGTCTCCACTAATGATTGATCAAAGAACTCTAATAATGCATTTCTCCCAGCACCAAATTTGCATCACCGGCATGATTAAATCCATTATTTAACACTCAAACAAGCAAGCAATCCGAATGTAGTTCTCTAACATTTCCAAGTTCAATTATGTCGGTCAAAATCTCTATGCAAACATACCTAGAAGTATGCTAGTGACTCTAAAATCTCTAAAAGTTGAAGGTTTTATGTAAAACTTTTTTTTTTTTTTTTTAAATTTTTTAAATTTTTTTGTAATTTTTTTTTTTTTAAAATACATGCTTAACCACTCCCCCACACTTAAACCTTACATTGTCCTCAATGTAATTGAATCCTCCTAGTAAAGTCAAGGTGGGAAATTTTAACAAGATAAGAAACAAGAAAAAGAGATAACAAAAAGCAAAAAGATAAGAAATACAAAACCTATGGGTTGCCTCCCATTAAGCGCTTGTTTTAAAGTCGATTACCCCGACTTAGCTCTTGCTAGATTCATTCCCCATATACTAACAATCTGAAAATTTGAGGATCCACCCATAATACCTGTTTTGCAAACAATAACTCCATACAAATGTTAGCACAAGAAAATAATAAAGAAATTATCGCTCGATAGAAATTTCCCCCACACTTATTCTCGTCCACACTCGGATGTGTATAAAGAACATAGAATTTGGGAACTTCCATGTATTCTTCTTGGCAAACCTGCAAAGTGTTAGCATCAAGTGTTTCCAATGGTGGATATCTAGAAACAAAATCATCCAAAAATACTTTCGAAGCACATACATTCAAACCAATAAGAGGTAAAGGAGAAGAATCAATATGCAAAGGGTTAGACAAACCTTGCACAATCTCTTGTATTATAGAATCCTCTTCATCCTTAAAAAATTCAAGTGAATTACTTACCTCTTGTATATCGTGGTCCTCTATTAAACCTTGCAACCATTCTTCGTCGTTTTCCACCTTAACCAAAGTCTTGGCATCATTAAAATCATTGGCAAGTTCAATTGGGTCTTCCACGAAATCAATCAATGTGGTTTCATCCTCTAGTATCATCTCTTCAACATTCTCATCATCGGAATCGGGCCATTCACTAAAATGATTCTCGTCGGTATAGATTGTAAGATCTTCTTGTGCGGGTGTTACACCGTTTATAACAATAGGTAAGTCACACCCAATCTCCTCCTTTTGAATAGGTGAAGGATCGTTATTATGATCCGGAGTTGGAATAACTTCCTCATTGTTGCAATGCTCATACACTTCCGCGGACTCATATCTTTCCCTAAGGAATTTTTTCCAAGCACTAAATGCATCATCTTCAAGCTCTACCTTTTGAATAGGTGTTTGATCATTATTAAGATCAAGGCTTGAGTAAGCTACACTAGCGTCTTCAAAAGTCTCCAAAGGTTTGTCCTTTTCAACACAATCATCTTCATTTTCAGACTCACCATAATAAGAATCTTCATCGGTTTCATAACCTTTATCCCGACGTCGTTTAAGTTCCATATGAATAGTCCTACTAATTTCTCGCGACAAGCTCTTCCGAGTCTCCATCATCTTCCAATTTGTATAATTTATGTGCAAGTTTCCCGACGTTCACACGCACCACCGTTGATAGAGTTTCTAGATCGTATCTCCTCTTTTGGAAAAAGTGAAGGAAAAACACGATGAAGAGGAGTATATTCCAAATTCTCCGTCTCCGCACATTACTATAAAACAAATTGTTAGATGCATAACTATCCTTCCATCCCTGTGATTGTCCACTTACATACCCATCATAAGGTTGTTGATATGTATGAGAATATCCATAAGGTTCTATAGGAAATTGATCATAGCCAAAAGATTGGTTTTGATTGTATCCTAAGGATGGTTGGAAGTTGTCATAATGTTGAGGTTGAAAACCGTAGTGATTGTTGTAATATGCTTGCTCTTGTCCACCATACATGGAAAACCGGTACCTGAAATAAGATTCTCAGAAACTAAGTTAGATACGATATAGAATCTAACAAACCAAGAATAAAGCAAAAAGAAAAATAGAAACAACTAAAATCGTCCATTTGCTCCCTAGCCAATGGCGCCAAAATTTGATGCGTGTCGTAGGTGCAATCAAATTAATTAATATTTCCACTCAATTAAAAATAATATAATGGAAGTCAAGTTCGTTCCCACGAGGAGCAAGAGATTCTAGTTGTAAAAATTGTCACAAAAAGGGGGGTGTAAAAAGCAAAAGAAAATAAACAAAGCAATTAAAAGATAAAGTTGAAAGCAATAAGAGAGATAAGATCAAGGAATCCTTCTTCGTTGCAAAACAATGAATCAAGTTATGTTCTTTTCTACTTGTTATTAGTCACGATTATCACCAACCGTAGGATAGCAGGTCCGCTTAGCTAGCCCCAAAATCCCTTATTTCACCGAGTAACAAGTCCGCTTAGTTATCGATTCTATTCAAAAGAACCACCTTGAGGTTCGCTTACAAGATGTAATTCCCCGAATGCATTAAGATTTATGAATTTAGGTTTAGTACTAGTAGTTAAACTCGGTTCGGTTGGTCCACTTTCTAGCGTTGTTTTTACACACAATTGCTCCACGGAATCCCTCCGCAAGGTCTCGTGTTTTCTACTTGTGTAAAGTGTCGAGAACGATTACTTATTCCCTAACTTATACTAGATTTAGGTTGAATTAACAAATCAATTTAGCGTGCACTCTAAACAATCTATCAATCATGAATGAATGAATAAACATTCCTATTAGTAAAAACAATCGATAATCATGTGAAAAATCTCAAGATAGAATTGAAACAAAACTCAAATCATGTTAAGAACTAGGAATTCATCCTCAATCAATAAGAAAATTAGCTACTCATGTTAAGGAGTTCACACAAAGAATAAGAAAAGAAAAGTGTTGTGTGTGTAGAGAGGTGTGTAAAAGAAGATTATAGGCTTCAATATTCTCCAAATCTTCCAAGGAATAGAATCCTTTTCCTTTAGCCATTCAATTTCCAAAATCAAGTCTTTCTCAACTCTTCATCTTCTCTTTCCAAATTTGAGCCAAATTCTCCATCCAACTCCTATTCCAAGTCTTCACACCCATGAGAGAAGTCCATAGAAAATTCTGGAATCTTTGCTCACCGGAAAACTGGTATTATGGCCGGAATCCGACCGGAATAGTCGCCGGCGGCCACCTGAGATTCTCTTCTGGTTAAGGTATATTCCGTTAAGATTCCGTTAAAGATAACGGTCAAGACCAACGGTCTCTAACAATCGATCGGATCAAGGAAGAAGGATTCAGCCCGAGTGGGTTTCGTCTAAGTCGTCTTACTGGGTCTTACTCAGATGAGTCAAATACTGGATCGGTCGGGCTCGTACTCAACACACCGGAATCGTGTCATCGTCGGCTACCGAGTCAACTCGCCGGAGTGATAAACCGTCCGAGTTCCATTTAATTACAGGACTTTCCTGTGCCAAATTCCGGCCGTTCTTAGCTCCATTTTCTGCACAATCCTATCATACATCTATACAAGCCATTCATCTGCTACTTCATCATTACAGGACTTTGATCTTACTGCATATACCCATCTCATAATCCAACTCTATTTCATTCATTCTCCTCCAAACCCTTGTTCTCATACAACGAACAGCAGCAGGTCTTCTCATTCCATTAGTCTTTCACTGAAATTCACAACAAAACCCAACCATCACAGATCCTCCTTCCAATCGATACCCAAAGAAACCATCACCATACCCGATCCAATCCACCTATTTCCACCTTCTCGACATCATAGCATCACCGATTCTTCAAACCCCGATAATTCATCTTCCATGGTTCAATTCAACTCAGCACCATCATCGACCTTCCTCGTCCATTCTTATTGCAATCATTCTTCCAATTTCTCCCTGAAACAGCAACAGCAGCAGCAAGTGTATCATCTTCAATCACTCAAATCCCAAATCGAGTAAAACCCAACTTCAGTTAACCCATTCAATCACTCACAGATTCAAACCAAAATTCATCATTCATTTTAAGAACTGGCAACTACTCATATCCCATGATAATCTTCAATCTTCTTCTCGATTCACTGAGGTTGACGTCAACAGCTCCACATCTCAGTTCTCAACACCAACAAAACCTAATTTCTTCTCGATTTCAATTCAAAGAACAATATCACATATTCGAACCCTAATCAATCCACCAAACTCAAACCCCAATTTTGTCTTCTCGTTCTAAGAATCGATCTCTGATTTAATTCTCTTCTCGGTTTCTGGTTCTGAGCAGCAACCATGTTCCCATTTCAGGTGAAGTATCGTGAATGAATGAGAAACAATTCTCAAGTTTTTAGGGTTATAAACTGGGTCCGGACTTGGGCACTAATATGGGCCACCCAATGATCCCCAGTTTCTTAATACAAAGGTGCCATAAGTATGTAACCTGGTGCTTTTAGCAAACACAACACAAGCTATCCCTTAACCGTGAGCTGGATGTATTTAATACTTATCCAAAACAGAGGTGCCCCTTAACCGTGGGTCGTCTCCCGATAGTATTTGCCTAGGAACTGACAGTTTTGCCCTTTCTGCTCAAATTGGGTAATTTCTTCTTCTTTTCCTCCGTGCGACTCCAAAGTAGCTATAAAACTCAAACAAACGTAAAATACATAATTTACAAGAAAAATAACAAAGAAAGCATAAACAATAGATAGTAAATAGGATGTATTCTACACCCTATCAGAATCAGATAAGGCATTGCATTTACAACATAACTGACAATGTAGAATGCAAAACAGTCCATCCTCCATCCGTAATGAGATTCTTCGCTACTCTACTCCATGTCTTTCCATCAACCTGAAAATAGGCATCATAAACATTACAGCTTTTCCTATGACTTTCAGTAAAAAAAAAGTTTACTAAGCATCGATTTTTCCACAAAACTATTTTAGACTAATTGAAAGTCTCTTGCAAGTATGTTAACTACAGGATTTGGTGGAAATTGTATGTCAAATGTGGGAAACTAAAGGAAAAAACACCAAAATGAAATCAAAAGTAATCAAAATGGGTATAGACTGGAGCTCTTAAAGAAGGATTGAAAGACTGCAACCTGACTGGAATTTAGTTGCCATTTTCGACCTTGACTTCCAACCTGATCCTAAATTTCTCCATGCACTCATCCAACTAATACCTGGGTCACAAATTTTATCAAGCAAGTTTATGAACAGATTTTTGTAACCCAAAATATCAAACTTTTCATTTACGTTATGTACATTGTCAACAGGTAAAAACAATCCCTCTTACCAAATTCTTACCCTCAATAGGATATAATGGTATCTCTTACCATCAATAGGCATAAATGTAGTATCCATGCCGATCAAAACACAAAAGAAAACACCGTACTGCATTTAGAATAGTAATTTGAGCAGAAAAAAAAGGGAAAATTAGGAGAAACATTTACCTTTTAATGGATCAAAACACAAAACAAAACACCGTACTGCATTTAGAAGAGTCTATGCGCATAAATGATAGTACCAACACCTTACTGCATGTCGATCACCAAAAAAGTACCGGACTGCATTTAGAATAGAAGAGTCTATGCATAGAAATGGAGAAACACTAAAATCAGGAGAAACACAAAAATCAGTAGAAACTTTTACCTTTTAACGATTGAATAGAATATGGCGATGAAGAGGACTTCCTTGCATAGAATTAAAATTTGATTTCGGGGTGTTATCTCTTCGGCATGCGGTATTTATGTAGCCGAAGAGTTGCGTCGGTAAAAATCAAAGGCGTGTCTTTTGGCCATGAGGCGTACCTATTCCAGTCAGATATAACAGATTGCTTACATGGCTTTCTATTATGGGAGAAAACTTCAAATTTAATGTGGTTCCGCCACATCAGCAAGAACATTCTCCTTTATATTAAGAGAATTGATATGGAACATGTTTGAGGAATTCGAGAAGATGTTAAATATTACTCAATATACTTTGCATAGTCAGAGAACGTCTGGAGAATAATAGCAACCAGCACCAGTGGTATTCTGAGGACAATATTACTCTATATTAGTGGCCAATCTATCTAGGAGCTGTCCAATCACTGTAGATTAAATATAGAAGTGAGTACAGTATAACTACTGCAATATGCACATATATATATATATATATATACATATATATATATATAAGATTGTTGATGGTGGATTTTAGTTCAGGGCTAAAATTGTAAAACCAAAAATAATATGCTGACATCCTGCACAGGATAAAGCCATTTGATAAACGATGAGCGCAAAAAACCTCTCGCTTTATTTATTTGAAGCAATTCAATAAATATACAAAATTCACCCCGAATGGTGCATTTAGCAACAATCCTAAATATTCTGTGAATTTATAGCATTATTAATTAATGCATGATTAGCCTAGTATTTCGTATGTTGTTCCTCGCCGAACTCTCATTATTAGCATGACATGACGACTGAGTATTCACTCTCAGCAGAGTAGCATGAATCTCCAAGTGCCAAATTCGAGACATGCATGAAATACCCGTACAGGCTACATCACTCTCTAACAAAGAGAATCTCGCATCGGCATGCTTATATTAGCCCGAACGAGCATATTCAATTCCCTAAAGGAAATCTGAAATGTCCGTATCAGTCTCGGAAACGATCACGGCCACGTAAGTTGACCGCATAATTTAACTAGCCTAGACGAACCCTAACAGGAGCAGGCAATCACCGTGATGTTCACCGACGGGCCCGCCTATGCCCTAGCCGGACCAAAAAATGGATGGCCGCGTTGCTTTGGGGAAGGCTCAAACGAGCAAAACCGCTCAAAGCAGTCTCAAAATCATCATGACCGTCCACCTTCACCATCCTGGTTGGACGGATTAGATCATCCCACGATTGATCAGTGAAGCGCTAATGCACACATTAGCGGGCCTACTCCTCACCCACCTGATCGGTTTTCTCACGACCTAGCCCTAGAGCAATGAACGCTTGCTCGAAGTGTGGCTTACGTGGTGCTTAAAGGGTCGTGGAGATTCTACTAGCGTCTTAAATCGATCACAACCATCCAACTTCGCCTGCATATTTGGATGGCTTAGATCGCACCTAGACCATCAGACAGGTACACATATGTTCACCGTTGGCCCAATGTGGACCCCACACGGTCGGTCTCCCCAAAGGAGGAGCATAGCCTGCCAAAACGTTTGGCCAAAGTTGCGCACGCGTGACTGATCCAAAACCCTAATTAGGGTTTGCGGCATTACATATATATCGCAGTTTGATCACGACCATCCATCATCGCCAGCTCGGAGGGAGGGTATAAATATATACTAAGGAGGTCCAGAGAGCATCAACATGATCACCGCGGGCCCACCTGCGCATGTAGCCGGTCGGCCAAGGTGGAGCATGGCCAGGCGCCTCGAAATGCGCGCCTAAAGATGGCATGTCGTGGCCCCCCTAAAATCCTTTGCAGTAAAGGATTTCTGTCGCAAATCGATCACGACCACTCATCTTTGCCAGACAAATTGAGTGGCCTAGATCGCGCCTCCGCAAGACAGAGTGGCATGGACTTGTACACCGGCAAGCCGTATACACGCATGCCCGGTCGGTCCCACCAAAAATGGTGTCCATGCTTGAATTCGTTCAAGTAAAGAGTGATGCTTGCGCACCTCTTAAAAATCCTAAAATTCCATCAACGGTCATGAGATGAGGGTCTTAAACCATCTCGTCCGTCCAACTTCGCTAGCTTGGTCGGACTGAGGTTAAAGGTTGACTAGGTGAGGCATCCCGATGATCACCATCCGCCACTCTTCCACAGGGAGTGATCGGTGAGGAGGTAGCTCTCCCATGCAGCCTCCAAACGATCACTCGAAGATGGTTGGACGTGATGCTATTTTAAGACGCTTGGTCCGCAACTTATTCGTTCAGGCTTTAAAACATCGATGCTTCATACATGCTGATTGTCTGCGATGCATTACATGCATTGAGCATACACGATATTTCATAAATATAAAATCCTTAGTTATTTTAGCATCACAAGCTACTTCCTACAGTGGGTCCCACGATCCACTCATTCGAGACATCAAGCATGTCACAAACTAGGGGATACTTACTGGGGTATTGGTCTGGCGGTTTACAGCGTGCAGCGTGCAACACGCTATTACAAGAACGTGTCAGGAAAAGGTGGACGGTTAGCAGTGATGAGGGAAGTGGGAAAAGGTGTGATCAAGTGACAATCACCACTCATACACGACCCCACTACTCCATCACTTCACCTCCTCCACTTCCTACGAGATGAGGGTATCGCACTCAATGACTTGTATAAATTGGCCCTTCACCTATTTCCAAACAACACAGACAAACACAGAAAAAATCAAGTGTTGTCACAATATCCAGAAAACACCCAGAACTGATAGCTTACATTGTGCAAGCCAGTTCAACATTCTTATATAAGTCATAAACAACCAACACCTTCATAATCTCAACACCTTCTTCGCTTTCCTCCCTAAGATCAACCCCATCTCCTTCACTTTGTGACCGAAGCAAGTCTGGAACGGCCATTTCTTGGTTTAGGCCAGAATTGTACAGATTGATATCTCGAATCAAAAGCACTCCCGTGCAGTGCATTTGTTTAGGGTTTAGATTCGTTTCTCATCCACACACACCCAAATTTACCAATAAACCGCAGAAACAGTTTTTACCCACAAACAATTGGCGACCACAGTGGGAGATTAATCTATCGGTTGTGAAGTCAATTTCTTCAATACCCAATCCCATTTGGTTGATTTCAAAATGGTTGGTCTTAGGACTTCCCCAACAATTTCAATCCCGGTCGAAGTTCCTCCAATGAAGATACCCCTCTTCCCAACGGTGTGTCTAATGGTGTAACCGGACGAATCCCAACATTGATCGAGTTAGCACGGGTGCAGGAGATTCACACGAAGAACATGGACCTGATCAAAGAAACAATAAACGGAATAATCGATCTCCTTATCAAGATGACATCGGATATGAGCGTGTCCCCTGTCACAAAGATTTCTGCACCGGGGACTGATCCTCGCAACGATCCTCCTCAAATCAACAGTTTCACTATGAACCAGAGGCCCATGGACCAGGAAGCTCCTTCTCTAGTGGAAAGTTTATGCGAACTTTTACACCTCTCGAAGAATCAACGGGCAGAGACGTTTGCTGCAATCAACCAGATAGCCCTAGATGTACATTTAGCCCCTTTGTGTCCAGAAATCTCGAAAATGCCAGAGATGTTTGTGAATAATGTCATATTTACAGAAGACGACATGATGGCGGAAGAAGGTCACAACCAGTCCCTACACGTTACTGTATGCATCAAGGATTCAGAGTTAAAGAGGGAACTCATCGACACGGGAGCGTCTTCGAATGTGATTACTCTCAAGACTCTCAGGACAGCCAAGGTTCGCCCAAGCAAGATCGTGCGATAGCCTACCATAATGACAGATTTTGAAGGAAACCAAACCAACACGTACAGGATTTTCCCTTCGACGTATCACCAATGCCTGGAGACTATGCTGAATAAGGAAGTCGTTCGTATTCCTGCATTGTTGTCTCCTTACGCATTGATATGTGGAGTGGAATTGTTTGAACCAAGGGAAGCTCTGCGGGAAGGATCAGACAAATTTCATTGCATCCCACTCCCCACGTGGGCTTTAATACAGGAGGAGGACCGACTTGCATCATTGAGGGATAAGCCCCACGATGCATCTTTGCTGACAATGCGTTCTTCTTCATCTGGTGAAGCCGCGACCCACGTTCACACTAAGAGGGAGCGAACTTTAGTGGCGAGCCGTGATCAGAAAGGGAAAACTTTATACCGACGCCGCTGTTAGCAATTAGCAGGGGAGACTATTACCCAGTCTCTCCGCCCAACGGAATGCTACAACAATAACGGGCCACAAGAAGAAGTGCCAGACGCTCCACGACAGCTGCAAGATGGCACCAACTCCACAACTGATGAGCTCAAAGTCGTTAACATCAGGAATGAGGAATCTCCTAGGCCTATCTCCATCAGATCGACCTTGTATACGGATGAATGTATGAAACTCGTGAAACTTCTCAAAGAGTACCAGGACATATTCGCTTAGACGTATGAAGAAATGCCCGGTTTAGATGAAAAATTGGTCACTCATCATCTACACGCCATACCTCGATCCAAGCCGGTCAAACAATCTCTGAGGCAATTCAGGCACGAGATCAGGTGTTGCGTGGATTCCAAAGACTTGAACGAGTGCTGCCCCAAAGACGATTTTCCTCTACCTAACATCGACATGTTGGTAGATGCCACCAGCGGACACGACATGTTCTCCTCCATGGATGGATGTAGCGGCTACAACCAGATAAAGATGTATGAGCATGATGCAAGTAAGACAGCTTTTCAAACCCCTATTGGAAACTTTTTATTATCCCGTAATGCCATTCGGTTTGAAGAATGCCGGTGCGATGTATCAACGCTCTAGGGCGGCAATCTTCCATGATATGATGCATAAGCAAGTTGAAGACTACGTGGATGATATAGTAGTCAAATCCAAAACTCAAGCTATCCTCACAATGCCGCTGCTGCGAACCGTGAAGGAGCTCCAAAGCTTCATGGGCAAGGTGAATTCAACGTTTTATACCTGGTTTAGCCCAGCTCGTTGCATCATTCACTCCCTTGCTGAAGAAATGAGCAAGTTTCGTCTGGACCGCACTACAACATGAAGCGTTTCGGAAGATTCAGCGAATATTGTCATCTCCAAATCATCACAAAGGGTTCGCCTATTATGTCAGCCCGGACAAGAGAGAGCCTGAGATATCTTCAGATCTACTGGAGCCGACACCTCAAGGGAGCAACTAATAAGCACGCAAGTTCTACATTTTATACCCATATTTATATTAGCTAGGACTCAATATTTTGGCTAACGATACTATTTTAGTGCTTTTGTAGAAAGTACAAGCGTATTTCGATCATCCGAAGAATAAACGCCTAAGTTGCATCTTAATAGGCATTTGCGACGAAACTGAGAAAATCATTCAAAGCATCGAGAAAAGCCAGCCAAATTGTCGTGATGTATCAAATTCAGGCTACAAGAAATGGACTGAGTCTCCTTCTGTGGAGTTACCGGACCTATATGCATTCGATAGTGAGGTACTGCAGCTGAGCATGAAGATGTATATGATGGCTGAACTGTTAGTGGTGATCGAATTCAGTTAGTGACGTTGTCGTTGTATTCAAGGTGTCGATTGTTCAAATGGCTGATTACTAGAAGATTGGTGTATTTTGTATTCTCGAACTGATAATGGTAGTGATGGCCAAAGAAGCTGGGAGTCGAATGAGTTTTCTTGGTGTTGATGGACATAAGTTATGAAGCTCGTGTTGCAGATAGATGGAGTGTATGTTGTTGGCTGGATTAGTGTTCAGATGGATGGACAGAGAACAAGGAGATAACTTGTGTTCGATGGTTGGGTTCTGCATGGGATCTTGCATCGAGAAGCAATTGCAGCTGGTGGTGTTTGCGGCTGCCTCAGTCCATATAGAAGAACACACAGCAACACGAAGTGAATGTGAAGGTTTTCGGTGGACGGAGATGGTGTCGAGACGGAACGAATGGAGCTGCAGGTGGTGATCAGTGGTGTTGGCAGAGAAGTCATTGGTGCTAGTTTGTAGTCTACAGAGCAAGGACTGAAACTGGGGCTTAGCTGAAGTCCTGTGACAACAGACTTTGGCAGTGGAAATGATTTGGATTGAAATTCGGGTAATGTGTGTTGGCTGTGTTGTTTTGTTGTGGTATGATTGATTGGGGTTGAGTTGGTTGGAGTTCCATCGAGAGACAGGCAACAATGAAATGAAACTGAGGTTTCTCACTGAGATTCGAAAGGGGATGAACATGAGTGCTAGCTTATGTGGCCTCGGTGGTGTTCGACAATAAAGTTAAGGGCATACTACAGGGCTGTATACTCAATCGGTGGAGGAAAGTTCTGAAGGAATGGAAGAGGTGTTGGTGCTAGTTTGTTATTGAGCGAAATAAGAAGGTCAGGGAACGGGAATTTATTTCCAATGCATGTCGACAGCTCGTGATAAAGGAGTCTGTGGTGTTGATGAAGATGAGCAGTTGGTGTTGGTTTGAGCCGTGCAGTCGATGGAGGAAAGTTGGTTTCTGTCAAAGAAGGTTAAGGGACATATAGTCGACCAAGCTTCTATGGAGTAGTGCTTTGCCAAGTTCGAGATGGTTATCAGTGAGCAATGCAGGCGGTGATTGATGGTCTTTTGCCAAGAGAAAGATGGTACCAGTACTCGAATATTTCAGTCGGGAACGGAGATGATCAAGCTGGTAAAACGAAGTACCCAGTTGGTGCTTTAATTTCATGTGCAGATGAGCAATATCAATGGGTTTTACCCATTCTTGGCCTCGACTGGTGGTGGTGTCTGTTGGCTTAGTCACTGCTGTAGTCAAATGCGTAATTAATAAATAAGAGGAGCTGTGAACGGAGATAATCAAGGGTTCTGTTTGTTGATTGATTTGAATGCGTAATGAGGATAATGGCAGTAAAGAAGAATGCACGGACAAGGCAACCAGTGGGAGAATTGGCATAGTGGTTCACGAGTTTTGGAAGGAGATGATGGAGCTTCTTTGATCTCGGTCCAAAGAGCAAATACAAGCCAGGAGATAGTGGTTATCGGAGCTGATTGCAATCAGTGGTGTTGAACTGATGGAGTAATTGGGAAACGAAGTGGAAAGAGCCGCTGATGTTGGTCTGATGATGATGCTGGTTTGCTGCGGACTGAATGTGGAAAGTGGTATATCGTAACCAAAGTTTGGGAAATCAGTGCGATATTGGACTGGGGCTAGGCATTTTACTAGGTCTTAGTCAGGTTCGTTTGCAAAGACTATAAGAAGAAAAGGCTACAGAGCCGAAAACTGGAGGCCGGACTGGGATTCTTTGGAGGCGGCTGTGGCTGTGTTTTCTTTGCTGTAAGAGGTGGACAGAGACGAGGAGGGGAATAGGGTTTGCAGTATATTTTATTAGTTCCATTTTGATTTGATGAATCAATATCTCTTGAATATGTTTATGGCTTTTAAGAAAGCCATGTCTTGCTAGACTTTTTGTAGCTAGGGTTTTTGGCGGAAACTAGTTCAAGCATAGACCATTATGAAATAAATTGGATTAATTTGGTATTAGGCTATTTTGAATAGAATTGTTGAAATCCAATCTTTATGATTTATTGATTTTATAAATAATATTTGTATTTGTTATTGCTCCACCGGCTTTGTACGAAGTAAAAGCCTAAATGCATAAATGTATTTCGTGTTCCAATTTTATTTGTTATAGTATTTGATAATCCATGCTTAGGTTAAATCATTTGATGGGTTATGATTAGACGACACAAATAGTGATTGTGAACCGATAATTATATTTTCAATAATCTTCTTGTCATTATAATTTGATAGTCCATGCTTAGGAAACTCTGATGGGTTATACTTAGGAGATGCGAGTTTATTATCGATAATTATAACAATAATAGGTGTTGCGATAGAACGAAGATATAAATGCATATTTGGAATTTGAATGCTTTTCGGTACTCAATTAGAAATAGTAGTGGATTCTATAAACCCTGGTTACCGGCTCTCTCATTGCGAGTTCACTTTGTTAGTTTACTTTTATTTTATTATTATTTCATTTTCATTTTTAAAAATCCAAAAATATCATTGCAGGTTAATCGATTAGAGATACTGATTATTGATATTTCCAGCGCTCCTTGTGGGAACGACCCGTACTTGCCTCTGTCTACTAGTTAGACACCGTGCGATTGCGGTTATTTACATATAGGCAATCCGAAAGCCTATCAAGTTTTTGGCGCCGCTGCCGGGGAGTGGTAGCAAAATACTCTCTTATTGATATCAATTTTTCTTGTGCATAGTTTTTTTTTTTTTTTTTTTTTTTTATTTTTGTATATAGTTTCTTTTTGTTTATTTTTACGTAGCTTGTTTGATTTTTTTTTAGGTACCTCAGTCTGAAGTGCGGCGATTGGAATTGATAACGGGCTAAAAAGTAAGTACTTGATATTCTCGCAAAGCTTTTGCAAGGTGAGTTATTGAGTAAATTTTACTTTATATTATGGTTTCGAGTGAGTTGGCTTCTTTTATTGCTTTTTGGAATCTTACCAACAGAGCCCAGAAAGAGGAGCCATCTAATAGTTCACATGAGGAGTATGCATATGCACCTTCTTATTGTCAGGAACCTGTTAGAGACGAGTGTGTAAATAAAGATTGGAATTATTCTCATAGGTATGATCATTCCAGACCTTGTGAAGGTTATGATCATTACCAACCTTACCCAAGTTATGAGATAAATTATATCGATTCCAATTATTATTCACACACATATGAGTCACCATATGAAAGAGACAATCAATCTTTCAGTAAACTATCTTCGTCTCTCGTATCTAGCTTGGAACAGTTGGTCAAACAAAGGGAGTTATTTGCCATTGAATCTGCTAAAAGATCTGCTGAAACTGATACAATAATTGTTGAACTTATGAAACCAGTAGAGGATCGTCGTCTATACGATGATTCAAGTTCTGATTTTTCTCATATTGATGACACTAATAATGAAACCGTTGTAAATGATGAATCAATATGCTTAGAGGATGGTGATGGACTTGACACTGGTAGTGATTTTGGGAATTCTTAATCTATTATATCTTATCCAACTCATGATCATATTATTGATTATTTTCTTATTCAAAAGGACGAGAGTTGTATTAGAGACATTATTTATTCAAATAATGATGATTTAGAAGAACATGTTTATACAGACGATACTATTGTTGAGACTAATGACGAGACAATAGGCGTTCATAATGAGGTACCTTCTAGTCATTTGAATAACAAAATTATTATAAGTCACTTGGATACAGATGATAATGAGTCGATTATTGATGATATTGTTGCTCCATTGAGCTCACGTTTTGCTGACTCATCTTGTGATTTCCTGATTGCTGATATGAATGTGGAGGCGATTGGTATTGGTCAGGTAACTGTTGATTTTGAACCAATCTCAGTTTGTTTAGCCCACTTTGCAGACTTTGATGATCCTATGCTTATTGACATTGTCAATGCATTATGCCCTCTAATGGTTAATCAAGGTAATTCAACGACGGAAGTTATTTCCGCGGACTTAGAACCAGATTTAGGAGTTACTGATTTTGATGAACCTGAACCACTAGATGCATGCTTAGATCATTGTGCTGAGTTTGATAATCTGATACCTTTTTACGTTGTCAATACATTGCTTCCTATGATTTCTAATGAAGATAATGTGCCCATGGAATGCATTTCATCTGATTTAGAACCTGATTTAGAGTGTGCTTCCCGACTAGAAACTAATACACATTCTATGTTTGTTGTTCGTGTAAGTGATTTACTTATATCGACTAAGGACTGTTTTCTATTAAGAATGGATTTACACATATTTTTGGAGGTTTATAGTGTTTGAAGGTTCATATTTGCAGCTGACCGGATTGGTTGGGTTGATCCCCAACTTTTCAGACTCTATATATATGCTTTGCTGCTTACTTTGGTGCAACCTCACCTTGTTTGAGGTTCTTTATGTGCGCAAACATGGATACAAAGATTATGCTTTATGGGAGTCAACCCATACGATTTCGCTTCATGGGAGTCAACCCATCAGATTTGTTTTCTTTCCTCTATCTTTTATTTGTTTGCTTGAATTTCTCATCTTAATTTCTACGTTGGATGATTCAATTACATTGAGGACAATGTAATGTTTAAGTGTGGGGGAGTGGCGCTTTCGTTAGGAATTTTGATTTAAAAAAAAAAATTGAATATCATGACCAGCTGTGTAGCGGGTCTAAAAAAAAGTTATTATCTTTATAATTTTTAGGGTTATGACCAGCTGTGTAGCGGGTCTTTTGTATGGTATTTTCTATGACCTGTTGTGTAGCGGGTCTAACTCTCTCTTATGATATGACCAGCTGTGTAGCGGGTCAATTCTTTGTTTTGCTCGAGGACTAGCAAAATATAAGTGTGGGGGTGTTGATAAGCACGCAAGTGCTACATTTTATACCCATATTTATATTAGCTAGGACTCAATATTTTGGCTAACGATACTATTTTAGTGCTTTTGTAGAAAGTACAAGCGTATTTCGATCATCCGAGGAATAAACGCCTAAGTTGCAGCTTAATAGGCGTTTGCGACGAAACTGAGAAAATCATTCAAAGCATCGAGAAAAGCCAGCCAAATTATCGTGCGTACAACTCATGCGCCGCACCAGCTTGCCATTCCACTGCATCAGAGATGGAGACTTTTGTGTCTGTGATAGTCATTGGGTTTAGCTTGGCAGGGACGAGACAAGGATTTTTGGTGCTGGTTTATGGAGATGTATCGAATTCAGGCTACAAGAAATGGACTGAGTGTCCTTCTGTGGAGTTACCGGATCTATATGCATTCGATAGTGAGGTACTGTAGCTGAGCATGAAGATGTATATGATGGCTGAGCTGTTAGTGGTGATCGAATTCAGTTAGTGACGCTGTCGTTGTATTCAAGGTGTCGATTGTTCAAATGGCTGATTACTAGAAGATTGGTGTATTTTGTATTCTCGAACTGATAATGGTAGTGATGGCCAAAGAAGCTGGGAGTCGAATGAGTTTTCTTGGTGTTGATGGACATAAGTTATGAAGCTCGTGTTGCAGATAGATGGAGTGTATCTTGTTGGCTGGATTAGTGTTCAGATGGACGGACAGAGAACAAGGAGATAACTTGTGTTCGATGGTTGGGTTATGCATGGGATCTTGCATCGAGAAGCAATTGCAGCTGGTGGTGTTTGCGGTTGCCTCAGTATATAATGGAAGAACACACAGCAACACGAAGTGAATGTGAAGGTTTTCGGTGGACGGAAATGGTGTCGAGACGGAACGAATGGAGCTGCAGGTAGTGATCAGTGGTGTTGGCAGAGAAGTCGTTTGTGCTGGTTTGTAGTCTACAGAGCAAGGACTGAAACTGGGGCTTAGCTGAAGTCCTGCGACAACAGACTTTGGCAGTGGAGATGATTTGGATTGAAATTCGGGTAATGTGTGTTGGTTGTGCTGTTTTGTTGTGGTATGATTGATTGGGGTTGAGTTGGTTGGAGTTCCATCGAGAGACAGGCAACAATGAAATGAAACTGTGGTTTCTCACTGAGATTCGAAAGGGGATGAACATGAGTGCTAGCTTATATGGCCTCGGTGGTGTTCGATAATAAAGTTAAGGGCATACTACAGGGCTGTATACTCAATCGATGGAGGAAAGTTCTGAATGAATGGAAGAGGTGTTGGTGCTGGTTTTTTATTGAGCGAAATAAGAAGGTCAGGGAACGAGAAGTTATTGCCAATGCATGTCGACAGCTCATGATGAAAGAGTCTGTGGTGTTGATGAAGATGAGCAGTTGGTGTTGGTTTGAGCCGTGCAGTCGATGGAGGAAAGTTGGTTTCTGTAAAAGAAGGTTAAGGGATATATAGTCGACCAAGCTTCTATGGAGTAGTGCTTTGCCAAGTTCGAGATGGTTATCAGTGAGCAATGCAGGCGGTGATTGATGGTCTTTTGCCAAGAGAAAGATGGTACCAGTACTCGAATATTTCAGTCGGGAACGGAGATGATCAAGCTGGTAAAACGAAGTACCCAGTTGGTGCTTTAATTTCATGTGCAGAGGAGCAATATCAATGGGTTTTTACCCATTCTTGGCCTCGACTGGTGGTGGTGTCTATTGGCTTAGTCACTGTTGTAGTCAAATGCGTAATTAAGAAATAAGAGGAGCTGTGAACGGAGATAATCAAGGGTTCTGTTTGTTGATTGATTTGAATGCGTAATGAGGATAATGGCAGTAAAGAAGAATGCACTGAAAAGGAAACCAGTGGGAGAATTGGCATAGTGGTTCACGAGTTTTGGAAGCAGATGATGGAGCTTCTCTGATCTCGGTCCAAAGAGCAAATACAAGCCAGGAGATAGTGGTTATCGGAGCTGATTGCAATCAGTGGTGTTGAACTGATGGAGTAATTGGGAAACGAAGTGGAAAGAGCCGCTGATGTTGGTCGGATGATGATGATGGTTTGCTGCGGACTGAATATGGAAAGTGGTATATCGTAACCAAAGTTTGGGAAATCAGTGCAATATTGGACTGTGCCTAGGCATTTTACTAGGTCTTAGTCAGATTCGTTTGCAAAGACTATAAGAAGAAAAGGCTACAAAGCCGAAAACTGTAGGCCGGACTGGGATTCTTTGGAGGCGACTGTGGCTGCGTTTTCTTTGCTGTGAGAGCCGCGGACAGAGACGAGGAGAGGAATAGGGTTTGCAGTATATTTTCCTAGTTCCATTTTGATTTGATGAATCAATATCTCTTGAATATGTTTATGGCTTTTAAGAAAGCCATGTCTTGCTAGACTTTTTGTAGCTAGGGTTTTTGGTGGAAACTACTTCAAGCATAGACCATTATGAAATAATTTGGATTAATTTGGTATTAGGCTATTTTGAATAGAATTGTTGAAATCCAATGTTTATGATTTATTGAGTTTATAAATAATATTTGTTATTGCTCCACCGGCTTTGTAAGAAGTAAAAGCCTAAATGCATAAATGTATTTCGTGTTCCAATTTTATTTGTTGTAGTATTTGATAATCCATGCTTAGGTTAAATCATTTGATGGGTTATGCTTAGACGACGCAAATAGTGATTGTGAACCGATAATTATATATTCAATAATCTTCTTGTCATTATAATTTGATAGTCCATGCTTAGGAAACTCTGATGGGTTATACTTAGGAGATGCGAGTTTATTATCGATAATTATAACAATAATAGGTGTTGCGATAGAACGAAGATATAAATGCATATTTGGAATTCGAATGCTTTTCGGTACTCAATTAGAAATAGTAGTGGATTCTATAAACCCTGGTTACCGGCTCTCTCATTGCGAGTTCACTTTGTTAGTTTACTTTAATTTTATTATTATTTCATTTTCATTTTTAAAAATCCAAAAATATCATTGCAGGTTAATCGATTAGAGATACTGATTATTGATATTTCCACCACTACTTGTGGGAACGACCCGTACTTGCCTCTGTCTACTAGTTAGACACCGTGCGATTGCGGTTATTTACATATAGGAAATCCGAAAGCCTATCAGCAGCCTCAAGAAGATAGCGATGTACGCATCATCATGACGAGGAAGAATCCGCAGCTTGGGCGAATCACTCTGTCAGACTTAAGAGGAATGCTTCAGTGAAACAACGAACACCCAAATGATTATGTCGAGAGGTCCCTGATTGAGGCACTGGAGGGTCATGATCCGAATGTGACTTAACAACAAGTGGTGTAATTGTGCATCAATAGGATGGTACCTGTCAATCGTGCTTTTTCGAAGAACCCGCGCTTTCAGACATCCGTGAAGCTGCTAAATTAGTTGCGACCTGCCCTGCTAGAAAGAACAATCCTGTCAGTAATGAAGAGCCTCATGATGTTCGTGGAAGCATGCATCTCACCAACATGCAATACAACCTTCGGCCTTCTGTAAGCAGTTTCGCTGAAGCAGCAAGAGGAAAACCACCGAGATACAACATCCTGCGCGCCCAAAATCGCCGACTCCAACTCCAGTACCACATGCATGACTGCCACAATGATGAAACAACGTCCAAGATATTCCATGTCTGTCTCAACGGCAGCAACACCAATAAGAGACGCTTTCAGAATTTCGTCTCCCGTAGAAGAAGTAGCTGCGTTACCAAAGGAGATTGCACCTGGGTCTCAAGAGGTACATACAGATTCTCCATGTCAAGAGCTTCATCATTAGTTAAATCATTCGTATGAAGGAACTTCCTTATTCCTCAAAGACACAATCCAAAGATGATAATGGCAAAGGAGTATGACTGGGGACTGCTTAGCATGGCCCATCTCAAAGATGGTGAATTTAGAGAGATGCAAGCATGTTATCATTCCAAGATGTCCAAAGACGAGGATATACTCAAGAGAGCAGACGTATTGTCAAAGGCCAGTGATATTCCTGGACGTCTATGAAACGCAACGCATACGTAAAGACGGCCTCATGAACCCAGCGTGACAACATCTATCAAGTCGAAGGCTCAGTGGATACTCGTGGGCAGGGGACTGTCTCCCTCTTTTTCATTCCTTGAGGCAACATCAAGAAGCTATCGGTTCCATCATTAGCTTCTCCTCTGATAACGAGACAGGCTTTACCACTTTATAAAGACCGCCAAGTTCGTGCTTTGGTAGCTGTCACGCCTCTTCCTTGACCTCTTCGATCACAAGCTGCAGCTAAGAACCGTTGTTCGTTTTTTGATACCAGTGCCCGAGCTTCACCATAGAAACAACCACTACGGACAGAGGTAATCCGAACTTCTGCATATTTTATTTTCCCACAGAGAAGTAATAGAGTCACGGAAGAGAAATGACGATATCTTTATTATGGTAAGCCCATCGACCATACAAGATAGACCATATAAATCACGCTTAGGGACTGAGGCGCATGAAAATCCTTCGCCGTCAGTCAAGGAATTCTTCAGCACAAGAGAGAGGGTCAATCAAGGAGCATGTAATTCGCAAGGGAAAATTGAAATTCAGAGGAAGCCGCTTCAACGCTCTCTTCAGGAGCCGCCTCGACATTCGCTTCAGAAGCCGCTTCAACGCTCTCTTCAGGAGCCGCCTCGACGCTCGCTTCAGAAGCTTCTTCAACACGCTTTCCGGAAGCTACATCAACGTTCTCTTTGGGAGCTGCTTCAACATCTTTTTCAGAAATTGCTTCAGCAGCCTTTTAAGGATATTCCTCATGATAGGGCTCGTCCATATCAGAGTCGATGATTATGGCATAAACCGACATCATGCTAGGGAAACGCTCACCTGGACGCCTCTTGAACGTGACATGCTCCAAGGGCAGGATGACCCATCTCTCCTGGTAACATCTAGCTTTGTCTCATAAGTTTTATCTTTATTTGTCACCATCTAATGCCTACCCCGCAATTGTGCAACTATTACGCGCTAGGCATGGGACTTAATGTTGATGGTGGATTTTAGTTCAGGGCTAAAATTGTAAAACCAAAAATAATATGCTGACATCCTGCAAAGGATAAAGCCATTTGATAAACGATGAGCACAAAAAACCTCTCGCTTTATTTATTTGAAGCAATTCAATAAATATACGAAATTCACCCAGAATGGTGCATTTAGCAACAATCCCAAATATTCTATGAATTTATAGCATTATTAATTAATGCATGATTAGCCTAGTATTTCGTATGTTGTTCCTCGCCGAACTCTCATTATTAGCATGACATGACGACTGAGTGTTCACTCTCAGCAGAGTAGCATGAATCTCCAAGTGCCAAATTCGAGACATACATGAAATACCCGTACAAGCTACATCACTCTCTAACAAAGAGAATCTCGCATCGGCATGCTTATATTAGCCCGATCGAGCATATTCAATTCCCTAAAGGAAATCTGGACTGTCCGTATCAGTCTCGGAAACGATCACGGCCACGTAAGTTGACCGCATAATTTAACTAGCCTAGACGAACCCTAACAGGAGCAGGCAATCACCGTGATGTTCACCGGAGGGCCCGCCTATGCCCTAGCCGGTCGAACACCACGCTATACCCCTAACGCCTGTCAAACGCCGGCCCCAAAAAGGGATGGCCGCGTTGCTTTGGGGAAGGCTCAAACGAGCAAGACCGCTCAAAGCAGTCTCAAAATCATCATGATCGTCCAACTTCACCAGCCTGGTTGGACGGATTAGATCATCCCATGATTGATCAGTGAAGCGCTAATGCACACATTAGCGGGCCCACTCCTCACCCATCTGATCGGTTTTCTCACGACCTAGCCCTAGAGCAATGAACGCTTTCTCAAAGTGTGTCTGACGTGATGCTTAAAGGGTCGTGGAGATTCCACTAGCGTCTTAAATCGATCACAACCATCCAACTTCGCCTGCATATTTGGATGGCTTAGATCGCGCCTAGACCATCGGACAGGTACACATATGTTCACCGTTGGCCCAATGTGGGCGCCACACAATCGGTCTCCCCAAAGGAGGAGCATAGCCTGCCAAACCGTTTGGCCAAAGTTGCGCACGCGTGACTGATCCAAAACCCTAATTAGGGTTTGCGACATTACATATATGTCGCAGTTTGATCACGACCATCCATCTTCGCCAGCTCGGAGGGAGGGTACAGAGATATAGACTAAGGAGGTCCAGAGAGCATCAACATGATCACCACGGGCCCACCTGCGCATGTAACCGGTCGGCCAAGGTGGAGCATGGCCAGGCCCCTCGAAACGCGTGCCCAAAGATGGCATGTTGTGGCCCCCTAAAATCCTTTGCAGCAAAGGATTTCTGTCGCAAATCGATCACGACCACTCATCTTTGCCAGACAAATTGAGTGTCCTAGATCGCGCCTCCGCAAGACAGAGTGGCATGGACTTGTACACCAGCAAGCCGTCTACACGCATGCCCGGTTGGTCCCACCAAAAATGGTGTCCATGCTTGAATTTGTTCAAGTAAAAGAGTGATGCTTGCGCACTTCTTAAAAATCCTAAAATTCCATCAACGGTCGCAGATGAGGGTCTTAAACCATCTCGTTCGTCCAACTTCGCTAGCTTGGTCGGACAGCCTAGGTTGACCAGTGAGGCATCCCGATGATCACCATCTGCCACTCTTCCACAGGGAGTGATCGTCCAGGAGGTAGCTCGCCCATGCAGCCTCCAAACGATCGCACGAAGATGGTTGGACGTGATGTTATTTTAAGACGCTTGGTCCGGAACTTATTCGGTCAGGCTTTAAAACATCGATGCTTCATACATGTTGATTGTCTGCGATTCATTACATGCATTGAGCATACACGATATTTCATAAATATCAAATCCTTAGTTATTTTAGCATCACAAGCTACTTCCTACAGTGGGTCCTACGATCCACTCATTCGAGACATCAAACATGTCACAAACTGGGGGATACTTACTGGGGTATTGGTCTGGCGGTTTACAGCGTGCAGCGTGGAACGCGCCGTTACAAGAACGTGTCAGGAAAAGGTGGACGGTTAGCAGTGATGAGGGAAGTGGGAAAAGGTGTGATCAAGTGACAATCGCCACTCCTACACGACCCCACTACTCCATCACTTCACCTCCTCCACTTCTTACGAGATGAGGGTTTTGCGCTCAATGACTTGTATAAATAGGTCCTTCACCTATTTCCAAACAACACAGACAAACACAGAAAAAATCAAGTGTTGTCACAGTATCCAGAAAACACCCAGAACTGATAGCTTACATTGTGCAAGCCAGTTCAACATTCTGATACAAGTCATAAACAGCCAACACCTTCACAATCTCAACACCTTCTTCGCTTCCCTCCCTAAGATCAACCCCATCTCCTTCACTTTGTGACCGAAGCAAGTCTGGAACGGCCATTTCTTGGTTTAGGCAAGAATTGTACAGATTGATCTCTCAAATCAAAAGCACTCCCGTGCAGTGCATTTGTTTAGGTTTTAGATTCGTTTCTCATCCACACACACCCAAATTTACCAAAAACCGCAGAAACAGTTGTCACCCACAAACAAAGATGACGAGAGTTCAACATAAGCCCTAGCCCCTAGTGCATATGTACTTATAGATATGTCTCTAATACATAATTCAGAGGCGAAATTTAAAAGTTTTTTCCTTATCAAAAAACTATCATCAACAAATTGTTTCAATTTTTTCGAAAAAAACTAGCCGTTAGGTACTTTCTCTATATAAATAGACCTCATTCGCACATCCAATTTGCTTCAAACTTGCATATTATATTTACTCCTACTCCATCTACTACTCAAACAACATACACATACTCATATTCTCTATAAACACAATTTAGAAACCTCTACTAGCATGGCATCATTTGATTCATGTAGAGATTTAGCCATAATCAAAATATGATACGCCGAAAGTCGAGTAGTAGATGTCTCCCCCGCAAGGGTAGATCCCGAAATCTTTTGGGTGAACATATATATCAAATATGTACGAGATTATGGGAATCATAGAGAAGAACTCTTCAACAAATTCATGATAGGTACCAAGTTATCCAAAATGCGATAGTATCTTATAGGTAGCCAACAATGGATCTTCAATCGTAACCACTTAAGCTTGCCGCTGCAACAATTTTTTCAGTAATTTTTGATTTTACATAATCTAAGTTGTTTGATATTCTAACGAACTAGATAACACTAGCAAAGTAAGTTTGTGTTTTATGTAGGAAGAAGTCGTAAAAGCGCGCTACTTGGAGGAAAAGTGAGAAGCATTCACATTTTATGAAAGTTATCATTTCATGATATCCAAAATTCTGGAGTATGCTCCGAACTTTATGCAGGGTTTTGTTGAAGCGGACGGAGATTCCTCCAATGAAAATTGATAGTTATAGAAGTTTTTGTGTAGATTTTGTGGGTAGATCTCTATGTAAACCCTCACATGACTATAACTCGTTGACTAGGTTCGCCTAGAGGCTCAAAGGCTTGTTGCACATGCTAAGCTCGTCTGTGTTGCCCACAAAAGTGAGATAGATTGATTTGAAATAAATTAGTACTCCCTCCGTCCCAAATTAGTTGAGCTATTTGTAGTTTGCACATTTATTTAGGCAAGGAGAAAAATGGAGTATGTTTAAGTATTTTTTTTCAATTATATCCTTATGGATAATAACTTGTAAAACTTAGAAATGATTTATCTCTTAAACTATACCACGGTTTTTCGTAAACTTTATACCATTGAAAAGCATTTTAAAACACCTACTAACGAATATAAACATGGCTATCAAATTATACATATTTCTTATAGTAACAATAATCAATTAAAAAGGGTAGTTTTAGAAATATACCCTTGATTAGTCAGATAGCTCATTTATTTGTGGGACAAAATTTAAAACCAATTAGCTCAATTAATTTGGGACGGAGGGAGTACGTCCTAATAATATTAATATATTATGGCGGAAATGTTCTACTTTCTAGTTGTCCTTAATCAAATATATATTTATTTTCATTCATTAAATAACAAGATTACATAATGAAAATAATATCACTGAATTTCAAACCCGGTCCAAAGCACTTATAGTAACGATAGCATTCTTAGAGAAGTACATGAGATAATTTAGTATGAGTATTCATGAATCTCTCACATCAATATGTCGTCAATGAACCTTCCACATAGCTTTCTTATATATATACAATACCGACTGACAATATGTTTGTCAGCATGGAAAAAATATGAATACCATGCCGATTATGTCGCTGCCGGCATGGTATTCATACTTCCACCATGCCGGCACTGAGTTTTTTTAGCTGTAAAAATGGCGAATTCAAAGAAGAAAAAAAAATCAAATTTCAAAACATTAATACCTATACCTGAGTATTTGTATGTTGAGCTGTTTACTTTCTTGGGTTGGTTCTTCACGAAAATCTTCATGCTCATCATGGTTTAAGGGTGTTTGATCCACAAAATTAAAGTTGCAATTGTGAATCGTTATCATTACCTGAAGATTCAAGATAGACCCCTTGTTGCATCCCTTTGTTCATTATCATCACTCATTTTCCAATTTCTTTCTCCTCAAAAATGATCCTTATACTTTCTGATCAAATATCTAAATTCATATTAACCATAAACAAACTAATTTAACTAATTATAATTAACCATAAATGTGATTAGTGAAGGATAAATTAAAAATATATAGGGTTTTGAAAATTACTTCATGATAATCCTATTTTGTTTTATTATCATATCCCAACCCCATTTATGAGTTTCCTCCAATTGGGCGTTCTTTTTTTATCATCTTCGATGTACACTATAGGGGGTGTATAGGGGGTGTATGAGATCTCTGCGGAACGGCGATAACGCTTGAGTCAAATCAGTTGTTGAGATTATTAGTCCCACATGGTTGGGTTATTTAAGATCCTGCGGTTTATAATCTATTAGGGCCTCTCCACTCATTGCCAATTGGTTTTGAGTTGGATGCCCATATTCTAATATGGTATCAGAGCAGGCTATTTGTGTCGAGTCAGTTGACCGCACCTTTACTCGCGTCACCCGATTTAATTGTCCACGTGTTTGTAAGACCCGCCGAGGCTACACGTGAGGGGGCGTGTTGAGATTATTAGCCCCACATGGTTAGGTTATTTAAGATCCTGCGGTTTATAATCTATTAGGGCCTCTCCACTCATTGCCAATTGGTTTTGAGTTGGATGCCCATATTCTAATATCAGTGCTCTTCTTCTTCAATCATCTGTTAAAATTTCTGTTTGATTTCTTCAAATCTTTGTTGTTTTTCTTTCAATTGCTCTTACCCAATCTTTTCTAAACAATTTAAATCCTTTCTGTTTAAGTTTTGAATCTTCTTAACCTCTCTTTTTCACCTCGGATATTTAGTTCTCTTAAGGTTTCAAGTTTATCTTCAAAATTAGTTTGTAGTTCAATTTCAACAATCTTTTCAAATCAACAAATAAAACTTAATTTGAATGGTTTCTTGGTTATTTAAAATTTATCAACCTGTTTTCTTTCATTAAATCTTTGGTTACAAAACCCTAATTTCTTTTCGATCTTAAATTAACCTTCCGTCAATTCCAGTATCATCATGAATAAATTGTATATGGAAATTTACTGTTTGTTACTTGTTTTCTCCAGAGAGAGGATATTCGGAGCTGATGCTCAATTGAGGTCAATTCAGGTCAGTCGCTCGAATTCGAGAGGGGAGGGAAAGCTACAATACCTTCTACAATGTTTCTGGGATGGTATTAGGTATGGAGGCGAATTTTCGTCAAGTCCAAGTAAGGAATCAAAACTAATGCTTGAAGACAAGATGTTAAAACATATTTTAAGGTACATATGGAAAGCATAATCGTTACCCCCAACTCGTGCATGAAGGTGAAGATTGTGTATAAAAATTTAGCAGCTTATGTCATCACTTACACCAATGTCTGGAATGATTTCTCTCATTACTTTGGAGACCCCGTTCTTTTCCTACAAGTGGCAGAAATCTTCAGATATCATAAAACACTATTGGCATGCAGGAACAGAAGATATATTAACCCCAACTTCTCTATACATTCTCAAAAAATCTGCTCAGAGAAGAGTCACAAAGCTAAGCAAAAATCTCTCTTCACAAAATTCGTTCAAACTTTTCATCACATTTGGTTCAGTAATTTTTCAGTTAAAATGTCTGACATTCCTACTGAAAATTACATAACTCATTTGACTAGCTTTCTAAATAATGAAGATACACCATTACCTCATTCTTTCATATACTATATTAATTTTCTGCGCACATCAGCCATTTTAATTAACCAGAGGAAGTATGCAAGAGTGGTTGTCAAGCAATTT
>JAJJWW010019449.1:0-189770 GCA_023531295.1 Papaver armeniacum
AAGCAATATCATGTGTATATGGTAACCGGTCCTGGTAATTGACGTAACCGATCCTGGTAACTGACTTAACCGGTCCTGGTAACTTGTGTGTTTGATCACAAGTAATCTATATTGAGGTAGAACCGATCCTTGTGATTGGTAGGACCGATTGAACCCGTGATTGTGATTTGATAATTGATCAATCACATAGTTGTCTTGGAATACAGATTGTAAATATGAAAGAGGATTTACAAAGAAAAGATGTCAACATACTTTGAACACGAACAATAACTCTTATCTTTTATTGTTCAAAGTTATTCCTTAATTACTCAAGGAGATCTCGGTCTGAAATAAATTAAGAATCTTTTAATTAAGGTTGTTAGTTTATATGCTTTAATTACCAGCAATTAAATGCATATCTCTAGAGAATAAAAAATAGTAATGTGCATTTACTAATTGGAGATATTATTGAGAGATTTCGGAAAATATTTGACAAAGCATTTCCAGGAATTATGAAAACCGATTTGGGCATTTATTGCATATCTTGAGCATATTCGGTTTTGGAAATTCCATGGTGTCCAAACATCCTTGGTCTATAAATACCTAAGTTTGCATTTCTAGCAAACTATCCTAAGAGCCATGCAAACTTCATCTTTTTGTTGTTTCGGTGGAGCCGTCTATCCGGAGAGGAAAGTACCCTAATTAGGCGAAATCTCTTCGACGCTCGTTTAAAGACTTATGTGGGATCAAGAAGCTCTACTGAATACCGTTGGTGGGAAACTAGATAATTGAAGTTTATTAGTTTTCGATTGATTTGATTGACTAACGGGTGTTGAACTTTGATTGCACCTAGTTTGTTTATTCTTGAGAATCTTCTTTTCGATATAAGATTCACTCAAACTAGATCGAAGTGTCGATCAAATCTTTAGAACTGTTTGTAGATCGAAAGACATCTTGTGATAATCTATTGTTAATGCACTCGCTCGTGTGTGATTGATCACAAGAGATTCAAGTGGTGTTCAGCAGTTTAATGAAGATTAAAGAAGATTTGAAGAGAAGAAAATTTCATTGGTTTTCATATCTTTTGTTTAGCAAGTAAAACTCGACTGACAGAAAAGGGGGTTCTAACAACCACACCCAATATTTGTTTCATTAATCAATAGACAACTCCAATATACTTTCAAAATCAACTAGACAACCACTAATGTGAAAAGTATATCAAAGTATTAATTCAATTCACTCAATCAATCAAATCGACCAAGTAGAATTTAAGAGCCCGATTGAATTACGCTGCAAATAATTAATTTACAAACCAATATCCAGCCAAATCACTGAATCAACAACCCAAAGGATTCAAGAACTCGATTGAACTTACCACAACTTTTTTTTGATTTTTTTTTTTTTATTTTTATATAACAAAATATATATGCGAAAAAATAAATACGTATTACCAGAAATTTGTTAACGAGGAAACCAGAATGCAAAAACTCTAGACCTAGTCCAAATACTTTTAACACCCCAATCATTGCCGCTGCAAACACTAGCCTACTACCAATGAACTTCTGACGGAATGTAGCTGAGCCCTAACCAATCTCACACCGATCAAGGCACAGCTAGCGCCACATGCCTCTTCCGAACCCCAACAGATTCTATGCACTTGATTCCCTTAGCCGATATCACCCACAACTAAGAGTTTCTATGACCCAAAGTCAAGACTTGATAAACAAACTGCCTCACGTAAAAGTCTATTGAATAGATAGATCTGTTTCCCACGTAAATACCTATGAGTTTTGTTCCTCGTCTTTTGATAAATCAAGGTACACATGAACCACTGATAAACCGACATATATTCCAAGGACAACCTAGTTTATCAATCACCTCACAATAATCTTAATCGTATTGAAGCGAAACAAGATATTGTGGAATCACAAACGATGAGACTAAGATGTTTGTGACTACTTTTAATCTTACCTGGCCTGAGATAAATCTCAAGCAAATCTTAGCAAAGATAATACTCAATCACGATAATACTCAATCACGATAATGAGATAAATTTGGAAAATGAAATCAGTGGAAAGAATGAAGAAAATGACGACTTTTGTCTACGAGATTTGTTTCCACTTTGGTTAACGAGTTAGTGGATTATAACTATATAAGGAAGGTAAACATATACTTTTTGAATCTTAAGCGGTATGCATGTGTTGGATTGGACGATGTGGCATGTTATTATTGGTTGATTTTGTGTGACGCTAAACACATGGATTGTTTTTGGGCGATGATTTGGTGAAAATACAAAAGAAAAGCACGTTCATTGACATCTATATATACCGTGACACAAGAAGAGCCTCGGGGGAAGAGCCGACACCACTCGTAATTTTAGATTGTTTTCGGTTTTGTAATGGAAGGCTAGCTCTCTCAATTGGGGCTAAGGAGAAGCCAATGAATCATGTAAAGAATTCTAGTACTCTATGAATAAATATTCTTTTAAAGACTAACTATTTTAATTAATCTCTCTTCATATTTAGCTTCATTTTAATTGTTTTGGATAGTCTTCAAGCATCGATTTTTTTATAAGCGAAGGAGGTTATACTATTTTGGTAAAACATAAAGTTGTAATATTTGTTTTAATTTATATATTCAAGAGACATGAGATTGAATATTGTCTTGTGTTACATTACTTAATTTTTTAAAAGATAATGATTATTTTACACAATTGATTTGGTGGAATCCTAAACCCTAGAACTTTCACCCTTCATCTTGTTATTCTATTTTGCACATATTTTCCAATTTTTAGTATTTCTTTTTGTTAAGTCTAAAATCAACATCTTTGAAAAAGTCTGAGTATCGAATCTTTATTTACCAATGTTAAAACTACATCATCAATCTCGCATCAAATGATGCATTATGCCGATTGGTGGATGGTCTTGAGCGTAGTAGCGCTACCTTAGCGCATTATGAGGTTATTGGTTTAGAACAATATTGCACAACAGTTGTGCAATATGCCAGATCAGGTTGGCCTAGTGAATGTTGCGCAATCATTGCGCAATATTGGAACTGGTTTATGGGCCAGAATGAAAGCTCAACAGTCATTGCCAGTTTTTCAGAAGTACATGGCAACAGCCATGAATAGCGAAAGACACCTCAAAAATTGTACTTGGTGAATGTAAAAAGTGGTCCCGGTTTTTAAGTTGTAGAATTGTCCTTTAGACATATATAGGGAGGGTTAGTTGGTTGAAGGTGCATGTGGAATATGCACCAAGTAAGGTTCATAGCTTAGCGGGAAGAGCATAAACGATGCTTAGGCATCATTTATAGCTGCGAAGCTTTGCCGATGGAGCATATTAAGCATGGGCATTACTATGCCATGTCGTGGACTTCGATAATGCACAACTATTGTGCATTTTGACTGGAATGGCCTACACGGACTAGGCCATTACCATTATTGCTTGGCCACTGCCTTTTAAACGAGTTGGCTTAAGTTGCGACCTTTCAGGATGAACTACGGTGAGTGCTTGTAGGGAAGGGTACGTGAGGCGGCACTGTGATGAGTTGCAAGATTGATAGGTCCAAAGACATTGTCGCTCATATCATCTAATTGCGAGATGATTGCAACATATTGGCCTCTCATATCATCGGCTTCGGTATTGCGATGCAAGAGATGATTGTGGCCACACTTGATGAGGCTAGTTGCATGCCATCCACTAGATGCTCATACTACCTATCAGGTACACATAGTTGGCATGCATCAATGGTGCATTGGGCATGGCCAAGAAAGTAAGCTACATCAATATGCAAGTTAGCGGAGCTTGCATAAGCCTAAGGAAAGTTCGGCAGAGGTTTCCTCACATGTCAGTGTCATGGAAGGAGAACAAGAAGAGTATTTGGAGCAACACCCAAAACATATCAGTGCTAATTTTATTTGATAAAACAAACACTGGTTTTTAGCGTTCTGAGGAGACACCTCAATAAGCATTTAATGTGGGACAAATCTTTGCTCAACATGTACTTAGGCAAATAACCTGAGCGAAATTATGTTGATGGAAATTCCAATTTTGATTAGTAAAATGTAAGTTGGTCAATGAAATAAACCAAATAAATTCCCAAGTCATTGATTCCTCCGGCTAGTTGATACCCGTCCCTTTAACTTAGAGAACCCCAAAGAAAGGATTAATGATGGCTGAATTGAGCTCCGATCCAGCTGAGTTCAACACTACCATGTCCACCTTGTCCCTGGGAAGAAACATAAACTCCCCTTCAATCTTCTCAAATCCCAACACCTCTAGAAATTCAACTCCTCCTCTCATGCTACCTACCCTATCCTGTATATAATGAAAAGCGAAATAAAACTGCAGTCAGTTCAATGCAGGGTGAAACTAATCCAAGGGTGCCTGTGTGGATGATGGATTCACTGCCCTACATATGATCCAAGGGTTGGTCCTTTTGAGGTAACTAACCAATGGCAACCAAATCTTTTGGCCAGTGATTTATAATCTCCGTAGTTTGCAAATTTTCTGAAAAGAATATCACCTATCCATATAATTGACAAACAAGCTATTCAAGAAGTTGCTTACCTGGAAAGATTGATTAGTGAGTCGAATTTTTCTGAATTTCTCCTCATCTGGATTTTTTGCAACATTCCCACATAGGTAAGGAGAGTTTGGAATGCTCTCTTAACTTTCACATCGTCATCCTTCCCCATCAAAATAAAACAAAGTCAACATGACTAAAAACATTAACATAACTCAGAATGAAAATTCCAGAAAAATGAGAGAGATTGCCGAAGCTGTGAACTTGAACAGAAAATATGTGCATTAGTTTTCAGGTCTCCCGGTCCAGGTTTCAGAGAGAGATGGTGATATTGCAAGTTGTAAGGTATATGTCCTATCTAGTATAAAATTGTGACCTGGCAGCAGCTCACTGACACTGATGTTAAAGTTCTGAATTATCCTATCATGTACCAACACATTAGTTAAAGAGTACAATATACCTTGTGATTTTGCTTCAGAGCTCGCAACCACTCCCTCATTTTCTCTACCTTTGTAACAGGCTTGATAGGAAGAAAAGTCTAAAAGTACAAAAGCATTAGGAACTTTAAAGATGGTCAAATATTCACATGGAAATCATTTCTTGATTTATATGACTTGTGTAGACTCAGCTATACCTTCTTTTCCTCCACAACAGGAACTGCTGCTGGCCTTGAGACTGTAGGGTCTTCTGGGGGCAATCCGAGCTTACGCCTTCTTTGTACCTGTAAACATCGCAAGTTCGTAATCAACCATTAAAATGAGATGGTAAGAGAAGTACTGATTTTAGCTTCAATCGTTGTACAATGAATCTGTAACAAAACCTATACAAACAGCCTTAATCTGGAGTAATCAAACAACTCCTTACATCATTGTGCAAGTACCGAATAAATCCATTTGACCAGAATAATGCAACTCTATCTCGATAAGTTTACAAATCTGACGGGAAAAACCTAACCAAATGAAGTATACCACAAACAACTTTTAACACCCACAATTTATTGCCACGACCCTATAATATGTGAAACGCATAATAGTACAAAAATAATGCATACACAACGCCGATGTAGGTATACCTATTAAATCCTTGTAAACTAGATTAACGTGAAATCGTTAGGAGTAAACAAGCAGAACAACACAGTTATCCTAATTCTGATGGTGCATAACTTGATTTTTCTATTTAGATCACTGACTTACATAGTGCAGTGACTTACTGATAACTCTGCAATACACAAAGGAGTTATTTAGTACAAATACAAAGTACCCACTACCTCCTCCGTGCAAGAAAATGACATGCAAACAAAACAAAGAGCAGACTATACACTCAGAAGTGAGATTGCAGGTCACATGCAACCTGTAATTATAACAAGACAGATGAAGAAAGAAATCCTTTACGAACCTTATCTTCCTCCACTTTCTGACGAATTTTTCCCTAGCTCTTTTCTCTTCTTCCTTCTCTGCTTTTCGCAATGCAATTATACTGTGTGAACACAAAGCATTTTTTTCAGAAAAGAGAGAAAAAAGACAAACTAAACTGTGTGACTAGATGGTAAGATTGAATAAAGAGTATACTGAGAGCAAACTACAAAATTTCAACTAAGCTGTCACAGGATCGAGACAAACCGTTTTCTTTCGTTATCTTCCTCGATTCTCTTTGCTTCAAGGAGTTCCTTACCTGCTCGAATTCTTTCCTGTTGTTAAACCAATATATCACATACAGAAATTTTGGTGAGTAACATTAGTAAAGATTCTAACTGGAGAAGGGCAGTTCGCTCAGGCCTTGACAGAGAGGAACTTGATTGAAATAACAGTGGTAACCGTACCTTCTCCTTTTCTCGTTCCATTCTCTTCTCTTCCTCTTCTTTTTTTCTTGCGCGCTCGCTCTCTGAAAATACAGTAAGCACCGTGAACAAATCTTGCAGTAGGGGCTGATAACTTAGAGTACAAATACGTAAAAGAGCAAACTTGGTTTTGCAAGTATATGCAAAGAAACAAATAATTCAATTGTACTGTCAAACAACATACGAAACCATAACAGTAAGAGGTGGACCTTAGTTCTTGTGCTTTGATTTTCATTTCCTCTGGAGTGAGAGATGGCATGCGAGACTCAGCTTTGCTGTTGACAGGTACCTTAGTAGTTCCAAAAGAGTGAGAAACAATCTATATGAAATGTATACACTTATTTCCCTATGGATACTTTAAAATGAAAATTATTGATGTTGAAACTACTTCAAATTCCCTCTTAAGCATGTTCTAACTAGACAAAACGTAGAAACACTAGCATTAATGCAAAATTTGACACTAATTATCTAGACAATGGTAGCTCACAAGAGATACCAATTGACAAAAAGATTTCTTTTATAGATTAACAGAGCACAAGAAAGGTAGCTGGATTCAATAAGGAAGACAGTTAGCAAATCATGAAAACCTACAACGTACCATGGGAATTTCATCAATATCTGTGTCATTCTCATGTTCCACAATCCAATTTACAGCAGCCTCGAGGCCAGCGTTACCTGAGGAAATGCAAAACAACAGAAGCTAAATATCTGGTTCAAAGAATATCCTTCAGGTAACCATCAAAAGGTTACTTCTCTTGACATATGTAGAATATACAGAGGTAGCAACATGACAAAACCATTTCTACGATATATAGTAAGATTTGGCATATAATGTACTAAAGTGACCTCACCAGTATAATGAAGTGCCCGTGTTCCTCGGTTAATAGGAAATCCCATTGCCTCAAGTTCCCCAAGCAAATTCTTGTCCACCTCTGGAGCAACCATCTCTGCAAGTTAAGAATAGAACGTCTTAGCTCATTGCAGAAGGAGATACAAGCATTGCTGTCCATTACGAAAACAAAAGAATGCTAACACACACACAAAGGTAGATAGTGCGTGCTAGTTGCATGCCACTTGCTATCACATGGCTATGTGGTGCCCTATCGACCCTTAAATCATGGCATTCGGCCTGAAGGGTGCACCAGCTGAGGGTTTTTGGCTCGTGGATGGGCGCCACACCACCATACATGTCAGCAAGTGAGTAACTAGGATACAGGTGGCGTGCACCTAGTGTGGTTGCAAGAGGATCTTCTTCTTTTCTATCTACACGCAAATTTCTAGTATACACTATATACATTGACCTAGGTTCAAACAAGAAGAAAATTGACTACATAAATTAACTTTATATAATTCATTGAAAAATAAGATATAAGCAACTGATAATCAAATTTACCGATAAACCCACGTTCAAAATCGCTATATAAAAACTGATCTCAAGTTACATTTGACGAATTTGATTAAAAAAAAGTGAATTTGAATATTCTAAGAATATAAACACAATAAAGAAACGAAATTTGCGATAAAATTCCTAACCTTCAGACTCCATATTACTAGTAGATGCTCCACCAACTCCATCAGAATCAACAGAAGGTTTTGGCAGCTCTAAAGAGATAGGATTTGCAGTTTCTAAAGTCTTATCAACAAAATCCGTATGTCCAGTTCGCTTAGTATGCAAATCACTTTCAGTTTTAGATCTACATGGTTTTCGACAAGTACTACAAACTAGATTAAGAACGGCTTCAGTAGATTCGGCGAAATTCGAATGAGATGTTAATTCAGCATGTTCTTGAGCTTCTTCTACGGATTTCAATAGTACTCCACAATCTCCACATTGTAGAGATAACCCCGCCATTCACGATTGAATTGTTGATTTTTGATTCACTCCGATTGAACTGTATAAACCCTAATGATAACTCCAAATTCTGATCCTCCGTATCTATACCTTGCTTCGTTGGAAGTATCACTGAATCGTCAATATATAATAGTTTTGATAGCTTTATTTTTGAAACCTATTTTGAGGCATACCAATATTTTTTTGAGGCATACTCAATGCTTGCCCTAACTAGTGGAGGTTGATAAGGGGTGTCTAAAGCTAGTTAAATTACTTAGATAATCTTGATTAATTAATTATTTACTTATTTATTTAATTTTATTGATTTTATTTTTTTAATATTTTATTTTTTATTTTATGTTTTTTTTCTTTGATTATATTTTCTTTTTCTTTATCATAGAGGTACATCATACAAAGCTATTGGTTGGCAACTAAGAACAATTTCAGGCACCAACCCCTCCGAATAGCAATGCCTAATCTATGAAAAATAAAACTACCAAAACCACTACTAGCGTCATTATTGACAAGACAATTCTTCGACGCTTAAAAAACATAAAGTATCTTCACCAAGTTCCCCAAAGTAGAAAGCCGGGACCCCAGGACCATAACCAAGTGAAGTACACTTGTCTAAATATTTAGCACGCTTTTCGTGAAAACCGCCTTAGAAATAGCTTTCCCAGGACAAAAGAACGTACACCATCACCAGTAAAGGGCGAGACACCGGTAACATCCATGCAAACATCTTGCCCGTTTTCCCAGTTGAGAAGCAAAAGAATATCGGCGGGCCTCAAGTCTTTATCCTCATGAAAGCATACCAAGAGAGACTTCCTTGCGGGCCGGTACACTAGCCTTGTAACAAATATCAACAACAATATCACGGACAAGATCATGTCGAAACTTACTTCCAACATCCTTAGCACAATGCGCATGGTCTCCAAAGATGTCCATAGATTTGTTGCAACTAGCACATAAGCCATTCTCAACAAACAATGGGATACCGAGGCGATAACAAAGCACGGCTCAAATCGTCTCAGGCCCAATGCACCTTGATTAAGCTCACTGATTGGTAGTGACTAATAAATAATCCTGAGCGTGCTTGATACGGTTACACCGCCATAAAATAGAATCTCTTGGACATAGAGAATTGGTGCGGGATTTGCTTCTTAACCGCGTCAAAATAAGTGATTTTGCCAGGGAATGCATGGAAGGGGGCGATATCATCGACACGATAGAAGAAGGAGGTAATCCACATACTGGATAAAGTTCGAAGAGCCAACCGATAAGCAGAGCCTTTGTTTGTTGAGAATAAACTACCTGAAATTGTCTTATGTCTTTGGGCGATCCGATTAGAGAGGCAAGGAAACGATGAAAGTACGGGTGTCCGCCATGGTGTAGATGCCAATAATTAACCTTTCTTTGAAAGGTTAATTATTTACTTATTTATTTAATTTTATTGATTTTATTTTTTAAAATTTTATTTTATTTTTTATTTTATGTTTTTTTTCTTTGAAAGGTTTCTGATTTATGAGAAACTGTGGTTCTTTTTTTTTCTGAAAAAATTATTTTTACTTTTTTTATAATTAAATACTTTCTCAATCGAAAAAAATTTATTTTTTTCTTATCTTTTCCTTTTTTACTTAAATTTTTTATCATCAAAAAAAAATATTTAATTATTATTATTATTATCTAATTTTTGATTTTTAAATATTTTAATTTTTAATTTTAATTTTTTAAAATACAGAAAACACTTTAAAAAACTAAAAAAAAAAGCTTAATTTTTGTTTTTAAAAAATAAATAAATAAAATAATTTTAAAATAAAAATTAAATTTTAAATTTTTGAAAATTGAAAATTATAAATGATAAGGGCATTATTGTCATTATCAAATATCATTGATATGGGGTTATTGGTTTTACTACCTAGTGACTTTATTTTGTCCTTATTGAGTATGCCTCAAAAAAATTTGATATGCCCCAAAACAAGTTTCTTATTTAATAGCTTTTCAACAAAGAAAAGAAAATATTGGCTTGCTTTTTCTCTTTCTTATCCTTTTTCTCTATTAAACCCCATACCCAGAGTCTACGGGCTGAGGGTCGAATTCCTGGCCACTCTCAACCAGGTCCGTCTTTGATATTCAGATGAGAAACTTAGGCTAACGCCCAAAAAAAATAATTATTGTCAGGCCCAAAACATTTTTGGGTTTCGGTGACACCCATAATTATATGAAATTTTTGAAAATGTCGGCATAACGGGTTATGCATCCTAATTTTTCAGGGGTATAATTGGCAAGCAAACTATAATATAACATATCTAAAAAACGCGTCTTGAAATTTTACCTCGTTGGAAAGCTTTCAAAGAGATCTACACAACGAGTACAAACAACAATACTAAATTTAAGTTTTTTACGAAAAAGTCGGAGATGATTGTTCTTTTAGACAAAATTTTCGAAAACTTGATACACAACCATTATGCAGCCACCAAAAAAGATGCATAGCACATTATGCAGCCACAACAAAAAGATGCATAAAATGTTATGCAACCATATTTTGATTTATGCATTTACTAATTTAGCTATGCAACCACTATTATGCATCAATTTTTTTATTTCGGTGCTTACATAAAAGTGGTTGCATAATGCTTTATGCGTCCATTTTCACGACTGCATAACATTTTATACAGATATTATTGTAGGTGCATGACAAGTTATGCAGTCTTTATTTTTTGTTGGTTTCATTACTAACAAAATAGTTGATGTATAACGTGTTATGCAACCATTTTCCGGACGGCATAACAAGTTATGTAACAACCTTTGTAGATGCATAACAGGTTATGCAACCATTTTGGTAACTGCATGACAGATTATGCAGACACTACAAAAAAGAAAACACTTACGAAGTGAAAATTGTATTTGTCATTCCTAAGTAAAACTCAAGAAAAATCAAATGAAAAATGAAAGTCAAAGGAAACTTGACATAGAGCCGCACTCATTTGTGGCATTCGACTTGGCGTTGAGCTTTTCGCATCGGCATTATCAACAATTGATGCTTCTGTTGTTGTCAACAATAACGAGATACTGAAATACAGACCAGTCAAAGTGTCAGTTTACATCACCTTCTAGAATTCAAAAGGCAAGATAAAACGTAGATAACACTATAAGGGTTATCTGGCAGCATCTGCTTACGAAACGTAAGTTTAAACTTGAAAATCAATTTATACTAGGTTTCACATGGCACATATTCAAAAATTCGAAAGATTACAGTACGAATGCAGGATAATAGTTTTTCTAAAATTGCTAAGCCAATCCATACATGAGCACAAAGATTAAAAATAAATTCATTTAACTGACAGCCACCAAGTGTTTATATAAATTCATACATATGTCAGTTGGGGTTTCTGACAATCAATACATTAACATAAGACGACCAACAACATATTATCACCATATAGAGTACCTGTAAGAACAAAAAAACAAGTCAAACCATAACTAGGAATCAATAGAAACCTCTGAAATAGGAGATCCACTAAGGTACTTACAATTTTTCCCTTTCTATATAAATAAAAAATATACCAAATTTAAATTCTTGAGTAAAAACTGAAAGCAACTGACAAATGGGTTGTCTTTCTTTTAGCCGAATGGTTCACTTTCATAATTCCATATCCTTATTGAAAAAGACATGAAGGTTCTGTTCGCAGGATGGAACTTGGATTTCTCAATAGTGAAGTTAAACTTGGGCAGTGAACAATTCTCTAACAGATCAGTGGATCAAAGTTCCAAATAATATTTGGGGGATAAAATCGTGCAAATTCATCTCCTTGCTTATTTTTAAAATGTCAGCCGCATGGAAACGTGTCTTGAGAAACATGTGAATAAACTACTAACTTAAAATTTTGAATAGTATCAAATTCGCTAGCTTACATTTTCGTCAATTATCACCAAGTCCAAGCTTGTTACTCCTTGGTTGACATGAAGGTTTACAACATATATTATATTACCACCATACTGACTTAAGAATGTGTAATTCAAGTACATGGAAGGAAAATGGGTGGGATTAGAATTACGTGTTTCAGATGTAAATCAATATTGATATAACATCTGGTAGTGGTGACGAAATACATGCAGCACGGTATAAAAGCTAATTCAATGAAACATAATTCAATAAGGTTACATTTTCTTTGCATGTAGAATCTCAAGCTTGCACAAACCAGATATACTCGATGTTACATCATACATATTCTACGCCAATTATTTGGTAGGTATGAAATTGAATAATGAAGACATGTTGATTACCTGCAATAGAATTGTAAACATATTGGTGTAAGGTATAAATGTAAATCAATAAGCGATGGATAGACAATATTTTAAATAACATGAGTTGTGACAAAATACCTATGTTGCACGGACACGCTGATATAGGCCACGTAACGGTGGCAGACACTTTTTGGACACGGTGACGACACGGCTTGGACGCGCCACGTGAGTATCCCGTGTTTTATGGGTTTCTGACACGCATGGGCACTTCCCTGACACTTTCCTAACACGCCAGATAGGATATAAAAATACCAGAAAAAATAATAAATTAAATATCGTATAAAGAAAATCATAAGGTATCTATTAAAGTTTATCCGCATTCCGTAGGTTACTAGGGTTAAAAGAAATACCGTACGATATAAAAACAAGCGAAAGAAGAAGAAAATAGACTTTAGAACTGTTGTGCGCCAAAAAACAAAGCAGGTATGATCATTTCTTCTTTTGTTAATTTCTAAACATGTTATATATATATATAATCACACAATAGTGGATTAATATAAGAATGATTAAAGTTTCAAAGCATGTTGCTAAATGCTATCAAAGGTTTTGTCTAGGTGTAGATAGTTCTTACATATCAACTAATCTTCTGGAATACTAGCCAAGGCTATCGATGATTATCCTTTATTTATGACGTTTAGATCATGTTACTTTGTTAGATTGCTTTAGAAATACTAATAATTGATACATTTGATAATCTACAATTACTGTTAGTGCAACATAGTGAAGTCTAAATTTCAAAATTGATTGTAATGTTCAGTATTTAATGTGCTACTTGCTATTTGATAATTATGTAGTATTTGATACGAGTGTATTGTACTGTTGTACATGTTATATTAGGATAATGAGTGTCATTGATGAAGAGCGTCCTCTTTGGAAATATGTCACAAAACTGAACAAGGTTGAAGGAGGAGGGAACGTATCATTTACATGTCACTATTGTCGAATTAACTATAAGGGGTCATATTCAAGGGTAAAGACGCATCTGTTAATGATACCAAATGAAGGAATCAGAAAATGTCCAAAAGTCACTGTGGAAGACTTAGCTGAGATGAAAAATTATCCGATGATGCTAAAACAATAGATAAGTCTTCTAAACCTAAACAGGTTTCTTTGCCAAGTTCCGGAAGTCGTGCGGTAACAGACTTTTCGAGTTCAATTTCATCTGATGTACACTCCAAGAAAAGGAAATGTACCATTCAAAATGCATTCAATAATGATGCTCGTGAAGATATGAACAGATTGATTGCACGAATGTTTTATTCTGCAGGACTACCCTTTAATTTGGCGAAGAATCCATATTTTATTGAGGTTATGAGGAGAGCTACTGCAAACAGCAAAACACTTTCGGGCTACATACCTCCGGGATACAACCAGTTGAGAACAACTCTTTTATAGGAATAAAAAAATCACATAGGATAGTTACTCGAACCAATAAAAAGTATGTGGAAACATAACGGAGTTACTATTGTTTCCGATGGTTGGACTTATTTTCAAAGAAGGCCTATCATTAATTTCATTGTCGTTTGCGAGAGTGGTCCAATATTTCTTAAAGCAATAAATTTCCAAGGTGAATACAAGGACAAAGAATTTATAGCTAATCTGCTAAAAGAGACGATCAATGAAGTTGGTCCAAATAATGTGGTTCAAGTCATAACTGACAATACTCCAGTTTGCAAAAGTCAGAATCCAGGCTAAAGAAGCGGCGCATGCGCCCGTCGCCCGATTGCCGACCTGCAGTAGGGACCTTCGGGTCCCCAGAGGCACGTGACGTGGGCGTAGCCCTCGCAGCGGACGAGCTGCGCGGGCCGCCATGAAGTATATTTGTAGCGCCCCCTAAGCTAGCAGCTGACTAATCCAAGAGATTAACTAAATAAAGAGGCACTAAAAATCTAAAGCATTTACTTAAACATTCAATTAAGAAATCTGCTACAAAACTTAACCCAAAAACTAGCCCCGCTCTGAAATATATATATACAAGAACTTCTCTCAAATGATACATATACAACAGTCATTTAGATTACAAATAGAATATACAACAAAATAAACATAGTAGAAGTTAACCAACTACGGACTCGACTCCTCGAAGCCATGCGCAACTCGATCTCTGTCTCTCGAAAGCGAAAGTGGGAATGGGTGAGCACATCATCCCTAAAAGGGGTGCCCAGAGAGGAATAACATTTAACTTTCAAGTAATCATTGAAATGATTTGAAAACAATTTATGTTTTCCCTAACACTAAAACACAACCAATTCACAGAAATAAACAATCATGTATATGGAACTAACTCCTTCCAAACAATGTACTAATATGGTTATTCAGCCTCAACCTAGATAGTTAATATGGTGATTCAAACCTCCACCTAGTTATTGCAATAAAAGTAAGTAGGTATAAATGAAGGAGCGATATCTATATACCACGGATGGAAATTCTCATTTCCAAGCAATCAAATGGAAATTCTTATTTCCCAAACAATTCATAAAGACAAACAAAGCATTACGATTCCTTCCCAAGCGATGGAAATATTAAAAGAAATAACATAACTTTCGTAACTCAAAGTTAAACAATGCATGGAAAGCACAACCAGACAATGCATGAATTTGATAAACATAAACTTTGGTAAAAGAAAACAACAATAATCATAGAAGAGTTAAATATAAATTCCCACCTCTTTTGATGACAAGCCACGCCTACCTCGAGATCCACGATCCTTTGGTTCATTCTTTGAATCGATCGTTGTTAATATAGACTAACTGTTAATCACACAAGAAGTCTAAGAAACTAGCTAAAATAGCTCACACAAGAATCATTGATGCGTGTCGTAGGTGCGGTCAAATTAATTAATATTTCCACTCAATTAAAAATAATATAATGGAAGTCAAGTTCGTTCCCACGAGGAGCAAGAGATTCTAGTTGTAAAAATTGTCACGAAAGGGGGGTGTAAAAAGCAAAAGAAAATAAACAAAGCAATTAAAATCGAAAGTTGAAAGCAATAAGAGAGACAAGATCAAGGAATCCTTCTTCGTTATGAAACAATGAATCAAGTTATGTTCTTTTCTACTTGTTATTAGTCACAAATTATCACCAACCGTAGGTAAAGCAGCTAGATCGATTGCTAAACCCCTAAATCCCTTATATCAGGACACGGAAGTTCTCGACTACCGGATTCTATTTACCAAACCACCTAGTAGTAGATCACTATAGATGTAATTTAAATAAACGCATTAAGATTCATGAACTTATTAGGTCAATATTAGTAGTTAGACTCTTAGATCAAGGTCTACTTGCTAACGTTGTTTTCACACACAATTGCTCCGGAATCCCTCAAGGTCTCGTGTTTGCTACTTATGTAAAGAGTCAAGAAACGATTACTTATCCCCTAACTTTCACTAGCTTTAGATCAAATTAACAAATCAATTTAGCGTGCACTCTAAACAATCTATCAATCAATCATGAATGTCATTAAGATCATTCCTATTAGTAAAAACAAACGATAATTATGTGAAAAACTTCAAGATAGAATTGAAAACAAAAACTCAAATTATATGTTAAGAACTAGGAATTCATCCTCAATCAATAATAAAATTAGCTACTCATGTTTTTGAAATTCACACAAAATAATAATTAAAAGGAGAATTTTCAAGAGTTCACACAAATAATTAAAAAGAAGAATTTTCAAAAGCTATCAAAAACACAAGTGATGTGTGTGTAGAGAGGTGTGTAAAAGATGTAGAAAACTTCTCTATTTATAGGCTTCAATATTCTCCAAATCTTCTAAGGAATAGAATCCTTTTCCTTTAGCAATTCAATTTCCAATTCAAGCTTTTCTCAACTCTTCCATCTTGATCCCAATTCTCCATCCAATTCCTAGTCCAAGTCTTCACACCCATGAGAGAAGTCCATAGAAAATTCTGGAATTTTTGGCTAATTAGGAAAACTGGTATTATGGCCGGAATCCGGCCGGAATAGTCGCCGGAAAGTGTCTCAGGTGACCGGCAAAGTCCGCCCGGTCACCGGTCAACGGGTCGTATCGGGTCAACGGGTCAGATCGATTCAACTCGGTCAGACCGAGTCCAACCGAGTCAGAGAGAGTCAGGGTGAGTCACAGAGTCAGCTCAGTCAGATTGTGAGTTAGTCACTGCCCTGAGCTGATTGAGCTGACTTGGCCTTGGCTCAGGCCAATGCATAGGCCTTAGTTGTGTAGCACAATCATTGTGCTTCAGCCATGATGGCTGTTCATATCATTCTCATTAAATTCTGCAGCTCAATCAATTCCAGCCGCTCTATAAGCCACTCCACTACTGCATTTCCACCAAAGATCACACTTTGGCTCCAGCCATTGCTATCAGGCCACAACCACCACACACATCACAAGCACCTGCCACATTCTGTAACTGCAATTCACAAGCTCAGCTCCTTCTTCCCGCAGAATGCAGTCCATGCCACCATGACATATAAGTTGCTTGCTATTCCATTCAACATGTGGTAGCAACCACAATCAACAATAAGTAACATATTGATCGGTTGTCACCTAGGTCAAAAATAATTTCACTTTCTTGCTTTACTAAAATAAAGTAGTATGCAATAAGAAAGAGTTCGTATCCACAGAGAGGCCTTTGTTGTTATGCAAATTTTCAGTTTCCTAGTAACCAAGGGGGGATGTTTTGATAATTCAAAGTAAATAAACTAATTTGAAAGCAAAGTAATAATAAAGAAACTCAATAAGGAGAAAGTATTGGTCACGGGATAGTTTCATTCACAAATATGTATTCTCAACAATGACTAGAATTGATAAATTAATCTCTCATTTACTAAAAGTCCTAGGATACCTTGATCGCAAGAATATCCCGCTAATTCCCTGATTTCATCACAACCACATTAAAAGATGCATATGTGAATTCTTCCTAGAAAGCAACCTAAAGTGTAAAAGCACAATTAAGTTTAACTCCCTAAAAGCAATGTGTTCTCTAGAATAAGACTAATCAAGGTAATCAAAATGTGTAAAAGCACTAAATCGATTTAACCCAAGTTATGATTCATATGTGACTAGTAGGATATATCACTACAAGCACTACCCACATTTATACTACTTAAAATCAGGGATAAACAACGTTTTCGTATTGAAAACCCTAATATAGCTCTAGATATGAATGCAAATCGGATTGATTCCGGACTCAACCAAACAAACAATCAAATCATATATCAATATTAACAATGAATCATAAACAATAAACTTGAGACAAAACTAATTCATTGATTCAAAACTTATTTGTGAAATCCACTTATTATCCCATAACCAATAATAGGTATTTAGTTACTCATAGTATTTTGATTCAACATAATTATTATCAAAAATAAATTGAAGAACATGAAAAATAAATGAAAGCAAACCCTAGGCGTAGTCCTCTGCATAAAGCTCCCGTAGAAGAATAATTGATTGATGATCCCCAAAAGAATAGAAACTTCTTCTTTTTATAGCCTTCCAACTTTCCATATTAGGTCTTCAAAGCCCACGGTCCAATACCAAGAAGTCCACCAAACTCATGTGTGTGAAAAACCCATGTGAAAATATTACCCAAAAATTATTCGCCGGAAAACTGGTGCACTGGCCGGAAATTTGCCGGAAAATATCTCAGGTGGACAGAAAGAAAGTCCGCCTTGGCCAGGTCAATCGAGTCAAATCGGGAAGATCGGGTCAACTCGGTCAGGCTCAGCGAGTTAGGACCGAGTTGAGGTGTGATTCAGTCAACTGACTTGGCTGACTTATCTGACTTATCTTGGCATAGAGCTATGCTGCACCATCATTGTGCTGTAGCATTTAAAACCCAGCCATGATGGCCCTGCCAGTGCAATTCATGCACCATCTGTAACTTAGCTTCAACTCTTTTGTACTCAAAGCTCCATATCCTCACAGCAACATAACCACCTCCATACCTGCAACATGCTGCGAACTCCACTTGAGTAACCATCTCAATTGCTCTCTATAATCAAAGACTGTAATCCATCCACCACCGCAAAGCCATTATCTACTCCGCCTCGCATCGAGCATCGCAATAATCTCAGTTCAACTCCATCTCAGACTGCCATTTTCTCCTTTTGCACAGCTCCAGCTCAAACCCTGCACTTCACAGCTGTATTCCAACTTCAGCTTTGTATTGCAGCTCAACTACAACTGTAACTGCCGCTGCAACTCTAATTATCTGTCTTAACCTATCATTGCTATGAAGCATCTCCACCAGAACCATTCTCCATTGTAGCTCAGTACCCCATGTGCTCAAAACCTAGCCTGCGCTGCCTTGTAATGACCTCCACGAGATCTACTCCAAACCCACAGAGTTGAGCCACTTCTGACTTCATACATCTCCAATTCAACACCCTGTAACTGCAGCACAACTGCATTCTATCACAGTTGTACGAGTCCATGCTTCTCAGCATCCATTGCAGCTCCATTTACTTCATGCCATAACTAATAAAGAACATTCTTTGGCAAAGAACCTCCACTTGAGCTTGATCTCCAACAAAGCAATACTCTCATTTGTACCGCAACTCTCCAAAGATCATCTTTGTAATGCTATTACGCACTCCGCAGAAGCTCAAGCAATTCAAGCTCAGCTCAACATTCATTCACTTGCAATTCATATTCTTCCTGCAATTTCTTAAAGCCACAAAGACACTGGACCAACTCGCTTCAATCTCGATTCTTCCCCGACCTAACTCACAGATCCATAGTACTATGCAAACTCAAGTCTCAAGACATAATTTACCCTTTGCTCTCATCTACAATTGTCCCGTAATTCACACAAGCCCAATGAACTCATTTGAATCACCGGTCCCTACACACGCCATTCCATCACCATTGTCTCAGCTTCAGTTCTTGCAGCTGTTATCCAACACCACATCTGGCACTACCACTTACAAATCAACCAGCAAAAACCCTAGATTCTCAAATCTTACTCATCAATACCTCCACTTCTATGAATTGTTTGCAGTCCAAATCCCAATTCAACCAGAACCCCTTTTAATCCATCTCTAATTTCTTGCCTTCAACCAACAACAGCACCTCCTAGCTGTTTTAGAATCAAATTCCACTCAAACCCCATCTGTTTCTTATAGAAATATACCCTCTCTTCATTACAGATTCCTCAAATCAACAGTAACAGCTTCAATCCCTCCTTTATCTTCTTTGGGTACAGCATCATCCTCTTAGGAAACCTTCACATCCACGGTTTTATCAATTCAAGTTTAACAGCAACATCAGTCCAAATTTCAGACAACACGAATTGCCGTTTCTAAATTTCTGCTCATCTCAATTTCAGTGAAGGAGAGAAACAAATAACCCTTCTCTAAATTCTAGGGTTGTTGTATGAAAGTGGATATATCCACCCTGGTAGGCAGATAAGGGGTACTTCAAATCATACATGGCTTGTCGGTTCTAAAGAACCGACAACCTATTTTGTTTTCTTGCTCAACTGTCAGTCATGGCAAACTGACGGTTGATTCTTCACCTCTCTCCTTGCGCACCTCGGCCCCGCTCCAAGTATCTTTCGCCCGTGAGTTGGCTTTTTGCATTTTACGCACCAAATGAATAGTTCCTCCTTCCACTAAAGAAGAATCGCCTCTTACTCCTCATATTCACTTCTTTCCTTCAATTCATTCATCACTAAAGCAGTCATGCTTTTCAGACAGGGATGAAGAAATAAAAGCACATATGAGAAATAATCGCCTCCAATAACATTTGCACCTTTTGCCTTGTTTCTTCTTCTTTTTCTCCAAACGACTCGAAAGTACCTAACAAACTCAAATTCACACATAAGATACATAATTTATATGAAAACTCGCAAAGAAAGCATAAATACTAGATATAAAATTAGGTGTTTATCACACCTATCAAATTCCCCCACACTTAGACTTTGCTAGTCCTCGAGCAAATCAAACAAAAATAATTCTAAAACAAATACATACAACTCCGTCTCGTTGAGGCTACGGTCACTTTAAGCATAAATAACAAGCCTTTAAACCCCTAGGTGTCCCTAGTGGACGAGTTTTAGTCTCGTGAAGGTTTACAAGAGGTCTGCCTACAAAACCTATATTTCCAACTCCGTCTATTTGTGACAAATCAATGAACGAATCCAAAATGACTACAGGAGGAGGTACCTTGCACAAATTCAGTTCATATTCAAGTAAATAAAGCTTAAATTAGATAGTCGAACAAGCCACAATACTCGGAAACTAACAAACCACAATCACAATGAAAAGATAAAGAAGATGGATATAGATGTAGATGTTGGCGAATGTTCACAAGTGTTCGATGTTTCCCATATCCAATAGAAGGTCACTACTAAGATGAACCTATGCAACCTATTGGATTGAGTTACTGGTCAATTCTAGAGTTAACACACCGGCATATACAAGGGAACCAGTGGCCAACAAACTTATTTCTACATCAACTCGCCGGCATATACAAGGGAACCAGGAGTGACTTTATTCAACAATAATAATAATAATATTTTCTTTTCTTTTTCTTTTTTCTTCTTTCTTCTTATTTTTTTTTTAGACGGCATGATTAGATCTTTTGGATCCAAGCGCATGCTTCTTGTCAGCAAGTACGTGATAGTTGCCTTGGATCCTGCATTCCACGCTTGTTTAGGCGACGGAGACAGGGACTACGTTTCACACATCCGCTATTCCCAAGTGTCATTCTTTATTCCGTTTTGGTCTAATTGGTCGGTCTCTTTTTTTTTTTTTTTTTTTTTCTTTTTCTAGCAACTCAATCACTCTAATCATCCTAGCAGCAATAACAACTCGATTTTTAGTGACCCACCAAAGCACTTAGAGAACAATAGATAAACATGGAAAAATAAAAAAAAAATAGCATGTGATATGGTGATATTCCGAGATATGGTAACAACTATCATGGTATTTATGATTCATGAGCTATGTTCGTCCCTTTTAGTTAATTGGTTCCTCAACTCCTGCAATCAACATGGTTCCATCCACTAATGGTGTCATCCTAAAGGCACAAGTTTCTAGATTTCGGAGTTCAAAAAGCACAAATTTTTTCTTGTTTTTTCTATTTTTTCTGATTTTTTTTTTCTTGGCATAAAACTACTAAACGCATAAAACAAACTATACAAACATATAAATGCTCCCCCACACTTAAACTTTACATTGTCCTCAATGTAGAATTGAATCATCCAAAGAAGGTTCAAGGTGGGAAATTCTGCAAATGATATGCAAAAACAAGAAAATAAAGATAAAATGCTTAAAAATAAAAAGATAAAGGGAAAGATATAAAACTGGTGGGTTGCCTCCCACTTAGCGCTTAGTTTAAAGTCGTCAGCCCGACTATCTCCTTGCTTTCTATGACTCCTCCAGAGGGAGTGCATCCACAAAATTAGCTCCTTCCACCACTTCGGAAGTGAAATTCTCATAATATGGTTTCAAACGGTGCCCGTTAACTTTAAGTTCCTTGCACTGTAGCAATGCTACGAATTTCTCTGCACCATGAGAAAACACATTAGTAACAATAAAAGGTGCGATCCATCGTGACCTTAATTTACCCGGAAATAAATGCAAGAGAGTATTAAACAAAAGCACTTTCTGCCCAACAAAAAATTGTTTTCTAGAAATCATAGTATCATGAAAGGCCTTCGTTTTCCTTATAAATGCGAGAGCTTTCAAATGCATCATTGCGAAGCTCTTCTAGCTCTTGGAGTTGCAACTTCCTTTGCTTTCCAGCCCCATCCATCTCCATGTTGCATTGTTTAATCGCCCAAAACGCCTTATACTCAATCTCCACGGGTAAGTGACAAGGTTTACCATACACAAGCCTAAAGGGAGACATCCCAATAGGTGTCTTGTATGCGGTTCTATATGCCCACAAAGCATCATTTAGCCGCATGCTCCAATCTTTCCTTGTTGGATTCATAGTCTTCTCAAGTATGGATTTCACCTCCGATTAGACACCTCGGCTTGTCCATTTGTTTGAGGATGATAAGGTGTTGCAACCTTGTGCGACACATTGTACTTCTTCAACAAGCTTTGTAAAAACCTGTTGTTGAAGTGAGAACCTCCATCGCTAATTATGGCTCTTGGAATTCCAAACCTTGCAAAAATATTAGTTTGCACAAAATCTGAAACAACCTTGGAATCATTAGTAGGGGTGGCCTTAGCCTCCACCCATTTAGAGACATAATCAACAGCAAGTAAGATGTAATAATTCCCATGCGAGTTGACAAAAGGACCCATAAAATCTATACCCCATACATCAAAAACTTCAATAAATTGAATAAAAGTTTGTGGCATTTGATTTCGGGCACCTAGATTTTCTGTTCTTTGACACCTATCACAAGTTGTACAAAATGTATATGCATCCTTAAACAAGGTTGGCCAATAGAAACCGCTTTCAAGTACCTTGTAAGCGGTTCTTTTACTTCCAAAATGTCCTCCATAAGCATAGGAGTGACAAAATGACAAGATAGAATTAAACTCGGATTCGGGAACGCACCTTCTTATTACTTGGTCGCTGCCATGTTTCCATAAGTATGGATCATCCCATATGTATCGGTTCCCTAACCTCTTAAGTTTGTCCCTCTCAGCACGAGACAAGTTCTTCGGGATTTGTTTAGTTACCAAGTAATTTACAATGTCTGCATACCATGGTTCTCCCCGGCAGCGGCGCCAAAATTTGATCGGTTGTCACCCGGTCAAAAATAATTTCACTTTCTTGCTTTACTAAAATAAAGTAGTATGCAATAAGAAAGAGTTCGTATCCACAGAGAGGCCTTTGTTGTTATGCAAATTTTCAGTTTCCTAGTAACCAAGGGGGATGTTTTGATAATTCAAAGTAAATAAACTAATTTGAAAGCAAAGTAATAATAAAGAAACTCAATAAGGAGAAAGTATTGGTCACGGGATAGTTTCATTCACAAATATGTATTCTCAACAATGACTAGAATTGATAAATTAATCTCTCATTTACTAAAAGTCCTAGGATACCTTGATCACAAGAATATCCCGCTAATTCCCGATTTCATCACAACCACATTAAAAGATGCATATGTGAATTCTTCTAGAAAGCAACCTAAAGTGTAAAAGCACAATTAAGTTTAACTCCCTAAAAGCAATGTGTTCTCTGGAATAAGACTAATCAAGGTAATCAAAATGTGTAAAAGCACTAAATCGATTTAACCCAAGTTATGATTCATATGTGACTAGTAGGATATATCACTACAAGCACTACCCACATTTATACTACTTAAAATCAGGGATAAACAACGTTTTCGTATTGAAAACCCTAATATAGCTCTAGATATGAATGCAAATCGGATTGATTAGGACTCAACCAAACAAACAATCAAATCATATATCAATATTAACAATGAATCATAAACAATAAACTTGAGACAAAACTAATTCATTGATTCAAAACTTATTTGTGAAATCCACTTATTATCCCATAACCAATAATAGGTATTTAGTTACTCATAGTATTTTGATTCAACATAATTATTATCAAAAAAAAATTGAAGAACATGAAAAATAAATGAAAGCAAACCCTAGGCGTAGTCCTCTGCAAAAAGCTCCCGTAGAAGAATAATTGATTGATGATCCCCAAAAGAATAGAAACTTCTTCTTTTTATAGCCTTCCAACTTTCCATATTAGGTCTTCAAAGCCCACGGTCCAATACCAAGAAGTCCACCAAACTCATGTGTGTGAAAAACCCATGTGAAAATATTACCCAAAAATTATTCGCCGGAAAACTGGTGCACTGGCCGGAAATTTGCCGGAAAATATCTCAGGTGACCGGCAAAGTCCGCCCGGTCACCGGTCAACTGAGTCAAATCGGGAAGATCGGGTCAACTCGGTCAGGCTCAGCGAGTTAGGACCGAGTTGAGGTGTGATTCAGTCAACTGACTTGGCTGACTTATCTGACTTATCTTGGCATAGAGCTATCTTTGCACCATCATTGTCTTTGTAGCATTTAAAACCCGACCATGATGGCCCCGCCAGGCAATTCATGCACCATCTGTAACTTAGCTTCAACTCTTTTGTACTCAAAGCTCCATATCCTCACAGCAACATAACCACCTCCATACCTGCAACATGCTGCGAACTCCACTTCAGAACCATCTCAGCTGCTCTCTGTAATCAGCACTGTAATCCATCCACCACTGCAAAGCCATTATCTACTCCACCTGCTACTGAGCATCAGCAATAATCTCAGTTCAACTCCATCTCAGACTGCCATTTTCTCCTTTTGCACAGCTCCAGCTCAAACCCTGCACTTCACAGCTGCATTCCAACTTCAGCTTTGTATTGCAGCTCAACTACAACTGTAACTGCCGCTGCAACTCTAATTATCTGTCTTAACCTATCCTTGCTATGAAGCATCTCCACCAGAACCATTCTCCATTGTAGCTCAGTACCCCATGTGCTCAAAACCTAGCCTGCGCTGCCTTGTAATAGCCTCCACAGATCTACTCCAAACCCACAGAGTTGAGCCACTTCTGACTTCATACATCTCCAATTCAACACCCTGTAACTGCAGCACAGCTGCATTCTATCACAGTTGTACGAGTCCATGCTTCTCAGCATCCATTGCAGCTCCATTTACTTCATGCCATAACTAACAGCAACATTCTTTGGCAGCAACCTCCACTTGAGCTTGATCTCCAACAGCAATACTCTCATTTGTACCTGCAACTCTCCAACATCATCTTTGTAATGCTATTACCTGCACCTGCAGAAGCTCAAGCAATTCAAGCTCAGCTCAACATTCATTCACTTGCAATTCATATTCTTCCTGCAATTTCTTAAAGCCACAGCACCAGATCAACTCTGCTTCAATCTCAGATTCTTCCCCTGACCTAACTCACAGATCCATAGTACCTGCAAACTCAAGTCTCAGCACATAATTTACCCTTTGCTCTCATCTACAATTGTCCCTGTAATTCACACAAGCCCAATGAACTCATTTGAATCACCAGTCCCTACACACTGCCATTCCATCACCATTGTCTCAGCTTCAGTTCTTGCAGCTGTTATCCAACACCACATCTGGCACTACCACTTACAAATCAACCAGCAAAAACCCTAGATTCTCAAATCTTACTCATCAATACCTCCACTTCTATGAATTGTTTGCAGTCCAAATCCCAATTCATCCAGAACCCCTTTTAATCCATCTCTAATTTCTTGCCTTCAACCAACAACAGCACCTCCTAGCTGTTTTAGAATCAAATTCCACTCAAACCCCATCTGTTTCTTATAGAAATATACCCTCTCTTCATTACAGATTCCTCAAATCAACAGTAACAGCTTCAATCCCTCCTTTATCTTCTTTGGGTACAGCATCATCCTCTTAGGAAACCTTCACATCCACGGTTTTATCAATTCAAGTTTAACAGCAACATCAGTCCAAATTTCAGACAACATGAATTGCCGTTTCTAAATTTCTGCTCATCTCAATTTCAGTGAAGGAGAGAAACAAATAACCCTTCTCTAAATTCTAGGGTTGTTGTATGAAAGTGGATATATCCACCCTGGTAGGCAGATAAGGGGTACTTCAAATCATACATGGCTTGTCGGTTCTAAAGAACCGACAACCTATTTTGTTTTCTTGCTCAACTGTCAGTCATGGCAAACTGACGGTTGATTCTTCACCTCCTCCTTGCGCACCTCAGCCCGCTCCAAGTATCTTTCGCCCGTGAGTTGGCTTTTTGCATTTTACGCACCAAATGAATAGTTCCTCCTTCCACCAGCAGCAACCGCCTCTTACTCCTCATATTCACTTCTTTCCTTCAATTCATTCATCACTAAAGCAGTCATGCTTTTCAGACAGGGATGAAGAAATAAAAGCACATATGAGAAATAATCGCCTCCAATAACATTTGCACCTTTTGCCCTGTTTCTTCTTCTTTTGCTCCAAACAACTCGAAAGTACCTAACAAACTCAAATTCACACATAAGATACATAATTTATATGAAAACTCGCAAAGAAAGCATAAATACTAGATATAAAATTAGGTGTTTATCACACCTATCACATATCCCCCTGTTTAGACTCTCAATCACTTCTTCTTGCTCTGCACAGCATCACCAATCTCACTTGCCTTTAGTTTCCTTGACTGCAATTGTCACAGCCACAGCTCCCACTTGCACTTGCCATTTCCATTCATCCAGCAGCACCAGCACAGCCACAGCCAAACCACCAAATTACTCAAGACCACACGCCATCACCTTAGCTCCGGTTCCATAGCATTGCTTCGCATCTCACCGCTTGAGTAATCGAGCCAACAATCTTTCCCTGTAACTCATTGTCAAGCCTGCAACAACAGCCTTGGACCCTCAGCACTAACTCAAACTCCACAGCTCAAGCCACACTACAGCCTCAACAACCCTGTTAAGCCTCAAGCCATAACTCATGCTCACACTTGCAATTCCCTGCACTTCACCAGTGACCCATTACATTTGAAATTCAACCCATTCTTACATTCAGCCTCAAACTCAATATTCCCTGTAATTGCAGCCAACCAACACCATCTCTGCCAGCTACAAAATCTGACTGAATTCCTCCTTGCCAGCACTATAACCATCCTCAACTTGCACCTGACCTCAGCTCAACTCTGGGTTGTAAAGATTCATCCATTTGTAACAGAAACTCATTTCTCCTCATCCCCAGACTCAAATTCATCACAACCATTTATCCTCCCTGAGTTCAACATCTCACCATAGAACGAACAACAACAGTGGCGTAATCTTCTTCATTTCATTCTCAGAATCGAAATCACACAAACCCATCTAATCTCCTTCAGAATCAAACCCAACTGCTCAAATGAGAACACCAGAACCTGATACTCAACCACCAATTTTATTCTCAATTTCTCGATTCAGTTTCTCTGTCTGTGATTCGAATAACAGCAACACCCACTCTTCGAAATCACTCCATAACCCTTATTAATACACCAGCTTCAATCTCTCAAATTCATCATCAATAATGACTCCAGATCCACGGCAACACAGTGTACTCAATCTTGAGATAAAACCCATCTCAACTTTTTTAACAAAACCATATCCGTCTCTGTCTTCATCTGCTCATCAATCTCTATCGAATTCATCAACTCCACCATCTTCGATTGACAGACTCACCACTAACGGCTCTCGGATTCCCTTTTCTCTACTCGATTTCAACAAAGACCAACACCCTTATCTCTATCATTAATGACTTAGCTTCAATTGTCACGAAACCCCAGGTTCACCTGACTTCCAACCATGATTTGCTTGATTACTCATCTTTTCTGCCACAATTTCCCAATCTCTCATCTCGGTTTCAGCTTCAGGTGAAAGAGAGAAAAGAGGAGAAGATGATATTCTCGACGGATTTAGGGTTGGTGGTGAAGTGGGTTTGGATCCGGTTTCGGGTTTGGATCCGGATCTGAGCCATGGATAGGGCCACCCAATTGGATGCTATCGAAGATAACCATCCTCACGGATAAGAAGGCTGCCGGTGTTAGTAACACCTGCTGGCTTTGAGTGATAAGGGGTACCCTGAATGAGAGCCCCTTAACCACCTCTGGGCTCCAAATAGTCTTCGCCCTTGATGAAATGACAAGTTTGCCCTTTTTGCTCAAATTGGGTACTTTCTTCTTCTTTTCCTCCGTGTAACTCCAAAGTAGCTACAAAACTCAAAACAAGCGTAAAATACATAATTTACAAGAAAAATAGCAAAGAAAGCATAAACAATAGATAGTAAATAGGATGTATTCTACACCCTATCAAATTCCCCCACACTTAGACTTTGCTAGTCCTCGAGCAAATCAAACTAAAAACTCACAACTTCAAAAAGCGTTCGTCATAGAGCGTCCCAAGCATCCAAAGAGTTATGAGGACATAGAGTTTCTGCATGCTAGTAATAAGAAGTTAGAAATACTAAAGAACATATTCTCATTCTTAAATGTCGAGTGAGAAATAACCATACCATAATGAGAGAACGCGTGTTTGAGAAACGATCAATAAGCATTTCGCCTCGACTTCGCCTCACCAAAAGGATTTTATGATAATTGCACTCAAAAAGACGGTTTTTATGGTTCTCACATGTGCAGGTAGGAATGAAGAGAGAATTCCTGCAACACGTTGAATGGTGGGAAGGACAACTTCCGAAATATTTTTAAAAACCCACATCTTTTATATTTTGAAAAACCATTTTTCTGACGATCTCTAAGAAAGGAAATCAACCATTTATTATTGAGGATGAGATTACTTACTCACCTTCACATCCGATCGCCAATTATGATAACACCACTCTCACGGCATCCAATAGAAACGTCTTCCGCTCCTCGTCTTGATCTTCTTCGTCTTCGGTTTCAACTATTGATGATAAACTCTTGAATTTCATAAATCCTTAACAATTTGTAACTTTTTACCTTAAAAATCCTTGTCGCTTGAAACTTCCTTATAGTTTTTCCTTCCCCACGGCTTATAATACAAATATTTCTCTTGTTTTTCTTTTTCTTTTTTTTTTTTTTTTTTTTTTTTTTTTTGAAACAAAACAAGAGAAATTAAATACAACCATGGCCGTGGGAGAAGTATTTTACCGCTTGATTCTTCACAACTTGTATCGCCTCAAAATCATAAACTTCAACAATTCTCACCTTTTGATTTTCTTCGCTCTTACAAATAAGTCTTCATACTTGGATATAAAATTACCTCATTGTAGTGTAAGTCTTCAACATATATGTAAAAATCCGCTCTTTGTATGTTGCTTTACTTGAGTTTGAAATTTGCTCTTTTTCTCGTTCCGTTGCTTATAAACCTTAAACTTTTCCAACTTTCCTTGTAGATTTTGATGTCGCTCCTTGTTGATGATGAGAGTGTTTCTATGGATCCGTTGTTGTCGAGAGAGAGAATGGCGCTAACTGCAAATCGAACTACAAGAAGGAAGCTTTCATCCATGGACGTCACCCTCATGATTGACAAAATTAGCACTCAAGAGATCAAGAGCAGTGCTTCTATTGGTGGGAGGTTGGGTAGCTTACCATTCTACCCGGAATTTACGTACGGTGACACACACTCAAAAGAAAGCTCTTTAGTAGATGGAAAATTTCTGGTCGGTGCCTTACATGATATGAATACGGGTAGTCTCCACTAATGATTGATCAGCAACTCTAATAATGCATTTCTCCCTTCACCAAATTTGCATCACCGGCATGATTAAATCCATTATTTAACACTCAAACAAACAAGAAATCCGAATGTAGTTCTCTAACATTTCCAAGTTCAATTATGTCGGTCAAAATCTCTATGTAAACATACCTAGAAGTATGCTAGTGACTCTAAAATCTTTAAAAGTTGGAGTTTTTATGTAAAACTTTTTTTTTTTTTTTGTAATTTTTTTTTTTTTTGTAATTTTTGTTTTAAAAACATGCTTAACCAATCCCCCACACTTAAACCTTACATTGTCCTCAATGTAATTGAATCCTCCTAGTAAAGTCAAGGTGGGAAATTTTAACATGATAAGAAACAAGAAAAAGAAATAACAAAAAGCAAAAAGAATAAGAAATACAAAACCTATGGGTTGCCTCCCATTAAGCGCTTGTTTTAAAGTCGACGGCCCGACTTAGCTCTTGCATGACATTACTCCTCCAGAGGGAGTGCATCTCCAAATGAAAGTTCATCAAAATTCACATAAGCGATGTTCTCATAGTATGGCTTCAATCTATGGCCGTTGACTTTGGAAACCGAATTGTCTCTAAGACTAGTAATTTCAACTGCACCATGAGGAAAAACATTAGTAACAACATATGGTCCAATCCAACGGGACCTTAACTTTCCAAGAAATAGTTTAAGGCGAGAATGATATAAAAGGACTTTTTGTCCCACGATAAAGCTTTTACGAGAAATCATCTTGTCATGAAAAAGCTTGGTCTTTTCCTTGTAAATACGGGCACTCTCGTAAGCATCATTACGTATCTCCTCTAGCTCATTTAGTTGTAACTTCCGTTGTTTCCCCGCTTCATCATACTCCATGTTGAATTTCTTTATCGCCCAATAAGCCTTATGTTCAAGTTCAACCGGAAGATGACAAGCCTTGCCATAAACCAACCTATATGGAGACATACCAATCGGTGTCTTATACGCCGTTCTATACGCCCAAAGTGCATCATTGAGCTTAAAGCTCCAATCTTTCCTTGTGGTATTCACCGTTTTCTCAAGAATGGACTTGATCTCACGATTTGAGATTTCCGCTTGTCCACTAGTTTGTGGATGATAAGGCGTACCAATTTTGTGTGTTATGTTGTACTTCTTGAGGAGAGCGTGGAAAGCCTTCTTGAAATGTGAGCCTCCATCGCTTATCACCACTCTTGGTGTTCCATGCCTATTGAATATGTTTTCCCTTACAAAATCACAAACAACTTGAGAGTCATTAGTTTTGGTGGCTCTAGCTTCCACCCATTTCGAAACATAATCTACGGCAAGAAGTATATAAAAGTTTCCATTCGAATTGACAAAAGGGCCCATAAAATCGATACCCCACACATCAAAAATCTCAACGGCGAGAATTGGTGTGAGTGGCATTTGATTTCGAGCACCGAGATTGCCCGTTCGTTGACATCTATCACACGATTTACAAAAAACATATGAATCTTCAAACAAGGTGGGCCAATAAAATCCACTCTCGAGAACTTTGAGAGCGGTGCGTTTAGAACCAAAGTGGCCACCACAAGCAAAAGTGTGGCAAAAGGAGAGAATGGATTGAAATTCGGAATTAGGCACGCACCTTCGCATTATTTGATCAACGCCATATTTCCATAAGTATGGTTCATCCCATACATATTGCTTAGCGACCTTCTTAAGTTTCATCTTTTGGAAATTAGACATTGTACTAGGTACTTTCCTTGTCACCAAGTAATTCACTATATCCGCATACCAAGGTGTTGATTCTTCCATGGAGAAAAGTTGTTCGTCCGGAAAGCGGTCATGTAATGGAAGTTCCTCTTGAGACATAACAAGTCTACTAAGATGATCCGCAACGGTATTCTCCACACCCCTCTTATCACGAATTTCTATGTCGAACTCTTGTAACAATAGGATCCACCGGATTAATCTTGGCTTAGCTTCTTTCTTCTTTATTAAGTGTCTTAGTGCGGCATGATCGGAATACACAATAACCTTAGTACCCACCAAGTATGATCGAAATTTTTCCAAAGCAAAAACTATAGCCAATAACTCCTTTTCCGTGGTAGAATAATTGATTTGTGCATCATTAAGGGTCCTAGATGCATAATAGATAACATGGGACAACTTGTCCACTCTTTGACCCAAAACGGCTCCAACCGCATAATCACTAGCATCACACATTAATTCAAATGGAAGATTCCAATCCAGTGATTTGATAATCGGCGCACTTGTCAACATTTCCTTCAATTTGTCAAAAGCATCCTCGCATTCCTTGTTGAAGTCGAAAGGTACCTCCTTTTGTAATAACTTGCACATCGGCATGGAGATTTTGGAGAAATCCTTGATAAACCGCCTATAGAAACCTGCATGACCAAGAAAAGAACGGATCTCCCTTACCGAAGTGGGATATTGTAAGTTTCTTATTAAATCTATCTTTGACTTGTCCACTTCGAGCCCTCGAGAGGACACAATGTGACCAAGTACTATGCCGTGGTTCACCATAAAGTGACATTTCTCCCAATTAAGGACAAGGGGTGTGTCTATGCATCGTTTAAGAACTAGTTCAAGGTTGTTCAAACATCCATCAAAAGAATTGCCATAAACACTAAAGTCATCCATAAATACCTCGATGATGCGCTCCACATAATCCGAGAATATACTTACCATGCATCTTTGAAAAGTAGCCGGCGCATTGCAAAGACCAAACGGCATCCGTCTATATGCAAGCGTTCCAAACGGACAAGTGAAAGTGGTCTTCTCTTGGTCCTCCGGTGCAATAACAATTTGGTTGTATCCCGAATAACCATCCAAGAAGCAATAATAAGAATGCCCCGCTAACCGCTCCAACATTTGATCAATGAAAGGTAAAGGAAAGTGATCCTTTCGGGTTGCTAATTAAGCTTTCTATAGTCAATGCACACTCTCCAACCGGTTTGAACTCTTGTAGGAACAAGTTCATCGTCTTGATTTCGAACAACCGTGACCCGGATTTCTTTGGTACCACTTGAACAGGACTAACCCACTTGCTATCGGAAATTGGGTAGATTACCCCACACTTAGCAATTTGAGTATCTCTTTTTCACAACCTCCATCATGGGAGGATTAAGCCGACGTTGAGCATCACGTACCGGCTTCACGTTTTCTTCCATTAGAATCCTATGCATGCACATGGATGGACTAATACCTTTGATGTCCGCAATTGTCCACCCAATAGCCGTTTTGTGCTCTCTCAAGACTCTAAGCAAACGGTCTTCTTGTACCGGTGTGAGGTTCTTTGAAATAATCACCGGAAGCTCATCTCCATCTCCCAAGAAAGCATACTTCAAATGGTCCGGAAGTGGCTTCAATTCTAGCTTGGGCGCCTCCACAATAGATGGTACAAGTATTTCATCATTCACGGGTAGAGAAATATATGAAACATTACCCTTTTTAGCTTCTTGCAATGTCGCCAACGCACCACACATCTCCACCAATTCCTTGGAGATTTCAACATCCAAGTTAGACAAGCCATGGACGTCCAATTCAATGCTCTTTTGCAACACCACATCAAGTTCATCCTCTTGGTTCAATTCCACCATTTGTTGCGCTAATGAATCAACCACATCAATGGAGTAAACGGAATGCACATCACTTGGGTAGCGCATGGCTTCAAATATATTAAAGTGTATTATCTCCTTGTCGAATTCCATAGTGAGTGTACCCTTATCCACATCAATCTTTTTCTTTGCGGTCTTCATAAACGGCCTCCCAAGAAGTAAAGAAGTAGATGAACGGTTCTCATTATTGTCCATATCCACCACAAAGAAGTCCACCGGAAAAATAAGCTCATTTACTTGCACTAGCACGTCTTCTACAAGCCCCTTAGGATATATGTTAGACTTGTTTGCCAATTGGATAATAACTCTTGTCTCTTTCAAAGGTCCAAGATTCAAGGAGTCATATATTTCGGCCGACATCACACTAATGGAAGCACCCAAGTCAAGTAAAGCATGTTCAAACCTTTGCTTACCAATAGTAATTGGCACCTTGAAACCACCGGGATCCGTGCACTTTGTAGGCATCTTCTGCAATAGCATAGCCGATGCACTCTCACCAACTTTAGTAATTTCATTATCAAGCAACCTATCCTTCTTTGTGCATAATTCCTTCATGAACTTCGCATACCGTGGCATTGTCTTAATGGCCTCAATGAATGGGATGTTGATTTCAATCTTCTTGAAGATGTCCATAAGTGCCTTGTCTTGAGCTTATTTCTTGGATTTAGCAAAACGACTAGGAAAAGGAGGTGGAGTAGTGAAAGTAGGCACCGGTTCCTTGGATTGGTCGGTTGGTGTTGAATTCTCCTTTGGTGCGACTTCCTCCTTGTCTTTGACTACCTCTTCAATAGCTTCTTCACGATGACTTGGACCATCCACTTGTCTTCCACTTCTTAAAATAACCGCATTAACATTCTCTCTTGGATTCACAAATGGTTGTGAAGGAAGTTTTGTGGATGCTTGAGATTTTAATAAGTTCACATCGGTCGCCAATTGTCCCATTTGAGTTTGTAAGTCCTTGATGGCCGAATCGGTCTTTTGTTGGCTTTGTTGGAACATAGAAGTAAGACCTTGCACACCTTGCATTAATGCATTGAGCTTGTCATCATTCAAAGAATCACGCTCCTTGACTTGTTGTGGTTGGAATTGTTGAGAACCACCTTGTTGTTGAGGTTGAAAGCGTGATTGTTGAAAACCACCTTGTTGCGCATATGGATTAGGAGCCGCTTGCTTGTTTGCATAACTAAAGTTGGGATGATCCTTCCAAGCGGGATTATAGGTATTGGAGTATGGATCGTACCTTGGTCTTTGATTTGGATATAAAGCATTCACTTGTTCGGTCTCATCAAATGGGAATAATTACCGCGACCATCCTTTGCATCATTATCTCCATGTTACTCATCCTTTGATCAAGATGTGATGATGAATCACTAACTTCATGCACTCGCCTAACCATTGGTTCATCCCTTGTGTAGAATTGTTGCGAGTTTGCCGCCATACTTTCAATCAACTCTCTAGCTTCGGTCAAAGTCTTGTTCATTAGTGCACCACCACTGCAAGGCGTCAAGAAGAGACCTATCACTTGGGTGGAGAGCTTCGTAGAAGTATTGGAGTATCATAACATCACTAAATTGATGGTGTGGACAGCTTGCCACCAACCTCTTGTATCGCTCCCAACATTCATACAATGATTCTCCCCTTGTTGTTTAAATCCACAAATCTCCTTGCGAATTTGAGTAGCTTTGGATGCGGGAAAATATCTCTCGAGGAAAAGTTTCTTAATCCCATTCCATGTTGTGATACTTAGGAAGGCAAATAATATAACCATTCCTTAGCATTGCCCGCCAAAGAAAACGGAAAGCTTTCAACATTGCTCCATCCGCATTAGTCTCGGTGGAAGCATAGCCATAACTATGGTATAAAAGTCCATAAGATGTTTGTTTGGGTCCTCATTCACCATGCCATGGAACTTTGGTAACTCTCTAATCAACCCGGCTTGATCTCGAAGGTTGAGTTAGTTTGGATACACCATTGTTGTGTATCAAGCTTGTGAGAAGCTAGGTCCTTGAGTGTACGTTCGGCCATTGTTTCTTCCTCTTTGTCCGAATCACTTGATGAAGAAGGAGGAAGTGGAGTGTTAATCGCACGAATGAAATCCTTTAGTTGAGTGCCGGATCGAAGACGTATTGGACTCGGTCTGCCCTCTTTAAGCATTCACCAAATCTTCTCTATTTATAGGCTTCAATATTCTCCAAATCTTCTAAGGAATAGAATCCTTTTCCTTTAGCAATTCAATTTCCAATTCCAAGCTTTTCTCAACTCTTCCATCTTCTCTTTCCAAGTTTGAGCCCAATTCTCCATCCAATTCCTAGTCCAAGTCTTCACACCCATGAGAGAAGTCCATAGAAAATTACCGGAATTTTTGGCTCACGGAAAAGCGGGTATTATGGCGGAATCCCGGCGGAATAGTCATAGGAAAGTGTCTCCATGTGAGCGGAAAATCGCTTCGGCCACCGATCAACGGTCGTGACGGTCAACAGGTCGGATCGATTCAACTCGGTCGACCGAGTCCAACCGAGTCGAGAGAGTCGGGGTGAGTCCTTAGAGTCGGCTCGGTCAGTTGTGAGTTAGTGTTGCCTGGAGGTGATTGAGTCGACTTGGTTTTGGCTGGGCCAATCATAGGCCTTAGTTGTGTAGCACAATCATTGTGCTTGACCATGATGGCTGTTCATATCATTCTCATTAAAGTTGCACTCAATCAATTCCAGTGCTCTATAAGCCACTCCCTCACCGCATTTCCCACTGACCATCACACTTTCGGCTCCGGCCATTGCTATCGTGCCACAACCACCACACACATCACAAGCACACGCACGTTACCTCAGAATCGCAATTCACAAGCTCAGCTCCTTCTTCCTGAGAATGCGATCCATGCCACCATGACATATAAGTTGCACGCTTTATTCCATTCAACACAGTAGCAACCACAATCAATAGTGCAACATATCCCCCTGTTTAGACTCTCAATCACTTCCTCTTGCTTCGCATGTGACATCACCAATCTCACTTGCCTTTAGTTTCCTTGATCGCAATTGTCCCACCATGCGGCTCCCACTTAACTTGCCATTTCCATTCATCCGTGACACCGGCCTGACCCACAGACCAAACCACCAAATTACTCAAGACCACCGCCATCACCTTAGCTCCAGTTCCATAGCTCACTCGTATCTCATTGCCTTAATCGAGCCTAACAATCTTTCCATGTAACTCATTGTCAAGCCTCGCAACAATGACCTTGGACCTCGCACTAACTCAAACTCCCACATTTCAGCCCGCACTCACCTCAACAACGTTAAGCCTCAAGCCATAACTCATGCTCACACTTGATTCTCGCACTTCACGAAATGACCCATTACATCTCGAAATTCAACCCATTCTTACATTCATTTCTCAAACTCAATATTCCTTGTAATTCGGCCAACCAACACCATCTCCGCCATTTACAAAAAATCGACTGAATTCCTCCTTGCAAAGACTATAACCATCCTCAACTTGTGGTAGGCCCGAAAGAGTGTATAAATTTACGGCCTACGGTTATACACATGAAAGTGCAGGTGTCTTGATGAAGACAGGTGGCAAATACGGTCGATCACAAGACTTGTGAGTGCTAATGTTGATCTAAGGCTTACTTAGTGAATTTGGTGAAGTAACAAGTGAGGAGCTATATTCGGTTTGTCGGCTGGGCGGGTTGAGTGAAGTGAGCCGAGCTAAGGTATTTTGACTCTAAACTAAGGTAATACGGTGACGGGGAGGTACCGGGGTGGTGAATCCACCACAAGACTCTTTGCTAAGGTGATTCGAGTTCATGTTATGTTCTTATGCATTCTTGAGGAAGATTCTAAAAGCAGCATGTCACTAATCTTACTAATTCCCCCTAGTATAGAATGTCTTATCACGGTACACTCTATCACAGGTTCCTTAGCTAGTTACTAAGCATTACTCATACATTGTTAGGCACATAACACCTTCCTTGGTAAATAATGGAGAGTTGATTCACTTTTCACCCAATCTCTCCTAGTGTTAATTTGTCTTCTTTGATCAAACAATCACAAGAGAATTGGGTTAATTAGCCTAACTACTCTCTGTTTCTATTAAGCACAATAAAACAAATAACATCAAACAGATTTTCTTAACATAAAATCCAGGGTTTCAACAACACCCCAGCTGATGAAATTAAAACATTACAAAGAACTAAAACTACAAATTGAAACTAAGTGACAGCTCTGGCTAATCCAGGCGTGTCCCAAATCATCCCCCTTCACTCTCTATTTATACATGCAGTTCAAATATCCCAAACCCTAATATTTTTCTCCAAAAATTAAAATAAAATGAAAGTAAAATTAACCCATACTACGATTCGCTCTCCTCTTACTGCCAAATCGTCCTGGTAGCTTGCTTGTGATGTTGGTTGACAAACCCTAGCTTCTAGTTATCTTTAAATTAGCTTCTAAGGTTGATAGAGGCTAAAGAAAGATAACTAGACCTAGAGAGAAGTGCTAGTGATGATGGAAGGAAGAGGTTGGTTGGTAGTGGTGGGGCGGCTCTGCAAGGGTATGGAGGTGGTAGGTTGCTGCAAAGGGTGGAGTTGCGAGCTCGTGGGAATTTGCGAGAGTGGGAAAGAGAGAAGAAGAAAGAGAAGGAGAAGAATAGAATAGGGTTTTCGGTGGGTATAGGTGTTGGGAGTTTCCATTTTGTGAGGCCACGAACAGTAGGTTGTTGATGAGCCTTTGCCGCACCGAGCGTTGGATGAAGTCGATGGAATCGGCGGGTGAAAAGGTAGCGGTTTTGGTGTGATCTCGGTGTTGCACGGAGCATCAAGAGATGATGTATAGTGAGGGCAGCGGCCAGTTGGATATAGCCAGGCGAGATCTCGTATTTCGAGTGAGCGGGCTCGGATCCCGGGTCGTGGGTAGCTCTAGCCCATGTTTCCTTGTTGGGTTAAGTCGATTCGCGCGGGCTTTGGCTATCTGCTCCATAGATGCTCGACTCAATTCTTCGCTTCTTTGGCTCCTCGGTTTCTCCGGACTTTATTTAGTACCTAAAAATACAAAATTAATTAATACAAATATTTATTCTTGAAAACAAAGAAAACACTGAGAATATGGGATAATATCGATTTCTAAGCGCAAAAGATGAGTAAAGTGCCAATAAAAGGTGTATAAATATGCATTATTTGGCACTCATCAAATACCCCCAAACCCGAATTTTACTTGTCCTCAAGTGAAAGCAGAAATGAAGAAATCCTAACTATACCCACGTCATGCAGTCTCTCGAATGCATTTAGCGTATGCATTAAGCCTTTAAACCCCTAGGTGTCCCCTAGTGGACGAGTTGTAGTCTCGTGAGGGTTTACAAGAGGTGTACCCACAAAACCTTCTCCAACTTGAGTGTGAAAGAGTCTCAAGCCTCCAGAAGCTATGAGGACATAGAGTTTCGCATGCTAGTAGAAGTTAGAACTATCGAAGAACGCATTCTCATCCTTAAGTCTTTGATGAGAAGTAACCATACCATATGAAAGAATTCGGATTCGATTGTGATCATAAGCTCGACTTCTCGCCTCACCATTAGGATTTTATGATAATTGCACTCAAAAAGATCGCTTTTTAGTCTCTCATGTGTGCGGCGTGGAATAAAGAGAGAAATCTGCACACGTTGTAGGTAAGAAGGATAACCTTCCGAAATAAAATGGAGACTCCACGAAATGTGGACAAAAAAGAATCTTTTACGATGATCTCTAAGAAAGGAAATCAACCATTAGCAAGGGTGGGAGTACTCACTCACTTCTCACCGATCGGCAATTAATATCACTCTCTCATAGAAACCATAAACGTCTTCAATCTTCGGTCTTCGGTCTTCAACATTGATGATGAACTTCTGAACTTTACAAATTTTTTTTTTTTTTTTTTTTTTTTTTTTTTTTTTTTTTTAACTTGATACATGAAATGAAAATAATAATACAACACGCAAATTTTTTTTTTTTTTTTTTTTAAGTTACAATAAACGATAAACTCAATTTTTCACAAACTTCATTAATTCTCATTCTATTTTCTTTTCTTTTTGCACATAAACCTTGGACTATATCAATTTTTCTTTGATATTCGATTCTCTTTCGGTTCTTGTGATGATGTGTTTCTATGGGTCTTCTTGATTGAGAGAGAAAATGATGCTAACTACAAATCGGTATTTAGAAGGAGTTTTTCATCTTTAGACGTCACCCTCATGATTGACGGAATTAGCACTCAAGAGATCAAAAGTAGTCTTTGAAAGTGGTGCGAAGTTGGGTAGCTCACCATTCCTAGGAATTGACGTACGGTGACACACACTCTAAAAGCTTTTCTAGAAAGTCACAAAAGTGAAGGTCGGTACCTCGCTTGATGTAAAATGGGTAGTCTCCACTATGGGTGATCACAATTCTACTACAGAATATCTAAACAACACCTAATTCGCCCTCAGGTATGGTTAAATCCAACTTTAACGCTCTAATCAACTAAGAAACCCGATTGTGTTCTCGGTACTTCCAATTTGTTATTTTCACGATTCTCTATGTAAACATAGCTAAAAGCATGCTAGTGACTCTAAAATCTCTAAAAGTTGGAGGTTTTTATTTGCAAAAAGTTTTTGAATTTTTGAATTTTTTTTTTTTTTTTTTTTTTTAAATGAAAAATAAAAGATTAAAAAGACTAAAAACTCTAAATGCAAATGCACCCCCAAACCTAAATCAAACATTGTCCTCAATGTGTCAACGAGATAGGAAAAATTTAACAGGTTACATACAAGAGAGAACTATGCTGATAAGAGAAAAAGGGGAAGAGATTAGGATGTCGGCGGGAGCAAGGTTGGAGCTTCATTCGTCAAGGCTAGAATCCAACATTCTCGGTGGAGATCATATTGGATTAGCATAATATATGTGCAAGAAGACTCAATAGAATCAAGAAAAGAAAATTTAACAAGTCCTCTTTTGGATTATATAGAAAAAATTCACCATAAACTAACAATCTAAAGAGTTGAGGATCAACCCAATAGAAAATATATACAAACATCAACAGCCTTACACAGATATAACAAGAGAGTGCAAGTAAGACCCAAATGTGAAAAGAGTTTCCCCCAAACCTAAATTTGTGAACGGGTGTGTTTGTGAGAACAAAATCTTGCAATTTTAAAGGTACATCATGCAAAAGGTCTAACTCAAAATGAGTTTTGCTAATTACTGATGGAACATACACATTCCAACTGTGGCTCCTTAAGAGTGTTATACTTTGATGCAAAATAGTCCAAGAGGACTTGGGAAGCACAAAGCTCTAGGCCTAAGTTAGGCATTTTGGAAAAGTTGGTTTTGCAATTTTGTGACAAACTACACCTAGGTTTGGTGGAGGAGTTTCAATTTGTGACTCGGAGAGAGGTTAGGTACATCTAAGTTGTGTTCATGTATAAAATTATTTGCACCGTCACACTCTTTCCTAAGGTCGGAAGTGGGTAAATCATGGTTATTTTCACGGGGCAATTCATCGGGTTCCACATCAAAGTCATCGAGAGGAGGCAACATATTGTGACATGGGCGGGGAATCGGACACGAAATAATATTATGATCCAAAAGAACATTAGTGTCAACAGAAGATTCATCCTTTCCTAAGTCACAAACAAGTTGTGAAGCATGCTCACATTCTTTGAAGAATTTCAACAAAACTAAGCTCATAGTTAAGATCACATTTATGAATGTTAGAAGAAGTATCATTCATAGGGTTCACGGAAGAGACGCCTAACGTCTACGAACCAAAGATTCCATCATATTTTCGGCATGCACATGCTCTTCTAACATATCATATTCATCATCGTCATAGAAATGCATTTCCTTATTAAAAATCATAGTATTTCTAGTCCCATCATTTTGAAACGAGGTTCATATGCAATATCAATTGCACGAGTAAGACTAGGCATACTATTTTCATTATGGGTGATAAACATTTCATTTTGAAAGTCCTCCTTTCTCATTTAGTGCATGTGATTTGACTCAATTTGAGTTCTAAGCTCATGATCCTTTGGTCAAGGTTTTGAATCAATTCTAGAATTTCATTATGTGGTTCAATGAAATGAGTTTTCAAAAGTAGGAAATTCATAATCAATGCTATATGGTTTATCATGCAATACACTCTAGCATTATTTTGTTCGATGAGTCTAAGATTTTCCTCCGCAGTTGAGAAGTACAAAATTGTTCATCTCCCCATTTGTGGTGAATGATGTATGTGATCATAATGATTAGGGTATGTGAGTTCGGGGCCCTGAGAAGGCCCATATAATTCCCTAAAGTCACTATGGTATGGGTGTTCATCTTGTGAAAGATGCCCGTAAGCAAGCTCTCTAAGGGATTTGGTTCCATCCCCAGATGCAGACCAATATCCTGACATGATTTGGCACTCAAATTGAACTCAAAGCCCAGATGAAGTGGACTAAGTTTGGTTTTTGGTGGGAAAATTGGTTTTGTTGGGATTGATTTGGTTTGTTGGGATTTTGGGCTTTTGGTTTATTGGGATTGTTGTTGTTTGAAGCCCGAGATTTGTGGCACGGCAAATTGAGAAGTATGGAAAAATGTATGGCTGCGAAGTGTTTGGAAAAAAGTATAGCCCGGGAAATGAATAGACTCGGGCTCGGTTTGGTTGCGACCCAGGTTGTGTTGATCAGCCCAGGTGTTTAGTTAGCCCGGTGATGTTATTACGAGATGTGGGTTTAGCTAGCCCAGGTTGGGTTGATGAGCCCATTGGTGTGGTCGGTCAGCCCAGTATGAGGCTTCGGTTTTGTTTATTGGGCTCCAATTGTTATGTGCAAAGCCCATCAATTTGGGGTTTAGTTTGGTCAGCGATTGGCAACCCGGGGATTGGCAGGTGATTTTGACTGAGAGCAGCTCAAGCTCTCCACATATAGGCAAATTCACACACGGGGTAACACGGACTAGCACAAATTGATAGATTTTCTCACGGGACTAAGCACCCGAAGTGCTTCTATTCTTGAAACTACGGCCCTGACTTAGTATCTCACGGCACGGTGATATACAATGGCTCAACTTCGCGGCCAGTGGAGAGTTCATAATTCAGAGCTCAACCACGGCTCAACCTCGCGACCAGGGGGCTGGAGTTCACGGATTCTGAGGCCAGATACAACAAGGGCTAACGAATGTCCTGGTTTCCCAAGAGGCTGACACAAACTCAGCGGCTCGGGGCTGGAGTTTAAGCTCAAACTTGCGGCTTCGGGGGCTGCTCAAGGATTCTCGAGAGGCTCACACAAAGGTTCGGCAATTGTGCAAACGGGGCTCATGCAAATGGCAGATGGCTCTGAGGGCTTAGGGCTCAACTACGGGGTGTGCAAATGGCTCCCACCAGGTTGTGTGCGGCTCAATGATTGCACGGCTTTTGTGCTCGGACAACCCCAGAGCAATGAGATGCTGACCTAGGTTGCTAAGCACAGACTAAGCACAAAACAGGGTAGATAGCTCAAAATTTCAGGCTTAAAAGCACATGCTATGCTCGAGGTTGGCTCAAAAATCACACAAATTTGCAGCTAATCAGCACAGGTATGCACACATTGCTAGCACAACCACATCAGGGGGGGTACCACAGATCATTCACAAATCATTCACAGGCAATACAGGGCCTGAGCATACAATACAGGGTGCAGATGTGCAATTTGGAAACTTCGGCTTCAGGGGGCTGAGGTTGAGCACAACAAGGTTTCTGTGAGCGGCAATGGGCAATCGGTTTCAAGTGACATACATTATGCACACATTTCGGATATTGCGGGTTACGCTCAAGATAGTGCTCTATATTGCAAGGTGTTGGGAAGTACCTTGCTAAGCGGTAGGTTATCAGGAGACATGGGTTAGCATTTATAAAAATGAGGTACATTGAAGTTTTAGAACAACCAACCGGCACAGGGCACAACGGCTATATTGTGCTACTCCTTGTCTTTCCCTGAGGTTGCTCAGCTGACTTAGCAAGTCGGCTGACCTGACACGGGTAGAATGCACTGCTGACTCAACAAAGATTTAGTTCCCAGAAATTTGCAACTTAAGGCAAAAAGATGAATAAACACGAGAGTAATTTGGACTATCGGGGATTTGCCGAGGGTTACTTGGACTGATTGGGGTTAAGAAAGCAAAGAAAAACGGTGGCAAGCTAAAGTGCAAATGCCTCGAGATCGATTAGAAAAATGATGCTAATTCTGACTAACACTAAAGACCAAGAAAGGAATGCAATTTTAGCTAATAAAGCAATACTATAATGTAATGAAATATGCACTAGATGCAAAGATGCAAATGACGAGATGAAGTTAGACGACTATGCAAATGACAGATGCAAATGACGGATGAAGTAGACTACAATGCAGTTATGTACTAACAATAGAAATCAAATGTGAAGCTTAACTAAACTATACTAAGACGAGGGTTAAAGATGACAATGCACGGTGAGTATGTACGAGGATAGAATGAAACTACGATGAAAGCAAAGCACAAAAATCAGCAAGGCACTCGCCAAGTCCCCGGCAGCGGCGCCAAAAACTTGGTAGGCCCGAAAGAGTGTATAAATTTACGGCCTACGGTTATACCGCAAGTGCACGGTGTCTTCAATGAAGACAGTGGCAAATACGGGTCGATCCCACAAGGACTTGTGGTGCTAATGTTGATCTAAGGCTTACTTGACTGAATTTCAGGTGAAGTAACAAGTGACAGAGCTATATTCGGTTTGTCAGGCGAGGCGAGTTGAGTGAAGTGGTGAGCTAAGGTATTTTGACTCTAAACTAAGGTAATACGGTGGCAGGAGGTACCGGGGTGGTGAATCCACCACAAGACTCTTCACTAAGGTGATTCGAGTTCATGTTATGTTCTTATGCATTGAGGAAGATTCTAAAAACCTTTGTGTCACTAATCTTACTAATTCCCCCTAGTATAGAATGTCTTATCACGGTACACTCTATCTGAGTTCCTTAGCTAGTTACTAAGCATTACTCATACATTGTTAGGCACATAACACCTTCCTTGGTAAATAATGGAGAGTTGATTCACTTTTCACTCCAATTCTCTCCTAGTATTGGTTTGTCTTCTTCTGATCTGACCAATCACAAGAATTGGGTTAATTAACTAACTACTCTCCTGTTTCTATTAAGCACAATAAGAACGGACAACATCAAGCAGTTTTCTTAACATAAAATCCGGGGGTTTCAACAACACTTGGTGATGAAATTAAAACATTACAAAGAACTAAAACTACAAATTGAAACTAAGTGACAGCTACGGCTAATCCGGGCGTGTCCCAAATCATCCCCTTCCTCTCTATTTATACATGCAGTTCAAATATCCCAAACCCTAATATTTTTCTCCAAAAATTAAAATAAAATGAAAGTAAAATTAACCCATACTCTGATTAGCTCCCTCTTGTCAAATCGTCCCTGGTAGCTTGCTTGTGATGTTGGTTGACAAACCCTAGCTTCTAGTTATCTTTAAATTAGCTTCTAAGGTTGATAGAGGCTAAAGAAGATAACTAGACCTAGAGAGAAGTACGGTGATGATGGAGAAGGAAGAGAGAAAGGAGTTGGTAGTGGTGGGCGCTCATGCAAAGGGTATGGAGGTGGTAGAGTTGCTTCTGCAAAGGGTGGAGTTGCGAGCTCGTGGGAAAGAGAGAAGAGAAGAAAGAGAAGGAGAAGAATAGAATAGGGTTTCTCGAGTGGGTATAGGTGTTGGGAGTTTTATTTGTGAGGCACGAACGACAAAGGTTGATGAGAACATTGCACCAGAGCATTGGATGAAGGCTGATGGAGATCGACGGACTTGAGAAAGGTAGCGGTTTTGGTGTGATACGGTGTTGCACGGAGCATCAAGAGATGATGTATAGTGAGGGCAGCGACAGTTGGATATGCCGGGCGAGATCTCGACGGCTCGGAGTGGCGGAGCTCGGATCGGGTCGTGGGTAGCTCCAGCCCATGTTTCCTTGTTGGGTTGCAAGCCGATTCGTGCGCGGGCTTTGGCTATCTGCTCCATAGATGCTCGACTCAATTCTTCGCTTCTTTGGCTCCTCGGTTTCTCGGACTTTATTTAGTACCTAAAAATACAAAATTAATTAATACAAATATTTATTCTTGAAAACAAAGAAAACACAGAATATGGGATAATATCTGATTTCTAAGCGCAAAAGATGAGTAAAGTGCCGATAAAAAGGTGTATAAATATGCATTATTTGGCACTCATCAACTTGCACCTGACCTCAGCTCAACTCTGGGTTGTAAAGATTCATCCATTTGTAACAGAAACTCATTTCTCCTCATCCTCGGACTCAAATTCCTCACAACCATTTATCCTCCCTGAGTTCAACATCTCACCATAGAACGAACAACAACAGTGGCGTAATCTTCTTCATTTCATTCTCGTAATCGAAATCACACAAACCCATCTAATCTCCTTGAATCAAACCCAATCGCTCAAATGAGAACACCGTAACACGATACTCAACCACCAATTTCATTCTCAATTTCTCGATTGGTTTCTACGTCGTGATTCGAATAACAGCAACACCCACTCTTCGAAATCACTCCATAACCCTTATTAATCCACCAGCTTCAATCTCTCAAATTCATCATCAATAACAGCTCCGATCCACGGCAACACAGTGTACTCAATCTTGAGATAAAACCCATCTCAACTTTTTAATGAACCATATCCGTCTGTCTTCATCTCCGCTCATCAATCTCTATCGAATTCATCAACTCCACCATCTTCGATTCAACAGCCAGACTCACCACTAACTGACTCTCTGATTCCCCTTTCTCTACTCGATTTCAACAAGACCAACACCCTTATCTCTATCATTAACAACTCGACTTCAATTGTCACAAAACCCTGGTTCCACCAAACTTCCAACCATGATTTGCTTGATTACTCATCTTTTACGCACAATTTCCCAATCTCTCATCTCGGTTTCGACTTCGGGTGAAAGAGAGAAAAGAGGAGAAGATGATATTCTCGACGGATTTAAGGTTGGTGGTGAAGTGGGTTTGGATCCGGTTTCGGGTTTGGATCCGGATCTGAGCCATGGATAGGGACCGACCCAATTGGATGCTATCCAGCATAACCATCCTCAAAACGGATAAGGGCTACCGGTGTTAGTAACACCCACTGCTGAGTGATAAGGGGTACCCTGAATGAGAGCCCCTTAACCACCTCTGGGCTCCAAATAGTCTTCGCCCTTGATGAAATGACAAGTTTGCCCTTTTTGCTCAAATTGGGTACTTTCTTCTTCTTTTCCTCCGTGTAACTCCAAAGTAGCTACAAAACTCAAAACAAGCGTAAAAGACATAATTTACAAGAAAAATAGCAAAGAAAGCATAAACAATAGATAGTAAATAGGATGTATTCTACACCCTATCAATCATACAAGTCTAACTAATGGTTCTAAGCCCATTTACGACTTTACACCTTTTTATTCTCTATCTTTAGCATAGCTAAGGTTTACTAATTCAATTAGGTTGATTCTATAGTCTATTAGCCAAGTCTTACGAATATCTACAACTTTGTAGAATGAACCAAAGGCTAATTCGGACCATAAGGGGTCTAATTCATCTATTAAGAAAGACTAATCCTAAGCCCAAGCCCATGACCCGCGGGCTTACTCCGGCCCGGCCCATCAAACCGACCCGTTAACAAAAGGTCTGGTCCATCTAAGTCAACTAACGGTCAACGTCTGGCTAAAGGTCAACCAACAGTCAACGTCCAAGGTCAGTTCAATGTCCAGGGTCAATAGTCAACGAGTCAAGACTAGTGACTCAGTGGGTCAAACCCGATTCAACCCGATTCGACTCAGTCAGATGGACTAAGTCGGCTAAGAGTCGAGATCCGACTAGGTTTGAATGACTCAAGGCTAAAACTCTTGCATAGGCGAGCCATTGCTCAGCCAAAGAACACTAAAGCACAAACATTGTGCAACATCAAAACTCTTAACTATATTTCAATAACAAACAAATTAAAGCTACAAACTTCATTACAACAAAAACATAGACATTTCAATTGAACTTCATGATTCAACTTCAACTACAAAATTAGCTTTACCTGCAAATGCAGTAGCAAGCCTCCACTGGAGCTATTAGTTATTCCCTACAATCATCATCCCTATAATTGCAATACTACTTACTTCAACAACATTAATCTCTAACAGCAATACCATAACTCAAACCCCATCTGCAACTACTATCTCTAACATTTGTATTCAGTCTGGACTACACCACTATACTTCAATACTTTCATTACACCACCTCAACTTCTCTTTCAACTTTAAAACCATTGTACTTACTAAAGTCCACCTGCACAATCAACTCCAACTCCAACCACCCCTGCACCTGTGAACACCAGCAATACAGTTCTAACACTAGGTTCAGCTCATACTTCTCAAGCCACTAGACTTTTCCCAACTGCAACTTCTCAACTTTGTTCAACAACAATATCTACAACACTCATCACCTGCATCTCCATTTCAGCACCAACTTCACATCCTTGCAATATTCGAATCACCACCGCCACAACCCAACACACACTACTAACTAAACACCATTACGAGATAATGCGGTCTCTTACACTGGACAACCACTTGTACTTTAGTTATGCAAAGAATAACTCCAAAGCATCTACCAACACACACAACAACACATATTCTTTAGCACTTCTCCGCTATAATTCACACCACCGTAACATACATTCCTGGACCTCCACTAATTGTGGTTTAATTTACCTATTCATGTATCTCTAGATCATTCATAACACGCGATTACCATTCTAGCTTCACTATATTCTTCACTTGTTACCCAACAGTTCCATGGATTCCCTTGTTCTTCAGATTCATATCATCAATTCCCCCAACATAATTAGCTCTATCATCACCAGTAAATCATCACCTCAACCATCTACAACTCCACATCCTTGCACTTTCTCTATTCATTCTAGTTCATATTAATTCAAAACAACCTACTTCATCCACAATTATACTCCACATCCATCCCATAACACAGTTTCAAAAACAAGAATACAATCTTAACAATTCAATGATTCGTTCTTCAAATATCAAAATTAAAGCAATTAAAAGCTTACCCTATGAATGACATCCTTTGAATTGAAATTCCCTCACATGCAGCTCAAACCCATGAACCCTAAGTCTTCATTTTATTAAGAACCCTCACTGAAATTGCTACTTTCTTCTACAATTTCTTTATCAGATCCATCTTTGAAACACTAAATCTATGAGGCTCAAATCCATTAATCAACCAACCTTAAATCTCAATTAAACCAACCCTAACTCCTGATTCAATCCTCAAACAAATCATCCACTTCAATCAAACATCAATTAAGAATAACCCTTAAATCCCCTTCCTAAGATATCAATTTCATATTCTAATTCTTCTCTGAGTTATTTCTATGAAACCCTAGTTCACCTGATTTTTGATTCTTCAAAATAACATCTTCACATCAACAAATTAATACCAACCCTTCTTCTTCTTCACAATCAGAAACACCAACTCCTCCCTCTTTAATAAATTCTCACGATTTAATTCTCTCAAGCTCGCAGAAACAGAAGAACAGGAGAAGATAGAAAGAGAATAAGAAACGGGAAGAAGAAGAAGAAGAAGAAGAAAGAAAAGAAATGGATCTCTTCTCGACTTGGTGTCGATAAGACCAAGCCGAAATTACTGATACACCCGACGCTCTGGATAAGGGCTGCCAAGTCAGTTGAAAGAAATGACAAATGTTCCCTTCATACTCGTCCTATGATATCTTCTTCGTTCGATATCCAAATGACACGTTCGAGTAGCCCGTTCCACGTAACTTTTCGAGATCTATCCAGCGATACTAGTTTCGTATCTAAATTGTTGTTAGATTAATTTCTATTAACTAACATTCGTGTTAAACTGATTGAGTCATTAGCGGCTAAAACGTCTCTTAATCGTCTCTTGACCGGTTTAATAGTGTTGACGAGCTTGGGGGTCTTTACAATCTCCCCACCTTATTCATTTCCGTCCTCGAAAATCGAACCATCCTTCTGGTCTTTAAAACTCCCCACCTTAAAGAATAATCTTATCTCTTGTCTAAGCGCAAACAACAAGAAACAAAGCACAAACCTATAAGGCCTACAACTAAAATTTGTAGCTTTAGGTTCAATTGACTAATTTCTATTGCAATAAGATAATGGTTCTAATTACGAGAGAAGATACTCTATAATAAAGTTTCTAAGTAAAATTTGGGATCTATCAGTTTTCTATTAGAAGCAAGTCTCCCTTATATGCCTAGTGATACCAGAATGCAGTTGCCCTGTCTAGGTTCATGACGCCTGACCATGCCTACTACGTAACAAGTATCACCTGAACACATCAGAATTACCAACCTCACTATTCAGCACTGGGGAATAACTAAGTATTAATTTATTAAGATTAGTTAATGTCTAAACTATTATCGTAATTGGTTTAAGTCTTATAAATTTACTTCGTAAAGTATATAAATGGTTTACATCATTTTAAACAATTTTATTTATAATCATCAAAATTTGTTTTGTTTTATTTTATTTTATTTATTAACATTATTATTTATTTATTTTATCAATATAAGTAATCCAATTTCGATTTCACGTCAATTTATAATATCTGATATTTTTAAATTTGTTGTAATATCATATATATATTTTTTTTTTCCAAAATATTATTTACTATAAATTTGCTACTAGTCTAATTACTCGAACACTATTATCAACTGTGTTATTATTCTCATTATTCTTAAGTTGATAGTCCAGTTGGTACACAAAGCCTTAGTCTTCTAAATATAATTCTACATTTATGTAAAGGTTGATATAACAGATTTTATTAATTCATACAGATTGAATCCATATACTATATCTTGTTAAATATTGACATTGATAAATATGATATAAATTTTGAATCTGCATAAAATTATAACATATTTTAGATTTTGCTATTAATGTGAAGTATCTTATATATTAATAAACAAATTTATTTTATTTCGATTTTAACATCACTAAACAGCTGAATATTATTCTTACTACTTCATGTATAATTGTTTCATTTTAAAGATTTATTGGATCATTTGTTAGATTAAATAATTTCGGTACAGGAATACTAACAAGTTATTTTTTTTTTGTATTTTATATAATATATTATATCCTATCTTTCTTAAGTATAACACCTAATAAGTATTATATTAACTATCTAGTTTAATCGCAAAACATATATTCCCTATTTGTCATTAATTTAATTTATAAAATTTAACCATAGACAAGCGTTATTAATTTTCCATATCTATTTAACTAATCATAATTATTATTTTTTCCGTTGTATATTTTTAACGAGATTTTAGTTAAGTTAAGTTCAATATAATACTAATTGATGAATGCTAACATTACTTTACTAAAATTATTATTACTACAATTTTCATTTATAATGACTATTATGATATTTTTATTATTAACACTGATGGTCGAAGTATTATTCTAACTACTCTTACAAACATTATTGAATCCTACTTATGTAATTTTAAACTGTTGATTCTTCATATAAGTCAAGATACTCAATAAAAATTTATGTGATTTTTAAGATTTATCAATAATATTAATCTTACTATTTTTAGTATTAAATTATTTACGTGTTCATACTTTTTAGATTAATTATTCTCAAATCCTTATTAGCTAAAGTTATTGGTGTACCCTACAATTTTTACTTCATTACATAACAAACAACCAAACAACCAAATCAATCAATCAAATAAATCTTTTAATTATTGATAGCTTTTAGTGATTAAGATTTATCTCACAACCCAACCGAGTTCTAAGCTAATCTAATAATCTATCTGGCACTGGCTAATTCCTATTATTTCCCATATAAGATCTAATAGTGAGCTCTGATACCAACTTTGTAGCGCCCCCTAAGCTAGCAGCTGACTAATCCAAGAGATTAACTAAATAAAGAGGCACTAAAAATCTAAAGCATTTACTTAAACATTCAATTAAGAAATCTGCTACAAAACTTAACCCAAAAACTAGCCCCGCTCTGAAATATATATATACAAGAACTTATCTCAAATGATACATATACAACAGTCATTTAGATTACAAATAGAATATACAACAAAATAAACATAGTAGAAGTTAACCAACTACGGACTCGACTCCTCGAAGCTTTCGCTGCGCAACTCTGATCTGTCTCTGAAACTAAAAGTGGGAATGGGTGAGCACATCATCCCTAAAAGGGGTGCCCAGTAGGAATAACATTTAACTTTCAAGTAATCATTGAAATGATTTGAAAACAATTTATGTTTTCCCTAACACTAAAACACAACCAATTCACAGAAATAAACAATCATGTATATGGAACTAACTCCTTCCAAACAATGTACTAATATGGTTATTCAGCCTCAACCTAGATAGTTAATATGGTGATTCAGCCTCCACCTAGTTATTGCAATAAAAGTAAGTAGGTATAAATGAAGGAGCAGTATCCTATATACCACGGATGGAAATTCTCATTTCCAAGCAATCAAATGGAAATTCTTATTTCCCAAACAATTCATAAAGACAAACAAAGCATTACGATTCCTTTCCAAGCGATGGAAAGATTAAAAGAAATAACATAACATTCGTAACTCAAAGTTAAACAATGCATGGAAAGCACAACCAGACAATGCATGAATTCGATAAACATAAACTTTGGTAAAAGAAAACAACAATAATCACAGAAGAGTTAAATATAAATTCCCACCTCTTTTGATGACAAGCCACGCCTACCTCGAGATCCACGATCCACTGGTTCATTATTTGAATCGATCGTTGTTAATATAGACTAACTGTTAATCACACAAGAAGTCTAAAAAACTAGCTAAAATAGCTCACACAAGAATCATACAAGTCTAACTAATGGTTTCAAGCCCATTTACGACTTTACACCTTTTTATTCTCTATCTTTAGCATAGATAAGGTTTACTAATTCAATTAGGTTGATTCTATAGTCTATTAGCTAAGTCTTACGAATATCTACAACTTTGTAGAAGGAACCAAAGGCTAATTCGGACCATAAGGGGTCTAATTCATCTAATTAAGAAAGACTAATCCTAAGCCCAAGCCCATGACCCGCGGGCTTACTCCGGCCCGGCCCATCAAACCGGCTCGTTAACAAAAGTTCTGGTCCATCTAAGTCAACTAATGGTCAACGTCTGGTTAAAGGTCAACCAACAGTCAACGTCTAAGGTCAGGTCAATGTCCAGGGTCAATGGTCAACGAGTCAAGACTAGTGACTCAGTGGGTCAAACCCGATTCAACTCAGTCAGATGGACTAAGTCAGCTAGAGTCAGATCCTGACTAGGCTGAATGACTCAAGGCTAAAACTCTTGCATAGGCCAGAGCCATTGCTCAGGCCAAAGAACACTAAAGCACAAACATTGTGCAACATCAAAACTCTTAACTATATTTCAATAACAAACAAATTAAAGCTACAAACTTCATTACAACAAAAACATAGACATTTCAATTGAACTTCATAATTCAACTTCAACTACAAAATTAGCTTTACCTGCAAATGCAGTAGCAAGCCTCCACTGGAGCTATTAGCTATTCCCTACAATCATCATCCCTAGAACTGCAATACTACTTACTTCAACAACATTAATCTCTAACAGCAATACCATAAGTCAAACCCCATCTGCAACTCCTATCTCTAACATTTGTATTCAGTCTGGACTACACCACTATACTTCAATACTTTCATTACACCACCTCAACTTCTCTTTCAAATTTAAACCATTGTACTTACTAAAGTCCACCTGCACAATCAACTCCAACTCCAACCACCCCTGCACCTATGAACACCAGCAATACATTTCTAACACTAGGTTCAGCTCATACTTCTCAAGCCACTATACTTTCCCCAACTGCAACTTCTCAACTCTGTTCAACAACAATATCTACAACACTCATCACCTGCATCTCCATTTCAACACCAATTTCACATCCTTGCAATATTCGAATCACCACCGCCACAACCCAACACACACTACTAACTAAACACCATTACAGATAATGCAGTCCCTTACACACACAACCACTTGTAATTTAGTTATGCAGTAACAACTCCAGCATCTACCAACACACACAACAACACATATTCTTTAGCACTTCTCTTCTATAATTCACACCACCAGAACATACATTCCCAGACCTCCACTAATTGTGGTTTAATTTACCTATTCCTGTATCTCTAGATCATTCATAACACAGTTACCATTCTAGCTTCACTATATTCTTCACTTGTTACCCAACAGTTCCATGGATTCCCTTGTTTTTCAGATTCATATCATCAATTCCCCCAACATAATTAGCTCTATCATCACCAGTAAATCATCACCTCAACCATCTACAACTCCACATCCTTGCACTTTCTCTATTCATTCTAGTTCATATTAATTCAACACAACCTACTTCATCCACAATTCTACTCCACATCCATCCCATAACACAGTTTCAAAAACAAGAATACAATCTTAACAGTTCAATGATTCGTTCTTCAAATATCAAAATTAAAGAAATTAAAAGCTTACCCCAGTAACAACATCCACTGAATTGAAATTCCCTCACATGCAGCTCAAACCCATGAACCCTAAGTCTTCATTTTATTAAGAACCCTCTCTTAAATTGCTACTTTCTTCTACAATTTCTTTATCAGATCCATCTTTGAAACACTAAATCTATGAGGCTCGAATCCATTAATCAACCAACTTTAAATCTCAATTAAACCAACCCTAACTCCTGATTCAATCCTCAAACAAATCATCCACTTCAATCAAACATCAATTAAGAACAACCCATCTTAAATCCCCTTCCTAAGATATTAATTTCATATTCTAATTCTTCTCTGAGTTATTTCTATGAAACCCTAGTTCACCTGATTTTTGATTCTTCAAAATAACATCTTCACATCAACAAATTAATACCAACCCTTCTTATTCTTCACAATCAAAAACACCAACTCCTCCCTCTTTAATAAATTCTCACGATTTAATTCTCTCAAGCTCGCAGAAACAGAAGAACATGAGAAGATAGAAAGAGAATAAGAAACGGGAAGAAGAAGAAGAAAGAAAAGAAATGGATCTCTTCTCGACTTGGTGTCGATAAGACCAAGACAAAATTACTGATACACCCAACGCTCTGGATAAGGGCTGCCAAGTCGGTTTAAAGAAATGACAAATGTTCCCTTCATACTCGTCCTATGATATCTTCTTCATTCGGCATCCAAATGACACGTTCGAGTAGCCTGTTCCACATAACTTTTAAAGATCTATCCAGCGATACTAGTTTCGTATCTAAATTGTTGTTAGATTAATTTCTATTAACTAACGTCCGTGTTAAATTGATTGAGTTATTAGCGGCTAAAATGTCTCTTAATCGTCTCTTGACCGGTTTAATAGTGTTGAGCTTGAGGGTCTTTACAATATTACCACCGGGTGGCGGGTAGAATCCTTTGCAGAGGACTTAAATACGCGATGGGTATTGTAAGTGGCAGAGTGGCCTTGCTGCCACGATCCACTGAGATTCAGCCCCATGTCGCACCGATTCGTCCCTCCCCTCCAACCTTCATAAAATAATCACTTTGAAGAAATAAATAAAGTCCCTTACGCCAAAATAATTCAATTAACCATTAACTAGTGAAGCCGATGATTCGAGTCGCAACTACACGCTTCAGATATACATGTAACCCCAACGTGCCAAAACGATGCTTGGGAAGACTACAAGGATCCGGGAAAGTGTCACCAAATTACATTTTTTGGCATCCCATACTTGTCAAAAAGCGGGTGATTTACGCGCAGCGTTTTTCGAAAAAAGTGCATGCACAAATTGTCTCAAAATGATGCTTGGGAAGACTACAAGGATTTGGGAAAGTGTCACCAAATTACATTTTTTTCGGTCCCATACTTGTCAAAAAGCGGGTGATTTACGCGTAGCATTTTTCCGAAAAAAGTGCATGCACAAATTGTCTCAAAACGATACTTGGGAAGACTACAAGGATCTGGGAAAGTGTCACCAAATTACATTTTTTTTTCGTCCCATCCTTGTCAAAAATATATATATATACTTGTGCAACGCGTGGCGAACCGATCCAGGCATGTCTAGCTATACATCGGGGGGATTGTCAAACAAGAAGTGCATATGCAAACCGTGCTGGATCGGTCCTTGCATGTGTAGCTATATATCGGGGGAATTTTGGGTTGGTTTGATTACTTATCGAGACACGTTTTCTCATATATTTTGGACTCCATGTGTGGTCCATACATTAAATCTTGCTCTGAAGAATACGTGTGCTGCAAAGAACACCACAGCCAATGCAGAGACATTTGCTGAGTGTTCTTGGATAAAAGATGTTATATCGGATGCCATGTTCGTAAGAAAGTTCATTATGACTCACTCCATGAGGTTATTAATGTTTAATGAGCATAATAAATTGAAATTGCTTACGGTAGCTGACACACGCTTCGCTTCGAGCGTAATAATGCTCCAAAGATTTGTTGATATAAAAGAAGGTTTACAAAGCATGGTAATCAGTCCGAAGTGCACTTCTTACAGAGAAGATGATATTGGAAAAGCTCAATTTGTGAAGGAAACAATATTGAGTGACGTATGGTGGGACAAAGTAGATTATATCATTGCATTCACAGAGCCAGTTTATGACATGCTGCAACGAACTGATACCGATCATCCGTGTCTTCATTTGGTGTATGATATGTGGGAATCTATGATAGAAAAGGTAATAAAGGATATATATCGCTATGAAGAACTGACTGAATTTCAATATTCTTCATTTTACTATATCGTATATGAGATATTGACAAGTCGATGGGGTAAATCCAACACACCTCTCCAATGTTTAGCTTACTCTTTAAATCCCAGGTATGATCATTGTCCACTAATCAAAATGTACTTTGACATTTCTTTAGCATTTTTTATATGAAATGATTAACTGTTGGAACTGCAGTAACTTATATGTTGATCATTGCACTATAGGTATTATAGCCAGGAATGACTTAGTCAGTCGTCGGGTTGTCTTGCTCCGCGTGTAGATGATGATATGTCAAAGCAACGACGTATGTGCTTTGAGAGATAATTTTGAAGGGGGAGAACTAAGACAAGTGAATACTGAATTTGCTCTTTTTTTTGCTGGAATGGGAGAATTTGCGGCTGCTAATTGCATCGCTGATAGATGGTATATGTAGCCATTTATATGGTGGGTTACTTATGGTACACCTACTCCAATGTTGCAGAGGTTAGTTTTCAGAACTCTTGCCCAACCTAGTTCCTCATCTTGCTGTGAAAGAAATTGGAGTGCCTTTGGCTTCATTAATTCTTTGAAAATAAATAAAATAACACCAAAAAGAGGAGAAGATCTAGTGTTTGTACATTCGAATCTTCGCCTTCTATCACGAAGAGATCCACACTATGTGACAGGTGAGACAAGAATGCGGGATGTTGCAGATGATACATTTGATATTGGGAAGTGGTGGAATACTTGAGATTGCAAATCTTTCGCTTGATGAACCAGAATTAGAGTGTGTGACATTCAACGATCCAGCTATCTATGTGGATGAAAATGTGAACCAAGATGACAATTAAGGAATTGAGGAGGTTTTTCCACTATTTATAGGGGTTGTTTTCCCTCCTCAACTTTATTACTTTACTTAAAACTTATTCTTTAATTATTAGACATATGTTTTATGTTCAATAAATGCACTATTTGTATTTGAATTTATGAAATTTTAGATATCTATTAAACGTGTCCCCGTAACCTTCTTTTTTGAGAATCGATGTGTCCCCGTAACCGTGTCGTGTCGTAACCGTGTCACGTGTCAGTGTCCGTGCAACCCAGCAAAATACCATAGGAAAATACATATTTTGATCTAAGTATATTGTAGGTTTGCAACTTATCATGGAAGACATGTCGATTATCTGCAAACTGTAAATCTTTTTTTTTTTAATTAAAAAAAGCCAAACTTTATTGAGGAAGAAAGTTTAGTTCTGAGATCGGAAGACCAAAAACACAGGCCAAAACAAAGAAGGCCAAGAAAATATAAACTCAAGAAAAACAACAAAGGATACAAAAACCAAAAACCCAAAATTCAGCTGAATCGAAAATAGACATCAGATGGCCATTCAAGCCGACGCAGAGTGTCGGTAGAAAAGTTGATTTCTCTATAAATGTGAGTGAAAACAATAGCCTGAAGGAGAATACTACTACGAGCTCATCGTGCTGCTATGTACCAAGGGATATGGTGAGACTGAAATATAGCTATTGCAACTTTAGAATCAGACTGAATCACTGTCTTCAGCTTACCCGAGAGAACAACCCATTCAACTGCTCTCACAATAGCAAGAATTTCTACTATAAAATTAGTTGCAATTCTAATACCACCGGATTCGGCATATATGAAAGAGCCCTATGATCCCAACAGCTAAAACCATAGCCAGCAATTCCAGGGTTACCCTTTGAAGCTCCGTCATAGCAAATGAGATTAAAATCCATATCAGGCAATCTGAAGAATATTTCTGTAATTTGAAGTCTTCTGATTTTTCTTATTTGAATTTTAAAGAAGAGAAGAATATCAATGTCAGAATTACTCCATAGACAACCATTAAATCAGATACTCAAGTCTTGAATTAACTGCAACACTCTTTTCTTCACCCTTCCCAATGTTGGTGAAACATTTTCGAAGACTTTTTTATTTCTTGTAAACCATATTTCAATCAGCAAAATAAAAGCAGCTAAAATCCAACTCTGCTTTATATTGGGATATCTGTTCTTGCAACTATAAATCAACTCAGTAAATGATTTTGGTCTCTGACAATGGAAAATATCACACAACCAATTCCACAAGTCTATGCTGAAAGGGCAATCCCAGAAAATATGATCTAGAGTTTCTTGATGATTAGCACATAGATAGCATTTAGAAACTAACTCATAACCCTTATGATCAATTTTTCATCAGTTGCGCAAATACCTCTCACTATTTTCCAGATATTACCAGAAATAGAAGGATGAATCCATGGTTTCCATATTATATTGAAAATATTAAGAGTTGGAGATTTAAGTCTTACCTTATTGTAAGCATCTGTAGCAGTAATGCAACCAGCCTTATTTGTACACCAAATTTTTTTATCCTCCAAACCAGAGATGGTTGGCAGATCAGTGACTGGTACGAAGTGCTGAAGAAAAGAAGGTATGGCCCATTGTCCATCAAGAATCAAGTGATTTACTTTCATATTTAGGTCCAAATGAGAGATCAACTCCATATTGTGAATATCAATTAGCTTGTAATCACCCAGCCATTTGTATTTCCATACCGAAATAGAGTTTCCATTGCCTACAATCCATCTAATATCCTCATCAACTATGTGCATAATCCATTTAATCCCTGGCCAAATAGTAGACTGCCTGTAATGAGTAATCCATTGTCCATTATTTTCTTGGAATTTAGCAAGAAAGAACTTTGCCCACTCTTCATCACAAGAAGTAATTCTCCAAAAAAGTTTCATTAACAAAGACTTGTTAATATCTTCTAGTTTCCTAATGCCCAAGCCCCCTTCTTCTGTTGGAGTACAAGTAAGATCCCACTTTAAAGTTATTAGTTTTCTCTTGTCACCCTCTCCAGACCATAGGAAATTTCTAATGATCTTTTCACAATCATTGATAAAATTCTTTGGCCATCTATATATTGACATGTTATAAACAGGAATGCTTGTGAGAACAATTAATAAGAGTTACTCTGTCTTGAAAAGCTAGAAGTCTTCCTTTCCAGTTTGCAAGAGAGCATTGAAGATAGTCTAAAAAGGAATCAATCATGTATCTTTTAACTTTACCAGGCATCAAAACTACTCCAAGAAATTTATCAGGGAAGTTTGCTAGGTCCATTTGCAAATAATCAGCAACTTGTCTTTTCCTATTTAGAGTAGTCCCACCAACAAAATATTTACTTTTAGCCCTACTAACTTGTTGTCCAGAAGACAGTTGATATGCACCTAGTATATTTATCAAGTTCCACAAGCCTTTTTTATTTCCATTGCAGAAGATTAGAATGTCATCAACAAAGAATAATGAGAAGGTTGGATACCTCTTCTGTTGACCATAGCCTGAATTTCACCATTTCCTATCATCTGAGACAATTTTCTGCTTAAGGCATCTTCATCAAGGAAAAATAAAACTGGAGATAGAGGATCTCCTTGCTTTAGTCCCCTACCAACACCTAAGTATCCCATAGGACCACCATTCAACATAATTGAGATTTTGGTAGATTGTAAAAGGATGTAAATCCAGTTACATAGAGATTCAGAGAAACCATATCTTCCTAAAACTGCAAAAATGAAATCCCAACTAATTGTACCGAAATCTTGAGCTATGTCAAGTTTAAGACCTACATTACCTCCTCTTCTTTTGGTCTCCATTTCATTTACAAGTTCAGAAGCAAGAAGAATATTATTTTGGGTGCACATTCCTTTAATAAAAGCAGCCTGTTGTGGGGATACTAATAGGTCTGAATTGACAAGCCTTCATAGCACCTTTTACTTTTGGAAGCAATGTTAAAAAGTTAGAATTAAGACCAGAAGGAATATATTGCTTTTCCCAGCAAAATCTTATTGCAGCAACTAAATCAGGACCAATAATATTCCATGTTGCTCTATAAAAAATACAAGAGAAACTATCTGGACCTGGAGCTCCATCTGCATTAAGATCAAATGCAGACTTTTTTATTTCATCTTCCTCAGGTATACCAATCAACATGTCATTATCAGAACTGGATACAATAGTTGGAATTGCTTGAAGTAGACAGTCATCAATTTGAACTTCCTAGTGCTGAAATTTGGTGCTGAAGTGCTTAATGAGGATATTGGCTATCTCATTTTGGTTTGAGACAATAGTACCATCATCCTTTTCAAGTTCCCCAATTGAATTTTGAGCTCTTCTAATTTTCATATTTGCATGAAAGAAGCTGGAATTTGCAGAGCCTTCTTTAATCCAATGAATTATAGCCTTTTGACTTAGAAAAGTTGCATAATTTTGAGCCATTACCATGTGTTTACCTCTTACAGTTACCAGCTCATTTAAAGAATCTATATTGCTAGGATCATCATCAGATATCTGCATTGCATTCATCACATTCTGTTCAGCTTCATGAAGTTTCACTTTTACATCTCCAAAGACCTCCCAATTTCATTTTTTCAATAGATTTTTAACCTCTTGAGCTTATGTAAGAAAATAAAAACAGGGTTGCCAAAAATGTCAAGCTCACATTGCCAAGAATCATGAACAACTTTCATAAAACTTTCATGACTTAACCACATTTTTTGAAATCTGCAGGGAATGTTATTAGGTTTGGTAATCACAATATATTAGTTCCTATAAGTGGACTATGATCTTGGATACCCTAGCACCAACTGTATAACTCCGGTTATTATAAGTTTCCAACCATTTTAGATTAACAAAGGCTCTGTCAAGGTTGCAAAGAATTCTTCTTCTCCCCGCCCTTTTATTTGACCATGAAAAAGAAGCACCACTTTTAGGGCATTGTATTAATCCACTAGAATCAATAGCTTCATTGAATTCTCTCATAGAAATTCTTAGAGGAGGTCTCCCTCCTTTCTTTTCTTCAGTAGATAAAACCACATTGAAGTCACCAATCGCCATCCATGGCTTATTTAAGCTACTTAAAAATTCAAATTCAGACCATAAAGATCTTCTATTTACGGTTAAATTCTCAGCACCCACCTAGTCCAACAGTGATGATTGCCTAGTGACTGAAACTACAGTATGAGGGGTAACAGATTTATTCCAAAAAATCCAAAAGTTACCTTTATTATTATTATCACTGTTATGAATGATTTTATGATCCATACTTGTAAGTCTAACTTTGTTACAGAACTCTTTATTCCACCAAACTTTTGGTTCAGCAATACAAACCAAAGTTGGATTATTTTGATTAACTAAAGATCTTAATTTGTTTTTGGCTTGAAATCTCTTCAAGCCTCTAACATTCCAAAAAATCACTCTTATTTAGAGGAGAGTTGCTGGGAAGAAGACCCACCCTTTTTATTAACCGATTGATTATTTACTTTACTAGATTGTCTTCTAGTTAAAACTTGAGAATGTACCTTTGGCGCATTTGAAATGCTAGTTGATTTTACAGCAGTAGATTTCTTTGAGTGGATGAGAATATCTTCCCCTGTAGTAATAGAAGAAAGCTTTCCAAATTGCGCAGTTGGAGTTGAACAACCTATTCCAAAGTTCCCATTAGTATTTAACACTTCAGAATGAGATAAGAGAATTCCATTAGAGGGAGATGCATCAGTTGTTGATGATAAAACATTAGAAACCAAAAGATGGTGTTGTGTCTCAGTAGCTCCACTCTTGCTTCCATCTACCAAATTAGTAGAAAAATTGACATTGCCAAAGTTAAATGAATGAGAACTGTTTGAAACTGCATTAAGAAGCTGAGTAGCAGTAAGACCAACGGTAGGATCAATAGTAGTTTCTTCTTAAGAAGAAGAATATTCTCCTTCCTCATAATCAGAAAGGGGTTGGAAAGGATTGCTGGAATTAGCTACCAGTGTAGGTGGCAGCTCTAAAGGTTGAACAATGTGAGAAATAATATTTTCTAGAGGTAAAACACCAGTTGCAGCAGAATCTTGTAAAACAGCCTCTGAGGAAGGATCTTGGATAGCCACCTGTTTAACAATTTCAAGGACCTCTTTAGTTTTGTTCCGATTTCTTCTTCTATTCTTTGCAATAGGAATAGGAGCTGGAGTAGAAGAATCTGTAGTTTTCTTCCTTGAAGCTCTACAATCAGAAATTAGATGTCCTAAAATTTTACAATGACTGCAAAATTTAGGATAATTTGGGATGACCACAGATTGAAGAAAACCTCCAAGTTTGGATTCAACCCAGATTTTCCCTGGTATTGGTTGTGTAAGATCTATTTCAACTAAAACACCAACATAATAACCAAATTTCCTGGTTAGAGTAGCTTCATCCACTTTAATAGGCTTACCAATCTTTGCACCAAGAGCTAGAATGATGTTTTCCTTCCAGTATTCAATACTGAGGCCAGGAAACTTAACCCAAACAACCGCTGAAGTAATCTTATGATTTTCCAATTTGAAATTAGGTTCACATTCTCTAAGTTTCAAGTGCTGAGAATCTACAAACCATTGCTTACTTTTCCAAATATATAACTTGTCAATTTTATTATCAAGTTTAATAGCAAAAAATCCTTTCCCTAAAGGGATTAATTGACATGAACTAGATAGATTAGTCCATTGATCCAACAATTTCACTGCAGCATCTTCTAAAGAAATTTTGTGCAAAGCAAGACGACCAATCAGACTGTATTTCCATTCAGCAAGGCTCTGATCAATTACATCGTCTTCAAGAATTAAAGTTGGAGCAGATTCTTTCAAATTGTTAACCGGATTCGAAGACATATCAATTGAAGGAATCGAAAGCGGAAAATGAAAAGCTAATAAAAACCCAAAATTGAAACCATATATGATCGGAATTAAGAATTTCCGACAGATAAACACCAATCATTTAAATTGTAACACGAAATCCTTTTAGGGAATGAATCAGGAAGAAAAAATCAAGCAGAAATGCAAGATTAAATGAAAAAATCACCTGATTTGAGTTCAGAAATCAAGAGATTTGAGAAATTAACGAACCGAGTTGGTGCTCCGATCCTCAGACTCTCTCTCTCCTCAACTCATTCCCCGATCCAACCATAGTTCAAGTCGATATATATATGAAAAAAGGGGTTTTGGGGTTTTCCCTCCTAAATAAATTAGTAATGTAGCTTTCCCCCCTAAATTGTTAACATTGGTACCTTACCCCCTAAACTCAAATTTGTACCAAAAATGTCCTTGGACGACGTGTGCGACTCATTCCCATACTTCCTCTGATGTGACACACATATACATATGCAGATGAGTAATTTCGAAGGGAGTTCAAAGGGGACACTCCGAGTTTGTGGTGGAACTTTTGGAACTCATGGCCCCTAAACAACTTGAATTAAAAAATATTGATGATGAACAATCATTTCAACTTGTTGTCCGGGCTGGAAACATCATATCTATAAAGGCGATGGTGAAACAAAACCCAGCTTTGACAAACATGCCTGATAGGTACGGCTGCATTCCTCTGCAAAATGCTTACAGTTGTGATCCCTTGAATGATCAAAAGAAGAAAACAATCAAGTATCTCTATCATGTCATGATAATTGATAAAGAATAATGAACCTAATCTTTTCTAGGGTGATTTGGGTCGTCAAATAATATGCAGTATAATTGGAGTTGGTTTCTTTGGTGAGTGGTGACCATCATCCTAACCAAATCCACTAGCGGAACAAATGCAAGTACGTATGTTGTGCACGCATTTTAATTAAATTATTGTTTGTTTTGAATCCATAGACATTGCTCACCATCTGATCGATAATTATCAAAAATTGGCTATTGAACGAGACCCTAGACCCTAAGGGAAAGGGTGCCAGTGTATTTGAATGATGGGAACACGCGATGCATTTCTAAATAGAAATCAGGTGACGTTTTGGGATGGTCTTATCTGCCCAAGGACATTTTTGGTACAAATTTGAGTTTAGGGAGGTAAGTTATCAATATTAACAATTTAGGGGGTAAAACTACATTACTAATTCGTTTAGGGGGTAAAACTCAAAAACCCCATGAAAAAATTGTAAATAACAGAAGAACTGTAAATCGATTAGTAGCGGGTATATGAAAAAACTTCAAATAACAGAGGAACTGTATCGAAAGACCAAAAGAGCATGAACCGAAAAAACGAATATCCATCGATTACGGCAGAGGAGGAAGAATAATTACCAAAAGAGTGTACATGGAGTATGATTGGGGTTAAGTGTGAATGTATATGAAAAGAATAAAATCTCTTCAATTTATATGTTTTTCTACAGATGGTAGGCGTTATGTATTGAAAAGTGGGAATGTTATAAACACCCCTACTATCCATGGGTCCTGCACATATACCCTTATGAACTTCACAAATACCCCCGAGGCCATAATCGAAATTATCATTAAAAACAATTTTTATAGTTATTCCTTATTTAACCTTCCACCTCTTCTTCTTCTCTTCTAAAAAAAAAAACTCTCAGGAACCAGTGGAGTCGCCACTGTCTCCATTGATGTTTTCAGTACCACCACCATCTCTATCGCCATCACCCCAACTAGCACTACCACCAACACCAACACCAACATCTCCATCACCACTACCACAAACATCACTACCGTTTCTACACCTCCTAATCAATCGATTTTCAGTTGATTCAACTACAAAACTTAAATTCAATGATAAACCAGCGAGAAATTAATCTCCAAAACCTAATATCGAGCATAAATGTTATATTCATTTCGATTTCAACTGATTTCAGGAGATAGAGAAATCTCATTTTACGTTTCGATTTTTGGTGATTCTAGTAAGAAGTTCTTAAATATTGAAGATTAATGATAAACAAGGGTCGGATCTTGAAAGATAAACAAATTTCAAAATGTTATGGTTCGGTATCTACTCCTACCTCAATATCAGTATATAAATTACTTTTATTTTTGTAGAAATTGATGATGAGTTTTGATATTCGATTATGTTGTGTTTTTCTAACTCAATTTAGGATATGTAATTGTTTTTCCCCAATTGGTGATTTTAAATAGAAACTTAGGTGATTGTAGAAAACCGATGGTAATTTATTGTGCTAGATTAGGTCTGAGAGGATATTGTAGCAGATACATATCTCTAAGTAAAATTATATGCGGTGTTTGTAATTTCTTCTTCCTTGAATTTTATTTGCTGAAAATTGGGTTTAGTATTTATTCACTAGTTAAAATGTTAAATTCTTACTAATGTGTAATTTTTTTACATATGGCTTGTTTAATTAGAGTTGGTGTGTCCCTTGTGTTTAAATCGAGCTTCGATAAAGCTAATCTTACACCGTCTAAGTCGTTTCGTGGTCCTGGTTTAGAAGAAGGATTGAAGGTAAGCATTGAACACTTTTTTAGTGGTTACTGAAACTTCATTTTGTAGTAATGCCATTTTCTCATGCTTGTTTTTGTTGACATTCAACTAACCCGAGTAATTGTAGCCTTTACCTTCAAGAAATTGAGTTGTCGTTTGTATAGTAGTTTGGAACTTCTCACCTTTAAGCAATATGAGTGAATGATGTGCACTCAATAACTATAATGGCTGTCTAAATTAATAACTCCTATAAAGTGTAGCTCCTAAATAGGAGATTAATGTCATGTATACCCCGGCGAATGAGTGGTGTGCCTTCTAACCTCTATTATGGATGATTAAACTATAGGGATTTTCAGAAAGTGTAAGCCATACATGGACGTAAACATTAGCACGCTCTATATTTTGATTTTTCCCGAAAACCTCGTCAAAGTTGAACTTGAATGTGATAACCTGGAGTTTTTCTTATATCCAATTACTAACTGTTTTTTCATTTGAGATTTTACTTATCATGTATGACCGAATCTCTAATGTTTTAAAGTACTCATAAAAGTCGTACCAGTGCTCTCTATTTTCTTCTACTCTAGAGTCTGGACTCAACTTTATATGCTCAGCATATGAATTTGTGGTTTCAAAGTGCTAAAATATCCAGGGGTTATTAGCTTTCATTGTGTGCACGTTCCAGTTGAACTTTTTTATATAGCATGTCTTTTACAGGTTATGGCAAATTCTGCAGAGAAGTTAGGTTAGCTGGTAACCCGAATGTGATGGTCTGTGAGCGAAGTTAATTAGCATTTGGATTTTTTGTGCAAAAGTTTCATTCCTATCTTTGTTTGAGGCATAAAATTTCATATACCAACTTTAGCTGCTCTGAGAGTATAATTATGTTTCCTTACTTGCGGATAACCATATCTGAATTTGTAATTGGTTTCTAGATGATTAAATTATTGATCCCCGCCACTTGGAGTGGATGCGAGAAGTTAAATGTCCCATTGTGAGTATACTACTAGTTCTGCCTTTTACTCTCTTCTATGTACCGTGTTCAATGGGTTCCAAAGGTGGTAGATCCTAAGATTAATTGGTTGTTTTTCACATCGTTACTGATGATTCTGGAGTATATATCTCTCATTTCAGGTAGCAGATATTACACATTTATTGCGACAACCTCCAGGGAAAAAGGTCAGACCTGTTTAAGAATTCAATTTTTTGGGTAAAGTAATTGTGACCCTGGCCTTTTGTTATGTTTTTGGGTTCATTCATCCATGTGAAATTGTCATTATACACACATTTTGGAGTAGTTGCGACAAATATGTGGTGCAATGGTAGCATGACTGACTTCGTGTCAGAGGATGTGTGTTCGACTCACGCCAGGTTCACTCATTTGTGTATGTTTTTTTTTCTTTTTGAAGACAAATTTGTGCTAGATGCCTTCATATTTGGAGACAACTTGTGGTAGTTTCCTCCAGATTTGGATACAACTTTGGCTAGTTGCTTCCAAATTTTGAGACAACTTGGGCTAGTTGGCTTCATTTTTTTAGCAACTTGTTCATATTTAGTTTTTTGTTGGAGACAACTTGGATTAGTTGGCTTTATTTTGGTCTTTTAACAACTTGTTTTACACTTTTTTAGAAGACAACTTTGGATGGTTGCCTCAACTTTTGGAGACAACTTGGTCTAGTTGGCTCCTCTTTGTATTTAACAACTTGTTCTTCAATTAGATCCATAATGTTTCGATAAACTTAGTTGTTTTGTAGCTTGTATTTTTTCACTAGCAAATTTAATTTATACTTCTACGGTGTATGATGATGTTGCCGTAGGTTACAATTTTTTGGCTTCAGATTTTTGGAAACAACCTCAACAAGTTGCTTCCAACTTTTGGAGACAACTTGTGCTAGTTGCTTCCATTTTTGGTCAAGTTGGTCAAGTTGTTTGTTGGTGCAAAATTAATTACCCCAACACTCCTCGAGATGTGTGCTAGAAGATTGAATCGCCGCCGTTGGGTTAGATTCTTCAAGAGTTGATGAAGAAAATGGGGGGGTACCTGCAAAGATACTCCGATGCTAAAGTCAGAGAAGAATCAATGCAAGTAGTTGTGAAGAAAAGGAGAAGAATTGTGTCTATCCTTGAAGATCCTTGTCTATCTTGAGAGATCTTTGTATATCTCTACATGATTTGAGTTTATCCTGGAAGATCCATATCATCTCCCCAAGATTCACAATTATCTTCGAAGATCCTTATCTATCTTCCAAGATTTGTATCCATCACCAAATGACTTCCAGTCATCTGGGCTTCCTTATTTAGCCATGCGGGTTTTGTTAAACCGAGCTTGGTTTTAATAAACCTCCGGACTCAGTCCGGATCCAGCTCTGATGAGCCCCGTGGCTCACCTTGATAACCCACGGTCTGGTTTTGATAAACCTCCGGACTCAGTCCGGATCCAGCTCTGATGAGCCCCGTGGTCACCTTGATAACCCACGGTCTGGTTTTGATAAACCTCCGGACTCAGTCCGGATCCAGCTCTAATGAGCCCCGTGGGTCACCTTGATAACCCACGGTCTGGTTTTGATAAACCTCCGGACTTAGTCCGGATCCAGCTCTGATGAGCCCCGTGGGTCACCTTGATAACCCACGGTCTGCCGTTATTAAACAGCTTGTGCAGTACGCACGTACTCTATTTAAATAGGGTACAAACATCGCCCCCTCTTAACTGTTCAACTCGTTGAGGAGTTAAGAAGAATAAGGTTCTATGTGACGGCGGTAGGTGTATAGCATGTACAAATGTATCCTGTCACTCTGTAGTGCTCACCCGGCAGGACTTCTTCTCAACACGTCAGACTCATGTCCATCCCAGCCGGGCTTTACATAAAATTCAAACAAGTTTTCTAGTGTTCTATCCCCGGTGATGAACTTATGCCCATCTGTCTTAGGTGGCCCACATCTGTTGGCTAACAACCTGATATGCGTTTCCCCAAAGATGTCAAACTATCCCGTTCCCAATCTACGACCGGCATCGTCGCTAAGAATAAGATAGTTAAGCATGAATTTCATCGTAATTGGAATTTCCAGAGAATTTGTTTTTCCCGAAAACTCTTAACCAGCTCCATCTGCGTTTGCCCAGCCAACATCTACGGCTAATATAAATCGGATTTTCATTGAGTTTTCATCCCAGACAAACTCCTCAAATTGGTTTCTTGCGGATCACTACCCTTCTCCAATATAAAAGATGTTAGAGAGCTCGTGACAGCAGCGTACTTATAATTGTCATCACAAACCTATAAGCTTCTCACACAGTATTATATCTTCTCGAGATCCCGTGTAGACTAAGGTATGAACCATCACTCTTCCCTTGGTAAATACTTGCATCTCCTGTTATGTGTTGATGAGACGCTTACTAACCCCTTATTCTCAATATTGCAGTATGTCGTCTCCAAACAGGCTTATCAAACAAAGCATGAATAAGAAAACTACTGGTCCTCTTCGTAATGTCTCAAAAAGTCAAGGTGAAGAACGCAAACCTTACGCTCACAGACGTGTATCGGCAACAAGAGATTTTCCTCTTAACTTCATGAAATCCATTAACATAAACGACGATGGTTTGTCGAACAATGATGAAAGGATGGAGGTAGAGAAAGACGCACCTCCAACAATCACTATTAGTGACGATGAAGTTAACAGTTTCAAAGCTCCCGCCATAAACTCCCCTTCATCCCCAGAATATACTCCTCTGACACCACCTCCCAAACCATTGCCTCAGCCATTCCTCCCGGTACTATACAAATCAACCGGCACCATCGTTACCACCGGAGATTCTGCCATCCAAGATCCCTCCGTCGCTCGTGGTGTTATGTATACTGGCATGCTACCCATGGATCACCACTTTTATGACAATATGACTGGAATTTCTCAAGTCCTTGATAGAGCTACACAGCTGCACTTTGATGTACGTGTTTAATTTTTAACTTTGAATATCCAGCTTTCCGCCATCCTCCAAATTTCTAACGACATTTACTCTCTTTATTTGCAGGGTCTGTCACTTGTCCGTCGGGCTGGAGAACTCCACTTCGAGGCCTTAGACGAGAGGGTGAGAGAGCTTGAATTCTCCCTGCATGCATGTCAGCGAGAAAATGATGAGTTGAAGGATCAACTCAAAAGTCTCCATGCCAAACATCGTGGAACTATCAACGCCTTGGGCTTGATGCGGAAACAACGTGACCGAGTCTCTATTAAAGCTACTGGACCTGGAGATTGTGCTGCTGTCCCTTTCAACGATGGGAAGGCTACTCCCTCAGCCGGAGACGAACCGTACGACCCAAAGGAAGAGGAGCCAATCTCTGAAGAATAGTTGTCCGCGTCTTGGAAGCTTCTTTGCCATTCTTCTTAGGCTAATCTAGGAATTGTCTCTTTATTTCTTCGTCAGTTGTTGCTTTGTTTATGAATTTTGCTCTTATTTCCTTTAATTTATTGATGGAATGGCAATTCTCTTAGTCAAACTCTCCATCCTTCGGAAGTCCATCTTTGATTTTGCATAAACTCCTGAGCTTTATGCGCACGTAAGCAATCTAGCTACTTGGTTATGCCTGGTTGTTTTGACGATACTCAGAATATACTTTAGCCGCTTGAATAAAGGATTTTTATTAAAGAAATGAAAACTACATTATGCGGAAACGAGAATTGAGCTAATGGAAATTTTTTTTGAGGTTGAAGGAATTCCAGGGCTTGGGTTCCTCCTTCCCAGTTCTCATATTTCTTAACCAATAAGCACCGCCACTAGCGGGTCTATCAATCAAGAAGGGTCCTTCCCAGTTCTCCCCAAGCTTTCCACTACTTCCATCCAAGGATTTAGGCCTTGACCTTCGCAGCACTTGTTCTCCTGGGAGAAATTTCCGTTCGCGCACTTTCTTGTTATACTGTCGTTTCATCGATTGCTGGTATATTGCTAACCTTCTTGAGGCTTCGTCTCTGACCTCCTCCAACAATTCCTTGTCCTTCGAAAGAATCTCAGTATTCATCCCTGATTTTTCGGCTAGAGTTTTGGTGGTTGGAACCAGTAGTTCCACAGGTAGGACTGCTTCCGTGCCATACGCAAGTGTAAATGGCGAGAATCCTGTTGAACGTCTCGGCGTAGTCCTGTATGCCCATAGAACTCCTGGTAAGAATTCCGTCCACCTTCCTTTGGCTTTGTCTAAGGTTTTTTTTGAGGTTTTCCAAGATAACCCTATTAGTCGCCTCGGCCTGTCCATTGCTTTGTGCATAATACGGGGTCGAAAAATTGTGCTTAATGTGCAATCCTTCACATAAGGATTTTATCGTCTCACAATCAAACTGCTTCCCGTTATCAGAAATGATCATCGCCGGAACTCCAAACCTACAAATGATATTCTCCCAAATAAATTTACGTACGTGAGCCGCCTCCGTTCTTACTAGAGCCACTGCTTCTACCCACTTGGTAAAGTAATCAGTCGCAACCAATAAATATTTGACGCCCCCATGTGCTGTAGGAAATGGTCCTATGATATCCAGACCCCATTTGTCAAATGGCCACGGGCTCAAGACTGGATGTAGCTCATTTGCCGGCCTCTTAATTAAAGGTCCATGCAACTGGCACGCGACGCATTTCTTAGTATATTCTTTTGCATCGTTTTGCATATAAGGCCAAAAATAACCTTGAGATAACAAACGATGTGCAAGACTTCTACCTCCCGAATGGTTTCCGCAACACCCTTCATGTGCTTCTGCCAATAATTGCTTCCCACCCTCTCGGGTCACACACCTCAGGTACGGTTCCATTGAAACTGGTTTTTTTGTAAAGCTCTCCTTCAATAAGAGCGTACTTCCAAGCTGTCCTCGATATTTTTCCCGCCTGACTCTTGTCTTGTGGAAGCTCTTGCGTTTGTAAGTAACGGATGTATGGTTGCCTCCAATCTCCAGACTGATCGTTGCTTTCCTGATCCACATCCATTGGATCATGCTGGATTTCGGGTGATGTGGAATTGCTTTTATTTGAATAAATTTTATGCGTAGCCATGGAGGTATTATGAATGCTCGGAAATTCTTGGTAATCGACTATGATATACCGTGTTGTATCTGATACAACTGCAGCCGATACGTAGGCAAGAGCATCTGCATGCCTATTTTCTATCCTTGGCCTTTGCTCGATATCGAATACCTCGAATTCTTTTGCCAACTCTTGTATATATTCCAAATAAGATGCTAACCTCTCATTTCTGGCTTTATACGCTCCCGAGTAATGGTTGGCAACCAGCCTCGAATCCGTTGTCAGCTTAACCTTCCGCGCCCCCAAGTGAAGAGCAGTCTTCAAGCCTGAAACTACGGCCTCGTATTCAGCTTGATTATTTGAAGCAGTAAATCCTAATCGGATATCCTTCTCAATCCGCAGCCCCTCGGGAGAAATCAATACGCATCCAACACCTGATCCAACAGCGTTTGCAGATCCGTCTGTATAGATCCTCCATATTCCATTGCTTTCTACGGGTGCCATTAAGGGTTCTTGAGTACTTGTCTGTACGTCAGCAGCTTTTGAAACTTCCTTAGAAACGTTTATGTGTTCCCATGGTAGAGGAATGGGAGGTACGCCTCCCGTATCCTGCAAGATCTCATGTTCAAGCATGGAATCCGAGACTGCAATGTCCTCAACTGGGAAATCTGCCATTAAAGATGCTATTGCATGCCCTTTTTCAGCTGTTCTTGGCTCATAATCGATGGTGTACGCCTCAAGATAGGTAGCCCATGTAGCCAATCTGCTGGAGTCATCGGCTCTTCCCAACACCTTCTTTAAGGGGTACTCGGTGTATACCACGAGTCGTCGTCCTTCGAAATATGGTTTCAAACGCCGTGCCGCATGCATGAGAGCTAACGCCATTTTCTCTATCTTTGAATATCTAATCTCAGCATCTGTCAGAGATTTACTAACAAAGTAGACAGGCTTTTCCTCTGGTTCTCGAACAAACAACACCGCGCTGACAGCATAATCACTTGCTGCCAAATAAATATAAACAATTTGTCCTGTCTTTGGTCTTGTTAGAACTGGTGGTGAGACCAAATACTTTTTAATCTCGTCGAATGCAAGCTCACATTCCTGGCTCCATCCAAACTTATCAGCTTTCTTTAGAGCTAAGAAAAGGGATTTGCATTTGTCGGAAAAACGAGAAATGAACCTGCTCAATGCCGCTTGATCTTAGGTAAGTCGCTGCACTTCCTTTTTATTTTTCGGTGATGGCATTTCTATAATTGCTCTAATTTGTTCTGGATTGGCTTCGATTCCTCTCTGTGTCATCATATATCACAGAATCTTTCCGGACGTACGGAAAAAAGAGCATTTCGCGGGATTTAACTTCATCCCATATTGTCGTAGTCGTTCGAAGGTTCTATTCAAATCCAAAAGGTGAGATCCCTTTTCTTTGGATTTAACCACCATGTCGTCAATATATACTTCCATGGTTTTTCCTATCATATCCTTGAACATTTCATCGACAAGACGCTGATAAGTTGCCCCTGCGTTTTTTAAACCGAAAGGCATGACAAGGTAACAAAATACCCCTCTGTCTGTTATGAATGCTGTATATTCCTGGTCATCTATATGTAGTGGTATCTGGTTATAACCAGAGAAACCATCCATGAATGACAGCCTATCAAACCCTGCAGTAGCATCTACCAATTCAACGATCCTCGGCATCGGATAAGGATCACTTGGGCATGCCTTGTTTAAGTTCGTGAAATCGATACATACCCGGATTTTCCCATTTTTCTTCGGAACATCTACAATATTTGCTAACCATTCAGGATATCTGACGGGTCTGATAATCCCAGCTTTCAACATTTTTTCAATCTCCTCCGCTACTTTTACCTTCCGTTCAGGCGACATCTTTCGCGGTTTTTGTTTTACTGGTTTTGATCCTTCAATGATGTTCAATCGGTGACATGCAATGGCAGGATCTATCCCTGGCATGTCTTCAAGACTCCATGCAAATACGTTTTTATTTCTCCTTAAAAGGGAAATCAGACTTTCGCTCTCTCCTAGTGGTAGTTGGGCCCCGATAAACGTCGCATGCTCCTTTTGATCCCCAACCCGCACTTTTATCAATTCTTCTACAGTGGGTGGTCCTTCCTTTCCTCTTCCATGATTTGAGGTCGGAAGGCACTGTAATTGCTATAACTTTTTCTCAACTTGGAGTATTTCTGATCCTTTTAGTTCGGATTTTCGATATTCCTCCATTGCGCTTTCATGACACTTATGGGATGCCACCTGATCGCTTCTAACCTTCATCACCCTACTGGAGTAATAAACTTCAAACATTGGTGAATAGTAGATGTCACGGCCTCCATCGCATAAATCCAATCACGTCCTAGGATTGCATTGTAGGGTGCACGACAGTCTATTAATGAGAAGTATTGCATAATTGTTCTCCCACCTACCATTGTAGGTAGATTAATTCTTCCCATCGCCGTCATCGTTTCCCCACTAAATCCGATGATAGGATTATCATCAGCTTCAACTTGGCTTTCACTCGGACTCATTGTGAATATGCACCGAAAATATGACACTGATCGAACTTCCAGTGTCAACTAACACCCGGCGTACCTTGTACATTCCAATGAGGGCTAAAATCACGATTTCATCATTATGGGGTTGATAAACTCCGGCTAGATCAGCATCTGAGAAGCATATCTCTTTTTTACCTTCTTCTAAAGTCTCAGTACCAATCAGATTGGCGTAGTTGACTTTGTTCGAAATCCGCCAATCACTAATATGGCGTAATTTTAAACGCGTAGCATTTTCCCGAGCTTTTCTTGACGTTGTGTTAACTCTTGCATGACTGACTCGATTTCTCGCAAATCGAGTGTGTTGACCATTGAGTTAACATATGACGGATTCTTCTTGACATATTCTTTGCAATTTCCCATCGTCAATCATCTTCCGTACTTCCACGCCGCGTTGCTCGGCAAGTTTCTGTGTTGTGCCCGTGGTCATGGTGGTACGCACAATACTTGTTCCTGTCTCTTTTATCCCTTGTCTCGGCTGACAAAGGTTTTGGGTCGGGAAGTGAATCCTTTATCTTTTTATGCAGCTCCCCAAGTCCTATAGTAAGGTGGGCGACTTCGTGTTAAACTTTTCTCTGGGCTTGTGTAACTCCTGCTCGTTCTTTGCTCTCCTTGCTTGGTCTCCCCGATCTTTTCCTTTGGTATTGCCATCAAGCTGTTGCTTTGGCTTTATGTGTCCCTCAGCTGCAGTCCCTTTTGTTGATCGAGATAACTTGGCCCTCTTTTCATTTTCAGCTTTTGCATACCTGTCGGCTCTGTCATACAGCTCCCTGAGGGTTCCGACTGGTTGAACAGCTAAGGAGTTGTAGATTCCAAACTCTTCGTGATCCAATGCATTTTTGTATGCTTCAATTACAAAACTTTCATCGACTTTCCCAACTTCGCTGACCTCTTGTCGAAATCTGCCATTAAAATCTGAAAGACTCTCCCCAGGCTCCCGATGGAGGAGAAATAGATTACCGATTCCTTTCTTGCTCCCAAGATTAATTTTGTATTGTTGAAAAAATGCATCCGATAACATTCCAAAACTTTTTATCGAATTAGGCTCTAAATGAGAGAACCAGGTCAGAGCCTTACCCGTTAATGTTATTGGAAATGTCCTGCAAAGTAACTCATCGCTATACCCCCATAAACTCATTGAGGCCTGGAAACGCTGGATGTGCTCCACGAGATTTCCATTGCTCCCGTCAAAAAACTCCTTGAACTGAGGTTGATTGAAATTTGAGGGTGGTCGGAAACGCCTTATCCTTCCAACGAAGGGGGAATCCATTGATTTCTTCATGGACAAAACCTGTAGCTCCTCATCTTTGGATTGTTTTTGTGTTAACAATTCACTAATCATGGCGCTAAGCTTTCTCTTGCTAAGCTCCTCGTCTCTCTCTGAGTCATCCTCCGTCTCCCTACGAATTCTTTCATTCCTGACAGGGTCAGTCCTTCTTTTGGAAGGGTTTCTCTCATGCCTTGATCTCTTTGAGTGACTGTCATTGGTTCGATCATCTCTTCGTTCGCGTCTTCTTCGACTCGTCCCTGCCTGTCTATCTCTTGCAACCGTATAATCACCGCCATTTGAAGTATGACGATCATGAGTGCCATTACCACGTCGACCAAGGATTTGATAACGGTCTCTTTCATCATCACAACTCTGCCATCGATCGTTTAAAACTTCGTTGACTGTTCTGCTCTTGGTAACGATATGATTTTTCACTTCCAGAGCGGAAAATAGCAGCCTCTTCAACTTCTATTCTTTTTTCCAATGCGATTCTGAGACGCCTGTTCTCTCTTTCCAACTGTTGCAGACGCTCCCTGGCTGTTAGGTCAATCGGCGTGACATGCGGGTTATTAATCTGTATAACCGTTGGGTTATTAACCTGTGTTGCCATAGGGACATTAGCTTGTATCGACGGTGGGACTTCAGTTTGCACGTTAGTTGTGGTATTAGCATGAACAGCAGGTGGACTGCTCATTCGAGCCCGTACGCCTCTACTAGCGATATCTTGTTCACGAAGGACCTGGTTACTCGTGTAATGGCTTGAGGATCCTCTTTGGAGTCTTCTGCTAGTGTTCGGAAGGGGTGAACTGTTCATCAAAACGTAGTTCACCCTTGGAACTGTCCCCTCAGATCGAGAACGGGAAGCAGACGCGGATGATGACGATGATGACGCCGTTCTCCCATCTCTTGGTTCATCATCACCTTGAACGACAGCACTCCTCAATGGACGAGGTGGCGCTTGTTGATTCATCGAATCCCTGATGGGTGCATCAGTGTTGATCTCCAGTTGTGTTCCCCCTATAGCATCCATAAAAACTCCCTTTTTCTTTTAACCCTTAACGATTTTGACAGCACTATTCGCGATTTTTTTTTTTTGTCGAACCTACAACACTTTCTTGTGCAGTATGGCTTTAAACCACTAGCTCAAAAATCCTTTGAGAAATTCTTTATTGCTTTTAGGGGCACGAACTTTTCTTCGTAGTCCCCTTAGTCGGCGCCAAAAGATGTTGGTGCAAAATTAATTACCCCAACACTCCTCGAGATGTGTGCTAGAAGATTGAATCGCCGCCGTTGGGTTAGATTCTTCAAGAGTTGATGAAGAAAATGGGGGTACTGCGCAAAGATACTCCGATGCTAAAGTCAGAGAAGAATCAATGCAAGTAGTTGTGAAGAAAAGGAGAAGAATTGTGTCTATCCTTGAAGATCCTTGTCTATCTTGAGAGATCTTTGTATATCTCTACATGATTTGAGTTTATCCTGGAAGATCCATATCATCTCCCCAAGATTCACAATTATCTTGGAAGATCCTTATCTATCTTCCAAGATTTGTATCCATCACCAAATGACTTCCAGTCATCTGGGCTTCCTTATTTAGCCATGCGGGTTTTGTTAAACCGAGCTTGGTTTTAATAAACCTCCGGACTCAGTCCGGATCCAGCTCTGATGAGCCCCGTGGCTCACCTTGATAACCCACGGTCTGGTTTTGATAAACCTGGGACTCGGTCCGGATCCAGCTCGATGAGCCCCGTGGTCACCTTGATAACCCACGGTCTGGTTTTGATAAACCTCGGGACTCGGCCCGGATCCGGCTCTAATGAGCCCCGTGGGTCACCTTGATAACCCACGGTCTGGTTTTGATAAACCTCCGGACTTAGTCCGGATCCAGCTCTGATGAGCCCCGTGGGTCACCTTGATAACCCACGGTCTACCGTTATTAAACAGCTTGTGCAGTACGCACGTACTCTATTTAAATAGGGTACAAACATTGTTTCCACTAATGGAGACGACTTGTGTTAGTTGCTTCCATTTTTGGAGACAAGTTGACTAAGTTGCTTTCGTTTGTGGAGACAACTCCTTTTGTATTTATTCTTTATCGCAAAGATTTTTCTAGTTGCAGAGTTGTTCCTAGTGATGCTTAAAGTTAGTAGCAAGTACATAACTTAAAGTTACTCAATCACTGAAAGTTATGTTGCAGATCAGAAAGGAATAGGTTTACAAGAATAATACCGCTTATTATACCGTCGATTACTATAAAGGGAGCTCTATTCAAAGCATACCTATCCCATTCCGGATGGCGAGAAGCATGATGAAGTTTACGAGACGCGTACATCATGCCTCTCATTGATTGAAAACAAGTTGGGAGACCAAATGTTGTTTGGTACCGCAGTTACCATGAAAGAGTATTGCAAGAAGAGGAAGTTTGGTCATTGTAGCATGCTTCCATATCACAAGCACCAATATTCTGAAGGCATCCAAGGATTTCAAATTTCTACAGGCTTTTTTTCCTACAAAGTTTTGTATTTTCCAGTTTTTCCAGTTTTTGTGAGCCTGTTGTTTTATTTATTTTTGAACATGTTTTTATGTTTTGTGAACTTATTTATTGTTCAACTTGTTATGTTGTAAATGTTCTAACAATTTTTGTTATTTTTGTAAAAGTAAAATTGTCTTTATATTTCTGCTCCAGGCTCTACTTTAGTATTGCAGGATGCTTGTCAATAGGTTTTTAAGAACTTGTTCTAGTTGGCTCTGGATATTTGGAAACAACTTATGCAAGTTGATCCCAAAGTTGGAACCAACTTGTAAAAGTTGCTTCTGAAATGATATATTACAAGTTCTTGGGTTCCAAATTTGGGAACAACTTATCCAAGTTGCTTCCACTACAGGAAACAACTTCTTCTAGTTGCTTCGAGAATGAGACATCATAGGGTTCCTGTGTTCCAGATTTTTGGAACAACCTCACCAAGTTGCTTCCAATACCGGAGACAACTTGTTCTAGTTGCTTCCATCTATGAAGACAACTTGAATCAAGTTGCCTATTTTTATACATCTACTTTTAGCTATGCATGCCTGCAATCATACAACTCTATTGACTGAATCTATAGTCATATTTCAACAATATTAAATATAGTTAAACCATTCACTCTTTCATGTTAGAATTAAAGACTACATCTTAATATTCATTCAATAGTAATATAACTAATACTAACAAGAGTGTTGCCTTTTAAATAGATCTTTTTCACAGATTTACATCAGTTTTTACTTTATCAGTAGTGCTAGAATCTAGCTTTCACCCAATCAGATTCACATCCGAAGCTTTCCGCATTCACCAGTTGCATTAAGAGATTTTGGCTGACCTTCTATTTTGGCCCTTCTAGCCCGAGATAGAAATGAACTGCAAGAGATGAAAAAATAAAGCTTTCAGTAAAACTGGGCATACGCTCTTTTAGGAGCTACAAAATTCCAGAATTAAACCAAAATCTAATCCAATTAATATGAAGAAAACATGTACTTTTCGATGGTTTGCTTGGATATGGTGAAATTGTCCAAAATGTCTCTCTATTTAATCCATACAGAAGTCAGAAGGTTTGGTAGTTGTTAATAAGCAAAAAATTGGTTTCTCTCACAATTATGTGTGTGCAGACAATGTGTCTGTGGCCAGTGTTTATGAAGATGAGCTATATTTCATCTCCACCAAATCTTCTTAAAAATTTAAGAACCAATTAAGATGTTTTAAGACTTGTGACGGAGTGTTAACAAGAACAAATGATGTCCGATTAAAATTCTACCCATTAACCCTCTTTAAAAACATGTACACTAGTAGGATCAAAAACTATTAAGCATTTCAAAAATCCGAACAAAAGACCAAAGATTCAAAAATTTAGTGGAATCCCACATAGCAGTAAAGCCCTTAGATGCTTCAGTTAGCTGAGGTTCTCAGTGTCAGAATACTAATAGCCTAGTAAGTAGTGAGAGAGTTAAGTTTATTTATGATGAATCTCTCTGATTCCAAGAAATCAGTGAAATACTATATCTAGATTTGTGTACCTAAAAACTGTTGCAGATGAGATCATAGATGCAAAAAAAGCTGGAGAATTGGGTCTTAACAAACAAGGTCTCACCGGCAGATGCCAGAGGCCACTTTTCTTGATGTGTCTTTTAGGAGTTCAGTAGTTCATTACTTGGGTGATCAGTAAACGACGTAAATATACCCAGTGAGTTCTTCAACTACCTTCCATATAAAGAAGATTATGCAATTTAACTCAAGTTAGATCAACATATTCATGCTAGAACAAAATTGATCTACCTGGATCATCAAAGTAGCAGTCAATTCCTGTAGCAGAGATTCTAACTGCATGTGCCTCAAGGTATAATATTTGACCAAAAATTCCAGTCTCCCAAAACAGAAGAGGACACATCCAGGCGCTTTTCTTATGCAAAGTCGACCGAAAGCGAGCTACCATGCCCAGGATAAAGCAGTCATCTGAAGCAATTTCCTGAATACATCAAGTTCGAGATAGAAAATGTTTGGCCTAGGTTTGCACAATCAATCATATCCCCACTGATCTAAATAGGTAGAAACAAAGACTTGTCAACTTAGATGATCTGAGTAGTTGTTTGGGAACAGCTGTGATTTCTATGGGAGTATTCGGTCAAAATACGCCGAGTTCTTTGCATTTTTCAACAAATTACAGATGAAAAAAAATTCATTAATAACCTAGTAAACATTTTTCAAGCAAGTAGTGGAAACAACTTATGCTAGTTGATCCTAAATATGGATCCAACTTTTCCAAGTTGCTTTCACTAGTGGAGCCAACTTATGCCAGTTGCAACTGTATCTGGAGACAACTTGAACAAGTTGCTTCCAGAAATATAAATGGGAACTAACATTCATCTACTTTTAAAACAACAGGGAAAGTTGAAGCAGATTTCAGAACCTAAATAGAATAATGGAAAAAAAATAACTTCTGAAACACGTCCAAGGTTTGATGGCTGAATCACTCAACATTTCATACCACCAATACCGTACATAACCACCAGACTTAAATGCTTCTAATTTCTATGATGTTCATATAACTACCAGCTTTCATATGAATCAATCAAAATATCACATCAACATATCACATTAGGAACATCTTTAAATTTTCTTCAAATTCAAACGAAATATAAACTAATCGAAACACATGATCTCTGTTTACCTTCAAATATTTAGACTGCAGATGTTTACATGCAACAATTTGTATCTTCAACTTTTCTTTCATAAATCAAAACATGCAACAGATTGTATAAAAAATAAGAGTGAGAGAGCATTTCTTATTTGGCCTCCAAGGTTGTTTTTACTAGTTTTTAACACCAACACCATTAGTTTCACGCATCCAATCATTGAATTCATAACACGCAACAATCAACTATCAAATCGAACAAATAAAATAAAAAAAAAAAGATCGGTGCATAAATCAGTAGCAGTTGAAGAAGATTTAGAACATAAAGCTAAATCGATTAATTAACCAGTAGCAGTTAAACAAAATTTGAAACAAAAAACAAAATCAAATAAAATTTCAACACAAATCTAGCACCAACCCTAAAAAAATCAAAATGAATTGAAATATAAACTAATTATCGATGTTTACCTATTAAATATGAAGATTACATTTAAACATCAAACTGATTTCGATCACAAACCCTAATTTCTAGTTTTTTTTGACAGCCTTTGAACTTCTGAATCTTATAATAGTAGAAGGAAGTTATAATAATAGAGATTAAGTTTCTAGGTTTGATTTTTGAAGATGTTGATCTGTTTTCTTCAGTTTTTGATGATCTGGTTTCAGTTTTTCGGCAGGAGAGAAAATGGGGAAAGAGAGAGAGGAAGAGAAATGGAAATGTCGGGGGATTACTGGTTATGTTTGTTTAGGTAGGGATATTTTAGTAAACTACTAATTCGGATCTTGGGCTTTAAAAGTTTGGGGGTATATTTTAAGTTTGAAAGGGTATTTTTTAATAGGCATCATATTAGGGGTGTATAGATAATGTTCCCTATTGAAAACTTCTTTTGATTATTCACTTTATTGTGTTGGCGTTTTTCGTCATGAAATAGGAAGGAGCGGAGGAGGCATGAAGACATACGTTTCTATTACTTAATTTTGTATAGAAAAAAATACACGTACAATGATGAAACCATACACTTGTATTTTCCGAATGGGACTTAATGGGTTAATCAACATATGTTAATACTAGTTTATTAGTGGGAATTATATAATTGACCCTCCTTTTGACGGGCTTCGAAATTACCCTTATCAAGTAACAAATATACCCCTCTCCGTCCAAAGCCCATCAGGGGTCCAATAACAATTTTTGTTCTTTCCATTTTTGTCCTTCTTCTTTTAACCTTCGGATCATATGCTTCTTATTTCCACTTCCTCCTATTTTCATTTGACCGCCACCATCTTCATCCATCTCAGTCGAAACTAATCGATATCATCACCATTTTTATCGCTGCCACCACTGCCATATTTGTTGCCGCCACCACAACCACCAACACCACCCCTGCCTCTACTATTAGCAGATTTAACCTGTTTTGTGTTCGTTTTCTAACCTATTTCAATTTGTTATTGATTGTTCTTATCTTCAAAACTAAATTCAGAATCGATTTGATTTTTTTGTTTTTAATCTGGTAATTTTCAACAATCAAATCCAATTTCTCTTCTTCTAATCCAAAACACTGAATGAATATAGAGATTCAACAACAATTTATTTGTTGTTCTTCTAATTTTTAGATTGATTTTGGGGATTTATCTTAGGGTTTGATTTTGTTTTAGATCGAAAATTAGAAGAAGAAAGGATGCCATCTCATGCGAGATATTGATCATCGAGATCGAACATTTAATTGGATTTTGTTATCTCTTACGCAAGACAAATCTATATTTAGTCAGTATACTATTTCACAAATCTCTAATTTCACTAGTGATAATGGTGGTGCTGGTACTAGTGATAATGGTGGTGCTGGTGGCGGAGGTGGTGGAGGAGGATATCCACTATCTGTTTCGTCACTCTTATAATTGCGAAATCAAAAGGTACGTATCCATTATATATCTTTGAGTTCTTCTTTCCATTTTCATGGGTTTCAACTGATTCATTCTTTAGATAACGTACAATTTACAATTCGGATTTACATGATGCCAATTGCCAATCATGGCCCTGCAGATAACACTCATGTTCTTGGGTAGTCACTTTCTGTAAGCTACTGTTTTTGTATATAAAAAAATAAATATCATCATATGAGTGGTTAAAGAACAGATCAATTAAGTATTACAAGTGTTAAATCATAAATTTTATTCTTTGTTGTTGTGGTGGGATTCAATATTGTTGCAGATCCTTTTGTTGCGTAGGTAGTTATCTTTGTGGTAATAAATACAGTGGTGTTGGCGATGCTACTGGGGTTGGTGATACTTTTTTTTAATAAATATTGGTGGTTTGGGTTGTTGTGGTTATGGTGGTGTTGGAGATTGTGGTGGTTGGGAACATGGTGGTGGTGGTGGTTCTGTCTTATTATAGTTTGATTTTTTGTTTCTTTATATTTTATTTATTCGTTATACGTTTGATCATTTTACAGGTATCGTTCTTAAGTTTTTAAGCTTGTAACCCCAACGTATCTCAAGTTGTTATTTGTTGCTGTGACACATGAAAATGCTGCCAATACTATTCCAGATCCACTTTACAGGTATGGTTCTTCAGTATAACTTCCATGTTGGAAAGATCTCTGGACTTCAGTTTTTATGGGATCAACTACTGTTGTTGATCCTCATAAATGGGATCAACTATTGTTGTTGACGCCATTTTTTATGGATCAACTAATCTTGTTGATTCCATTATGGGATCAACTCTTGTTGTTGACGGCATTTTCTATGGGATCAACTACTGACTCCTAGTGTTGACAACATTTTCTTGGATTAGTATAGTCATGTTTGTAGTTTAAATCATGTTTGTTAAAAAAAAATAGCTTGATTTTCTTGTTGGTTTGTGTTTGTGTATTGTTGTTTTACTGATGGTACTGGTTGTGTCTTCGGATTTTATAGATGTATAGTTCTTCGAATGTTGAATTTGTGGTGCAATGGTAGCATGACTGACTCCACGTCAGATGATGCGTGTTCGAATCACGCCAAGTTCACTCATTCCTATATATCATTTCGTTTTTTTGTATCATAGATGGTTGTTGTAGAAATTTTTGTTACTCTTGTGTTTCTTAAGGATATGTCAGTTTGCAGGTTTCAAGTTTATTGGTTTTTACAGTAGATAGACTGTTATAAATGCTGTCAACTATAACTGTTGATCCCAGTTTTGTGGATCAACTTTCATTGTTGATCCCACTTAATGGGGTCAACTTCAATTGTTGATCCCACTTAAAGAGATCAACTTTGGTTGTTGATACTATAATCTGGAAACATTGTTCTTGAGTTCTACTTTTTGTATCAACTTTGGTTGTTGATTCCATTCACTGGGATCAACTTCGATTGTTGACGCAAAAAAAAAAACTGAATATTAGTTAGTAAAGTTATTTTTGAACTTTTGATTTTTTGGATCAACTTCAGTTGTTGACACCTAATTTTGATGGCGGGGGCGGTGGTGGAGGCGGCGGCGATGGCGGCGGCGGTAGTGGCGGCGGCAACAACAGCAGGGACAGCATCAACAACGGTGGTGGTGGTGGCGGCGGTGGCGGCGGAATATTAATGGCGGTGGTGGAAATACTAGTGGTGGTTGTAGTTGGTAAGTGGTGGTGGTGGTGGTGAGGTGGTGGTGAAGTGGTGGTGGCGGCGGTGCTGCTGGTGGTGGTGAAATAGTGGTGGTGGTGGATGTGAAGTAGTAAAAAGAGAAATTTGTTAAGGGATAAGGATTTTTAAATGTAAATTAATATTATAAATAAGGGTATTAAGGTAATCTATATTTTAATGGATAAGGTTTTTAAATGATAGGGGTATTTATATTGTTGTATAAGGGTATATTTATTGGGTGTCAAAATTAAGGGTATTTAATTAATATACCCAGTTTATTAGGCATTATATTGCTCACTTATGACCAAAACATAAGTACGTAATTGTCCTTTTCAATATCCAATACATATAATGTATTAGAGGATCATTTTGTAAATTTATTATGATGGATGTTACAAATTACAGGATTGTCAGATGTCCTGGGCTGGGATGAGACTGGAATGGTCTGCTCATTTGTTTGTCTCTGAAATTATTATGCGACCGTTCAAGGCTCCAAAACCCGTATTAGACCGATTTTAGGTGTTTTTCAATAAAGAACATCAATCCAGGATCGCTCTACGAAGGCACCAACATCCACCGATTCTAGATTGATGTTTTTAGGAAAAATTGGATTTTATCATTTTGTGGTGATAATTTACCGATAGTTGATTTCTAAGTTAAAATAGTCATTAACGAAAACTAGTGTGTAACCCGTGCTACGCACCGGGGTCGTGGTAACAGCCTATTGGTGTGGCGGGGCTTCGCCTCGCGCCCGTTACCATGTGTGTTGAAACGTCTTCAAAAAGTTCTTGATTAGTCTGATTATTTTTAATAGATATAAAATTTTGATACCCTTAAGCAGTTAAACTATCTCTTTGAACAACCAAACTATGCTACATGTATAGTTTAAAAAAACTTGCACATGTGGAAAGTATAAAAGAAATTTGAAGTTACTTATCAAAGAATTTTGTGTTAGAAAAGCTAAAATCATAATGAAATCTACTTTATGGCTAATATAAGCATCAAATCTTTGTATATTGGTATAGCCAAAATTTTGTTAGAAATGTAGCCAAGTTGGAAAGGATTTCAAATGTTGTTGGTTGATCAATCACCATTCATACAAAACCATCAAGGCATGAGAATTACAAAAGACCTAATTTCTTGTAAATTGCTTGGGTTTGGTTTAAATCAACATGAGAAATAAAAATCAAGCGTAAATTAAAAACTGCATAGTATAATTGATGCATAATTACCATCCAATACATTAATTTTGCATAATATTTTTCCAACACCACCGTGTGAGAGCTCGTTGCTTTCTTATACGTTTGACACAAAAAAAAAAGAAGGGAATATTGATAAACTGCCCCACTCTCAATTTAGGGTTTGATAAGTTGCCCCCGTTTTTTTCAACTTTTCAAAACTGCCCCCACTGTTAAGTTTTCCATCTAATTTAATTTTCCATCTAAATTTTTACTTATTTACCCTTTACTTGTCATGTTTAATTTCTATTTCAATTTTTCAGGTTAGTCGAGTTCGGTTCATGGATTCAGGGTTCAGGTTAGGGGTTTAGGGTTCATAGTTCAAGGTTCAGGGTTAGGGGTTTAGGCTTCAGGGTTCATATTTCAGGGTTCATAGTACAGGGTTCAGGGTTAGGGGTTAGGGGTTTATATTTCATAATTCAAGGTTCAGGGTTAGGGGTTAGGGGTTAGGGTTTAGGGTTCAGAGTTCATGGTTCAAGGTTCAGGTCATAGTTCAGGGGTAAATATGACTTTTTAATAGGTGAGATAACTGCCACCTTGCATTTAACCGGATGGAAAGTGTTATTTGAAAAAACGGGGCACTTTAGAAAAGTGCAAAAAAATGGGGGTACTTTATTTACCCTAATTCAAAAGTGGGTCACTTTATCAAAATTCCCAAAAAAGAATAAGATTGGACATAACTGGACTCAAATAAAATGTACTCACATTTTAAAGAGTACTGTCAGTTGGGTTATGTTAATTCCGATGAACACCAGGATAAAATAGGCCAAATCTTAATCCTACTTTTAAGTTGTATCCACTATGGTCAGTGTAAAAGCCGTTGTTTCATCGCTTTAAGCCTGATTTGCAATAAGCGAGTTTTATAACTTATATTACAAATGATGCAACCAACCCAAAAACGGGTAACCATTAGCCTAATTATAATAGAGATGATATACCTGCAACTCGCTTTCATGAAGCCGGAATCTCTAGTAATCGCCGGTCATCCATATGACGGTGAATTCGTTCCCGGACCTTGTACGCACCGCCCGTCACACTATGGGAGCTAGCCATGCCCGATGTCGTTTCCTTAACTGCAAGGAGGGGGATGCCGAAGGCAGGGCCGCCAGTTCCTAGACCAAGTTCAGTAATTATTCAGTTTCACCAATAAACTCAACCATTTTCATGATATGCAGAAGTCGTTACCTTGTTAAGCATATCAAATCATAATCCAAAAATAGCAAAATAGACAGTAAAATCAGTTTTTTGGTATAAGCCAACACTCGATTTATCAACTTTACATAAATAAATTGTTATCCTAGCGTCACCTAAAAATCATAAGATTAAATGGTTGTATCACTTTCGCAAAGCTAAAAATACATAGTACTAAATCCGTTTCTCGATACTAAAGTGGCATAACAAAGGAAATTGGAAAAAGAGAAACTTGGGAAAATGCCCCAATATGGGGCGCAATGTTGGAAATCTGCCCCAAAATTTCAAAATTTGGAAAAATGCCCCATTTCGTCAAAAATCCAATTAAGTCACATGTGTGAGCTCACACACGCAAAAAAAAAGACAAATACATCCTTTAGAATTCAGGGTTTAAAATTCAGGATTCAAGGTTTAGGGTTTAAGGTTCAGGCGGTGGCGGAGGCGGTTTTAGTGGTGGTTCTGGTGGTGATGGTAGCCTTACACGTGTGAATTAACTGGGTAAGATGCAATGTTAACGGAATGGGGCATTTTTCGAACTATTTTTAACGTTGGGCAGATTTCCAACATTGCACCCCATATTGGGGCATTTTCCCAATTTTCCCTTGGAAAAAAGATCGACAAATTTATGTATCAAACTGGACACAATTTTAGTTTCCTGAAATGTAACCCGTGCTACGCACCGGGGAAAGTTTGATCAGCTAATTTAGTGTGGCTGGGCTTCGCCCCGCGCCCGTGGTCAAAAGAATTAGATAATTTTTGAACAATCTTTGATTAGTTTGAGTTTTTTAAAGGGATAGGGAACTGAGATACCCTTTAGCTATCTCATGATTTGATGATTTAAATTTGGTATTATAAACTTAATTTCACGTATATATATCAATTTTATTGGAAGATATTAATATAATTTAAAAAGAAGTTGACTCCATAATTGGATTTAAAATAATTAAATTTTATATGCCTATAAGTATTTGCATTTGAACATGATTATACGCTTTTTTTGTCCAACCTTTTTTTATTAAAAGATTTTACTATCCATTGATTTTATCTGTAAAAGTTTTGGAAGATATGTATATCACATGCAAATTTGTGAAATGCAATTTTCTAAAACGCTATAAAATACATGCAGTGTTATATGCAGAGATAACTTTATTTATTTCGAGATTTAGAAGTCGATCAATGTAACAGTACTATGTTGAATCCAGTTTTGCGTAGCTCCTTGTCAGCATTATATGATTTTTGGTGGTGTTTGAACTACTACTTAAGCATAGTTCCATGATACATCTTAATGGGCCTTATTAGAGATGGACACTGGTCCCAAGAAAGAACGCCATGGTAGCATTGTTAATTATAAGATTCGCATCCATTTTGTTTAAAATTTCTACGGTTTTAAAAGAAAACCAAACAATATACTGTCGGAGAATAATAATATGTTTCGAATACAGTGTGTCTACAAATAAATACCCACGCTATCTAATCTCTAATAATAAGTAAACACTTCATTGCATTCTTCATCTGTCTCGGCCAATGGTGGCATGTCAGGATGTCCATAATCTCGTCCATATCGTCATCATGTTCATCCAGTTTGATCAATGTTGGCACGTCACTGTCGTTTTCTATTGTGTCATACTTTTTTTTTACCATGGTCTTTCTTAATAGGTGTCTAGAGTTGCTCTATGTCAAGAGTTGTACTTACCCGTTGGTTTTTGTTTAATAGATATGGTTTCTGCAAACCATGCATTATCATAATGAAGTATCTCATGTGCTTTTAGAGTAAGATGTATGAAGCTTCCTTCTTCTGAAGACCATTGGTTTCTCTAGTGCAGTTGATATTTCTTCTACGCAGTCTGCTCGGTTTTCGGCAAAATAAAATTATTTTTAAGATATTACATTCTACTTTCTTTTTCCGAGATTTGTGTTTATCATAAACAATTATGGTTATTGTATACATCTACGGTTTGCAATGCCATCATTTTCGTTACTCTATATAACCACTTCAACTATCTGTCCCATTGATCTGAATATATCACTGTCATCGTTATTGTTGTATACTATGAGTTGGAAAATGTAATTGTAACAAAGCATATGTTGCTTTAGTTACATTTGTCTTGTAACATCCAAATAGATTGAAATCACTTGATCTAACATGTGCTACACATAGGGGGTGATGGGGATTGGCCCCGATATATGAAAAGGACCATTTCAATCTTATCTTCATATACCAATTTACATCGTGATGAACGAGAGGCACATGGAAAATAAAGTTGAAGACCATTGTATGCATGTGGTGGTAAGGGAGCACCAAAGCCAGCACTTTACCGGATTGTACACAATTTGACAAAAAAAAAAAAAAAAAGCAACCTAACACAATCTTTAAAACCAACATATCTGAGACACCCATTACCATTGTAAGAATTACGTAAATTAAGTATAACCGAGAAAAATAAATAAATTAATTAACTATATGGGAACACGAAAATCAACTCTGCTAATTTATATGAGGGTAATGTTTTAGGGGAAATTGGGAAAATGTCCCAATATGGGATGGAATGTTCGAAATCTGCCCCAACATTTAAAAATTAGGAAAAATATCTCATTCCGTCAGAAACTCAGTTAAGTCACATGTGTGAGCTACGCACGCAAAAAAAAAGACAAATATATCCTTCAGAATTCAGGCTGCAGGGCTCAAAATTCAAGATTCGGGGTTTAGGGTTCGGGATTTAAGGTTCATGTGGTGGCGGCGGTGGTTTTGGTGGTGGCGATGGTCTTACACATGTGACTTAACTGAGTTGGATGGCAATGTTAACGGAATGGGACATTTTTCCAACTATTTTTAACGTTGGGGCAAATTTCCAACATTGCATCCCGTATTAGGACATTTTCCTAATTTTCTCAATGTTTTATGACACTTGCCTATGCATCGTTCACATGAGAGTAAGATGATAACAGCATAGCCTTCAGACTTCAGAAAGTCAGTTGAGCAAATAAATTGAATACCTTAAGTGTACAAATATAAATACAACATAATATTGTTAGCATAATATGAATCCTGCAGCCTCGTCTCCAATTAATAACGGCTAAAAACGAACCCAATGAGCATAGTTCACCCTTATAATGTGATTGTTAGGCTTTTGGTGGCACATATACAACTCTCTCATAAATCTGAAACGGACCAACTTGCCAAAGCTAGCAGAAAAATAATGCACCTCCTTCAGCATGAACAACATCTAAAAATCTCACTTTTCTCTAACTATAAAAATGAAGTTCTCAGTTAAAATCCTAGCTTGTGTTGCACTTGCACACCGTCAAATCTCTAGCAAAACCCGTGAACCCACCTCTTTATCTATGTAATGTACACCTCTTTATCTACGTAAAAGATAAGCAGAGTTTAGAGGTATCTCTACTATATTAGTATATACATCTCTTAAAATCCTGGCTAAATTGGGGCGTATAGCACTTAATTTGGGCCTATAGCTAGATGACAAAAAAGGTCATTAGAAATAACCTTCACACCACCCCTTATCAAAATAATTACCCAAGTACCTATTTTACCTCTGATTAATTATCATTAATTAATCATATTAGGGGTTAATTATGTGTTGGATGTGAGATTAACTAATGTTAGAGAGTTCTTCAAAACATCAAAAATTTAGATTTTTTTCCGTAAACAGTACCCAGAATCGGTTTACGTTCATGCAAATGTAAACCGATTCTGGATTGGTGTTTCCAAAATTAACAGAGGACATCTATAATCGGTTCACGTGGCCATATGTATAATCTGATTTTCATAATAGGGTTTTACGTATTACATATATAAACCGATTGTTTCATTTCATACGAAATATTTTTTTTTCATTCATTCCATTATTATTGTAGGATGCATTTAGCACATGCATCAAGCCTTTAAACCCCTAGGCGACCCTAGTGGACGAGTTATAGTCTCGTGAGGGTTTACATAGAGGTCTACCCACAAAACCTATACAAAAACTTCTAAAGCCATCAATCTTCCTCCGAAGAGGATACACGATCCATGAAGTCCGGGTCATCCTCCGGGATTTTTTCTGCCAAGAATTGATAGCTTGCATCGAATGCGAATGCTTCCCCCTTTTCCTCCAAGTAGCGCGCTTTCACGACTTCGTGCTACAAAAACACAAAAACAAACTTACATTTGTTAGTGGTGTTTCATAGGAAGATAAAACAACATGGGTTACGTAAAACAAACCACAAAAATACTTACAAATTGTTCAATGGACAAGTTGAAGTTGGTAGCGTTGAAAATCGGGGGTTGGAGAGCTAAAAAAGCAAGTATCGCATTTTCGATGACTAGGTGCCTATCATGGACTTGTTGAACACTTCTTCCATTAGGATTTCCAAATTCTTGGCTAAATTTGTTATGTACCCTAGCCCAAAAGGTTACAGAATCCACCCTTACGGAGGATTGACGTCTAACTCGAGTTTCCGCGTACCATGCTTTGGTGATTGCCAAATCTTCGTTTGAATCAAATGATGCTATTTCTTGTATGTGGAGGTATGAAATGAGTAGTTGTGGAGTATATGGAGTGAGGGGGAATAAAATGATCAATTTTGGGGCAAATGGGGTCTAAGGGTGAGGTCTCTATTTATAGAGAAAGTCCCTAACGGCTATTTTTTTTTGAAAAATGTGAAATAATTTAGCATAATCGTTCTTCTAGAAGGTATATATAACCCAATTAAGTTTTAATGCCACAAGGAATCGGTCTTTTTTTTGACCAACATAAACCGATTGAAGACGTGTAAAATATTTGAATTTTCACCGAAACTAATCGGTATATATATATTTATATGTGACCCGATTCTAGCTTGAAAAACATACAGGAAAAATAGCTTGAACAATCGGTTTATATATAGGCAAATGTGATCCGATTCTAGCTTGAAAAACATACAGGAAAAATAGCTTGCATAATCGGTTTATGTTTACATATCGAGTAGACCAATTATTGCAACACATAATTAAAATTAAAACTTCAAGTGCGTTAAGTTGAACAAACCTTAAAAGAGTTTTAAGAACTTAAAAGAGTTGAACAGATATCATCCAAAATATAAACCTTAAAAGAGTATTAAGAACTTAAAATATCCACAAGTCTTATAAACCTAAACTTTTAATATCTAAAACTTAAACATAAAAACTTAAAGTGCAGGAGCACGAGCATCAAGCAGCAGCAAAGCACCACCCGGAGCATTTGCAAAGCACCACCATCGCAGGAGCACCAACACCAAAGATCAAGCACCATCGAGAAGAGCGGCTTCACGCTTGACCATTTGTTCCCACATACCTTCCATTTATGCATGGAGCTCCCTCTCTGCTGAAATGATATTTGTCCTCATCCTAGTGAACCTCATGACCTCAAGAATCTCCTCCAGTGCAAGCTTGTCAATCAACGCTAGGGCTTGTTCAAGATGGGTCTCACGCCCATAGGCAAACTTGTAGAGGCTTCTTTTTGGCACTCGTTGTGGTTTCCTAAGGATGTCCTCCAATGTGAGCTCTCGAGAGTAAAACGGTAGGTGTGAGAAGTCCATATCTACATAAAACAAAACAAAAAAAAAACTAGTCAACAATCGGTACATAATCATACAAATGTAATCCGATTCTCACTACAAAACATACAGGCATGTGAAACATCCATAATCGGTTTATGTGGTACATATATACAATCCGATTATTAAAAGGAATCTGAAGAGTCAAACATAATCGGTAAATTATCAGGCACATAAAACCCGGTTATGGGATCGCATAATTAAAAGAAAAAAATGTTTCCAGAATCGGATTAATCTAAAGCACTTATAAACCGATTCTGGTGATGTATTTTCATATTTCGTTTCTAACCCTAAAATCGGTTGATGTTAATCATCATATAAATCGATTACTGTGCATGCTCTTCATGGCGGAAACCAAAACCCAGAATCGATTGATGTTAATCATCATATAAACCGATTCTGGGTTAATCAGAGATTTTGATTTTCAAAAATTGAAGATTTAAACATGTAAATCAATGAAGAAATGCAAATCATAGAATGGGTTGATGGAGATTTACCTTTTTCTTGGTTGGATCGAAGATCGTCGGAGAAGAGGATGGATTTTTTTTTATTAGGGTTTTGAGAATTTGGAAAGTTTATGATGGAAATAGAAAGTTTTTTTAGGTTTAGGATTTTTTGTTTTTGGATTTACTTAAAATGGTAAGGATTAGTATTTATATGAAATTGTTTTAGGAATTAATCTGGGGGCAAATGAGTATTTGTTAGAAGTTTGGGTGCCTATAGTAATTTGGTGGTGTGAGAATGAAAATTTGATAGGCCTCAATTTAGCCAGGCTTAAAATCTGGAAGATTAAGCTTTCTGTAGGCAGTGAGTTATTGAGGGTCTTAGACCCACCTTGAGAAGAAAGATGTGGACTTATATAATTATCTTAAAAACTGCAGTGCCAACTGCCAAATGATGGCCATAGTTTTCTCTCCGTCATTCTATCTTTGCCATTGTGATAAGGTGCAACTAATTAAATACCGATCACAAAAAAAATAATTAAATCTTCCCCCTCAAAGGCCTTGACAAAATAAGCTTATACGTTGAGCGGTGATGAAACCCTTGCTTATTATTGGCTGAAATAGGCCTTTTCTAATGCTGAAGCTATGGTGAGGACACTTGGCGAAACTATATTGGTTGAAATATTAAAATTTAAGTTACACTTTGTTTACATCATGTATTTAACCGGCGTTAGTAACACCTGTCCAAGTTTACACATAATTAATTTGGTTACACTTTGTTTACACATAATTAATTTGGTTACACTTTGTCCAAGTCTGCCTAACGGTGGGTAGACAATACCCCTGTCCAAGTTTACACATAATTAATTTGGTTACACTTTGTTTACATGAAATACTTAACTGGACGTTAGTGACGCCATCCAACGTAGACAATACTTAAACCAAAAGTTAACAAATACGAACATATACCACTGAAAAACGGCTGCCATTCTTTTCTTTTCCGCGAAAAAAAAAATATAGATACTAGATAGCAGAGAAAGTGGTTCTCTCCGATGGGTTGAGTTGAAGAGCCGGGAATTAGTGAAGATAGTAATGTTGCCGTCATCAACAGATTGAATCTGACAATCGCCAAAGACGAATCAAAAGATAAGTGCAACCTTTACTTATCGTTTAATTTAATTCAATCAATTTTCTTTTCCGCCTTATAATTGAAAAACCCAGGAAAAGAGAAATCTAAATTTCGGTAGCCTAATAACTTTGATTTCATCTCGATTTTGTTATTTAATGCATTATTAGAATCTCGATTCATAATCATCTCATTTGTATCTCTGTTTCGATTTTTAAAAAAATCAAAGAGAAAAAACCCAAAAAATTTCTAGGGTTCTTGGTTGAATTTCTATTTATCTGTGTATTTGATAAGAATCTCGATTCATAATCATCTTATATGTACCTCTATTTATCTGTGCATGTTTAATCCTGATTGAAAACCGGTTCTCATATTCGTAATCAGTAAGCCTTCATAACTATTACCCATAAATCTGATTTTGATTTTCATGAATTTTCCTATCTTCAGTCTCATATTGAACTTCAACCTATTTTTGATTGTGTAATAGCGTCAATCGAAAGATTGATGGAGCTTTTAATACGATGTTCCAACGAGTTAATAAGGTTTTCAACCTTCATTGTGCAATTACTAATGAGGAAAGTTTTTTTTCTATGATCTTAGATGTTCCTCGAATAGAACTGACCGATGAGAAAGATGGAACCATCTTGGTAGGAGTGCATCAACGAGACCCCCCTTTAAGGCACGCTGGTTCATCCACAAAGCATTATTCGAGTGAAAGCGCCACGGGGACTGTAGGTGCAAACACCACAAGCGGAATCAGGTCTCAGGTCCGAATTGATCTCCCATTTGATGGTGAAGGAGGGTTGATGACTCACAATGAGTACAAGCGTGAAAGGAACACATTCTACAGCAGCGTAGAAACTTTTAGTTTGAAGATTTATATGGAATCATATTTGAGCCTAAGAAAACTAGGTAGTAAACCTTACCACAGGGCACACCATGTCATAAAACAATATCAGCAGCCGCTGATGGAGAAATGGATGTGTTCTCAATCCAAAACACCACGATGGTAAAAATTTACAACTCTCGACCTCATTTTTAAGCATATCCGCCTTTTTTCTCTTAAATTGTATGGTTGTTGGTGTGGTGGGACTGCACCTGTTAAAAAGGAATGGGACGTTTGAGGCTTGAGCTATGGAATCAGAGATGAGTCTGTGATAGTTTTGGGGTTCATTGTGCTGAATATACAGCGATGAAGCTGCTGCTACTGCTCAGCGATGAAGGTTTGTAAATGGTGGTCTGAGAACAAAAAAAAAAATCTACTAGTTGAAGGAAAAACAATGGTTATGTAGGTGTACCGATAGTCAATGAATAGACATAAAATTTACCTCGACCGGTCAACAATGCACCGAGAGATAGAGATAGTTTCAAATTCCAATCCGCAAAGATCATTCAATGGTGTCTTAATTCGATAACATCTTTTTCTTCCCGAGGGTGTTTTTGAAATAAGACAAACAAAAATGAAACTACTCTCTACTCGCTTTTGCAAGTGAGAAGCTCAGATTTCTTATCACACTCACCAGTTTGAGCTAAAAGGACATCCATTGTCTCACCATTTCCTAAATTGGAAGAAATGCTGCACTAACAATCTTTTGCAAGTGAAAAGCTCAGATTTCTTATCACACTCACCAGTTTGAGCTAAAAGGACATCCATTGTCTCACTATTTCCTAAATTGGAAGAAATGCTGCACTAAAAATCCTGCTAATGCTCAACATTCTTATAAAACTTTTGATCAACTTTGCAATTTTTGGTTAAAAGATCTGCATAAGAACCGAAAGCATCTCGATAACAAAGTTTACCCTTATAATATCAAAACCAGTTTCATGTCTGAATCATTCACAAAAGCAAAGTGAATCACTACAAAATAAATTATCTTTCACTGTTTCCAAGGCATCTCAAAATGATGCCAGACCTTTTCCAAGGCATCTCAAAACGATGACTCCAAAGAGTTGTGTATGCAACAAATTTGTACACCACATAAATAAACTTCAATGTCCAAACATAGAATGAAAAGAGACTACGTACAAAAGGAACAATGAACATAGATACTCTCATTTTTTTATGTACACCACAACCATGTATTTGCATAGCATTCATTTAGTACCAAATTAACCATGGTACGACATTAGAAATATTTTCTTGAGCTAAGATGTTTTCCGTCGAAAGGGCCAACCAAACGAACCCCAGCCAATAATAAAAAACAAACAACACACTATCTCTTCAAAAACCCAATTTTATTAATAAAAATCAAGAATATTACTTATCATATGAATATATTTTGTTTTCTAATAAGTATAACCGTCAACTAAGGAATTGTAAGAAAAATCAGCGAAATGATAAGAGAAAAAAAGACAAAACTCAAAACTACAAAGATTTTGAAACCCAAGACAATCATAAACATATATATAAGTCTGCCTTCAGAATGAACCATACGAAACAAATATATACCCGCACTGGATGGCCATGCGCATGAAGACTCAGAAGAAATGAACATAGCATGACTGTCTAATCCAAAGCTAACACCCCGCTAACCATATTTCACAACTTTTCATGCTTGTTATTGTTAAAATATAAGACATCAACTCGCTAAAGTGTTTCCAAATTTGATCGATATGTTTTTAGGAATATAAAAAAAAACGATGTTATCCAATTGGATTCACAAATTTAAGTGTATAGTTGCGTAAATGTTGTCTGTCATGGTAAAATCACCATTGTCCATTGTAAGTTAATGCATATCAGTGGCTGCAGGAATAAAGAAAAGATGAACATATCAAAAGCATGGAAATGTAAGGGAGCAGAATCAATAAACTTGATCTTACTCACTTAGTTCTCACATTCAGGTGATTCCTTCCACGACTTATATTGTCATTGACAGCATTCGAAGGATGTGCCCATCTACCTTATTCGTTCCATTTGTGTAATTAATTTTTCTGCTTTGAGCATAAATAGCAAAATTGGTCAAATAGCCAACATAATAATTAGGAATCCAAACCTGCAAAGAGAGCAAAATTGGTCCAATAGCCAACATAATTATGAGGAATCCAAACCTGCAAAGCCATGAAAAAGAAGTTTAATTCTAATTGCTGAAAATTTCAAATCGCACGTCTCGAAATGTTTTTTCATTGAACACCCATGCACATTTGAATGGTTGATCTCATAATAGCAAGAAGATATTATATTTCAGGTGAATAATTGTAGACATTTCGGTCCAACATTACGCCGATGTAATCAATATGCTTAGCTTGTCGGCTACTATTGTTTTATAATATTGATAAACTAAATAGTAATGCAAGGACTATAAAGAAATTACATTTCAGGTGAACAATTGTAGGAAATTCAGTCCAACATTGCGATGTTTGTCTATCGTCTAATGTAGGAAATATATTTAGCTTGTCGTTAACTATGGTACTTGTCGTTAATTATGGTTTTATAACCCAAGATCAAAAAAAATATTAATCTAATTAAGTAGTATTTCAAGATGATGAATAACAATCTAATTAAGTAGTATTTCAATATGATGCATAATGTGCTACTCACCTCAATAATTACTTAATTACTTCATCGACTGACAACTCATACCAAGCACAGCATCCACGGAAGGCTCATATGTCAAATTCAAATGAGATATTGATCCTTTATATGTCTTGATGGATCTTGAAAGAAATATTTCCTTCATCGATGCCAAACTCGAGCCATCCTTTCAAATGATCAAAAATAACAATCTAGAAACCGGAAAAATATTTCAACACAATGCACCTATATGTTAGCCAAGTAGGATATTTGAGCTACTAATCATTGGCACAATCAGCAGATGTTGCATACAGATAAAAATAGAATACTAAGATACAGATCTTTTGTCTAAATTAATATGCATACTTTTTCCCCTTAAGAGAAATATTACAGTTCTATGGAAAAGCAACTTCACTTTGGTTCTCGCTTAGTACTATAACCTCAAACGTTGTTGCTTCAACCTACAAACACATTATCATACTTCCATAGTAAACTACATATACTCCAATATCTATTCACAAAATTGAGCTAAAGAAAGACAGATTACTTATCAAAATTCCCTTCATGTCTTGGTTCCCTCCTACACAACATCATTTTACCTTGTTAGGAGAAAAAAATATTAAAACCAAATGACAATTTATGTCCAGAAAACAAATAAGAAAAACTTAAACAGATAGAGATGATAAAAACTTAAACAAATAGAGATGAGAAATGATGATTTTGTTATGCTCTGTTGGTGCTGTGAGAAGATTGGAGCTAGGAAATAGATGAAAAAACAATTTAAAAGACATCACTGGAACCGGGAAGAAAAAAGAACTTGGGAGGAGTAATTAAAAACTCGAAACGAAAATAAGACAGAAAATATGAGCAAACCTAACTATCCTTTTCTCATTGAAAACCCATTACCTAAAAAACTAAAACAAAAGTGAAACAGACAAAGCATAAAACCATGGAGATAATCAAATAAAACATAAGTAAATTGTCAACGAATAGATATGGCTATAGAGACTGTACAAAACCTTACACCATTCGTATCTATTGATGATACAAAAAAATTTCTCTCAGATGTACAAAAACCATGAGCACCTCGAAGCATCTCTGTAAATTGGAACTATTCGTATCTCAGATGGTATAAAGATTGAAACTAAAAAAATTAATTCTTAACCAAATACCTTGTTCGCACAATCTCTGTAAATCAAAGTCTAATACAAAAAGTTCGGGATCAAATATAGAGTCAGACAATCGTCATACTAAACTAGTTAGGAAGAAAAAAATAAATTGGATTAACCAAACATATAACTCGAACATCAAAAAAATTCAAAATCAAAACAAAATCCCACAAAAAAAGAAGAGGACAATAGTTACCTTGTTATAGATAGTATCATGTCTACATTGCTGACGGTTTGAACAAATTGATTGAAAGAAAGATAAATGTTACAGAGACAGAGTCGAGATTATATACTCGGCTGAATTCTTCTCTCAACTCTCAACACTCTTAACCTCACACGTGCATAGCACACGACTCTCAATGACTTGTACACAGACAGTACACACACTTACATGACTATGCTATTACCCTCCCTCAATCTCTAGTGGGTTGTAAGAAGATCACTTGAGATTGGACTCTCACATGACTTGTACAAAGACAGTACACACACTCACAGTACCCTAGTCAGACATTAAGCTTCATTAGATGGATCAAGAGAGTAGCATAGTGCATAAAGAAGCAAAAACATTAAGTGATATATAAGCTGACAGTCCTTCCTCTCATTATCTGTCCAGCTGAAGTAATGTTGTTGCGGCAGACGAGATATGGATAGAGGAGATGTAGGAGTACAAAGCTTGCACATATCAAATGTGATGAGGACAACTACGAATAGCCATAAGCACTCTAGTCGCAGTGTACGGTAAAAATGCCTGGGGGTGTTATGCTTGCAGTAAAGGCGTATAAGAAGTAGTGGCAGCAAAAAAAGGATTACTTTGACGTCCTGTACTTGACAATTAGTTACTGCAAATCTGCACCAGTCCGAAGAGATAACCATGCTAAAAGCAACAAAGTGCAAAGAGAATCCACCAATAAAAACAGAACTCGCAATGGAACTCTCTGTTGTAATTTCAAACACAATCCAACATGAATAAAATTGACTGAAATAAGTCTTGGTGAAATTGCAGATATATATGGTATAAAAACTACCTTGAAATAAGAGCTTGCAGATTAAGCAAACAGCTGGAGTTGATGTAGCTTGAATATGACTGTAGAACCATAATATTGTAACAAACAAAATAGGACTATCTTGGTGCAGACTAGTTGAGCATACAAAATGTGGGGACATAAGGTGCATTAACAGTAAAAGATGCAAATAAAAGTACAGGAATCAGCAGTGACAGTTGATGAAGTGGGTGTTCTAGTAGGTGTTGTGGAGAACGTACAGTTTACATATCAGTAGGAAAAAAAATGATGACCAATGGGTTGTAGTAGTAATAAATGGAGGTGATATAAGAGCTACATACCATCAGCATAAGCAAACATGAAGTCCACTGCATATGAACCAAACACCAACTGAATATGGAGTGTATACTCAGCAACATCAGCTCCATTAGGACAAGATGAATCACATGATAAGCATTACTTGGTGCAGAAGTAATGAACTACCCTAGAAAAACAGCACCAACAAGATTACCAAAGCAGAATACCAACATGTATAGTCCCCTCATAGCTGCCAAAACATGATTTTCCTCTGCAATGTAGAAGTTGTAGTAAAAATACGAAGTATACACCAACAACAACACTCTCATGACATTTTGATGAATGGAATTACTCATACTGCCTGAAACATATGATCTCAACTGATATCCAACAAAACCAACAACAATACCAGAAATACCAGCTGCATTCCAATTTAGCTCCAAGAAATTAATAAGTGACTAGATAAACAAGTCAGCAGTAGGAGCTTGTAAAGTTACAGTCACTCAAGCATATTGGCAACACTACTATCTTGCAAACACCATGGAAAAGAGCAGCTGAGAGCAGCAGATGGAATTACATCAACAGATTATCAAGATTCATAATTTGGCTTGCATTATTCAACACACGAGTACTTATTAAAGTACCAACGTTATTCACAAACATGAAAAACAGGAAACTGACTAGGATATGAAGAAAAAGAGCAGTAATGATAACTAAAGCAGACTACATCAGAATTGAATGTAGACTCATCAAAGAGAACTTCAATATGTACTTAATGTAACTCACCAACTCCAGTTCGATGTTCAATCGCAGAAACACCATTAAAAAACGCAAGATTCTTCAACACATATGTGAGAACTGCCTTGAAGTAAGATATGAGACCAACAACTTCTCAATCTTCTGCTGAATCTAATAGGTGGAATGACTTTAAGTTTTCACCTTAACTAGACCTTGGAGTAGCGGACTAGAACTCGCTCAAACTATCTCGGCATCAGAAATCAAGAACAGCAGATCTTGATGAAGAAATTAGATGCAAAATACAAGCTAATTATGATGTATAAAGCAGTTGAAGATGAAACTGGATGTAGTTGAGCAAGTGATGTAGAAATTGAACATATGAGATCAAATCTAAAGTAATCTAAACATGAAATTAGAGATTACCAGCAGAGATTCAGATGATAGTTGATAAGGTAAAAGATTCCAGTCCAAACACCAAACAGGAAATTGAAATAACCAAGAGCTCAAACCCTAAAACTGAATTTTAAAATTGAAATACATGCTTAATCCTAATTGACGACGTAGCAGGTATCAAAACAAAACCCTAATTTCGACCAAAAAACCTCCAAGAACATACTTTATACCAAATACTCCATGAATCTCCGATCAAACTTCATGAACAACTGTAATAATCATAAAATATAAAAGATCTTTCATAATTAGTCAATGACGAACCTAATAAGATCTGAGAAATCGATTTTGGATGAAGCAGCAGCAGAAATTGATGAAGAATGTATGAAGAAAGATAAGAAGATCGATTTAATTGTGGTTTTGGTGATGAAATTACAGGTCAGGTCCAAGGATCGACGCGGTTAAGCTTCCCTCCTCTCCGATACCATAGTAACATAGAGAAATCTCATGTCTACATTGCTGACGGTTTGAATCAAATTGATTGAAAGAAAGATAAATATTACAGAGACAGAGTCGAGATTATATACTCGGCTGAATTCTTCTCTCAACTCTCAACACTCTTAACCTCACACGTGCATAGCACACGACTCTCAATGACTTGTACACGGACAGTACACACACTCACATGACTATGCTATTAATAGATCGAAGCAGCAATATCAAATGGTTTTTCATATTTTTAATGGTCCGTATATATAAACTCTGCGGAACCCATCTCATATAACGAAATTCACCATATAGATGATGCATTCCACAGAACATATTAGCCGAAAACCTACAAAGCTCCTAGCTATCTCTTTAGCTGATGAGTTGAGAACGAAGTGGCGAACGGGTGCGTAATGATTTTCCATGGTCCGTATCCGTATATATAAACTCTGCGGAACGCATCTCATATAACAAAATTCACCATATAAATGGTTAGTGAAGAACCCATGTCAAGAAATAAATCTTAAACTTCCAAAATTAGCTAAATACTAATGTCAAAAATTTAAAGAAACTCCCATAAATAGTTTGTTTGAAAATACTATATTTTTGTCTTCTAAATTTGGAGTAAGATCATCGATGTTAAAAAAGATACCATATTCAATACGTACGGTAAGTATCTCCATAAGTTTTAGAATCTTAGATTTGTTTCTTAAATTAGATTTAACTGGAATGGTAAGCATCTATATATTGATTCCAAAGTTTAGATTTATTTCTCAAATCAAGTTTAGAGAATATATGGTTTGTCCAAAAATACACAGACAAAATTTGACAATTAAGGTTTTAAAATAAACGTGTCAACATGGAGTAAGAATATAAATAAATCTCAACCAATCAGGATCAAGGGTTTCGTCCACAGCCAACACAAAAAGAGGGTGAACCCTATCACTCAACTTGGACCATAAGATCTAATCAATTTGATTTACAATTAACGGTCACAAAATATGAGGGGGCTAACTTGTTTTTCAGCCAATCAGGAGCGAGGGTTTTGTTCACCGGCCAATGGAAGAGGAGGTAAGCGCAACTCTCGATGTAGTGTGGGAGATGTGGTTGGGTGTTTAGGTTATTGATTGATTGATTGATGTAAAAGGTTGGACGAACAGGTGGTCAGTTTCGGTGCGTCTGTGCCTCCCAGTCCCAGCCATGGTTTGGTAAAGAGTAAAGACTACATTCGGCAGTGTTCTGTACCGAAGTGCACCAAGATGGATCTAATTCGGTTAAGAGCCGACTCGGAAACCTACAACCCCAAGACCTAAACACAAACCTGCCCCCCAATAAAACCCCGAACGGGTTTAAATTCCTCGGAGAAGTCTTAAGAGACTTCCAGAAAAATCCATAGACCATGAACACACTGAGGAACTACAGAAAGTGAAACTTAAGTAGATTTGTATGATGTCTTCAGATAAGAAAAGTAGCACAGTGAAGTTGTTTTGTCCATCACTATCAAAATTAGTTCCATGGGTTATTAAAAAAGAAGATGAAAATTTGGATTTAGGTTTAATAGCTAATACTTTTGGTCTTGAACCATCAACCTTAAAAATTAATAATCATTTTATAAGTAGAGGAATTGATTTCGTATCATCTTCAGTTACTTGGAAATCGCTTCTTTCGTTTTTTGCTTCAAGAGGTTTAGCTACTGGTTCTAGTGAACATGATGTTATTGTTATTGATGGAAGGGTTTGTAAGCCTGGAACTAAAAGTAAGTGTCGATTTTCCTCTCTTTACAACTATTTTTGACTTCTTGGAATTTAATTATATTTTTATTATTAGTAGATTTTGTGCCAATGAATTGCTTGTATTGCCAGTTTAATGAATTTATTGAAAACCTAGTTTTGAGCTTCTTGTTTGTCATGGTGGTACCTGTGCTCGTAGAGCTGATTAGCATACACAGCGGGCATGTGTGGTGCTGTTGGCTTATTATGGTCATAATGTGTTAGATACTGCTCTATACAATTTTCTTCTGTAAATTAATTTGGTAAAACTGAACTGAAACTCTCTAGGAGGGCGTAGTAATCCGTGGGAAATTGGAAGTAGCGATGATATGAGCAGGGAGTGTACAAACCATACAAACGGATCAATGGAAGATATCAACCTATTCAAGAAGATTAAGACCGACACATGCAATTCAGGTATGTGTTGTTCCTGCATGTTGTTACAATCGTCTATTAATATTGGACTAGATTGCCGACCTTGTATCTTGGATTAACATCAAGTAATGGTTTCTTCAGGAGTATGCCAACCTTTATCTGAAAGTTTTTCTGGGGGTCGTGAAAAGATCAAATTTAACAGTCTTGCTGTGAAGAGGAAACCCTGGGTCGAAGATATCAATCCGCTTAAAAAGAAGAAGATTAGTGAAAGCAGCTCAGGTGCTTTTTTTTTTTGAAATTATGCTTCTTTAACTGTTGGAAATTTCCATATTGCTACCACCACGGGCTCTTTTATTTTGATAGGTCATTAAGTCGAGTACCTTAACTTTAAGAAATTAAGCAAACGCTAAGCAACTTTTCCTAAGCTGGTTGTAATATTTGATCTGTTGTGAATCCAAGAGTAGCATCCTTGGTAATGTTTTGGGAAACCCAAGCTTTTATGTCTCTTTCTGATTTTCCATTTTCTTGTAATATGAATCAGAAACTGATTACTAATGAACATACTTGAGTGAACTTAACTAGCGGATGGAGCAATTAACTGGAAGAAACAGGGATGTGGGAGATTGTGTGTTGTTTTGTTTGTTCGACTTACATGGGAAGGTAACTTTTATCGGTTGTGTTTTGTTTTGTAGGTAAATTGAATTTCCCCAGTCCAGTAGTTCGATCTGTACGCAACTGTATCGGTGAGAGTATCAGTGGAAGCTTAAAACGGCTGAGAATAGATGAGATGATTATGGCCACCCCTAGCAAAAGACAGAGACAATTGGTCTTGCATTTTGAAGAGTAAAATCTTAAATCTTAATATAGCGCTCATCTAGAAAGTGGAAAAAACTGGATCCACTAAGTGTGCACATATCAGTTTATGGCATAGAATACCAAATGGTCTTCGGTCCAAAATTGTATACCAGTTTGTAAACATGAATGTAAATTTTCTATGATTTCAGCATAACCTGACAGACGGTACTTCTGTAAACTGATGCTATACTGTTACCAGCGTAGCAAATGGTCTTAATGACAATAAAGCTCACTGTGGGATATAGATGCAAATCAGAAAACACAGTTCGTACAGTAACAGGATTGAGAATTTTAATCAACTTCAGTATTCTTATCATTACTTCTGTAAATGGGCCACAAAAGTATCAGCTTTGAGAGCCAACCACCAGCTAAATTTATCCAAAGAGGGGCCAATACATGATCCGTAAAAGCAAATTGCAAACTAGGAAAACAGTCACAAATTTTGCAGACCATTTAGATATCAAATAAATAAATACTAAATAGAATTTTCCATTTGTTTACTTCAGCTACTGATATTGAAACTGTTTGGTCTACCTATACTCAGACTACACTGAACCCATTTTCAGTAAATACAGTTGGAAAAGCTAAACAAAAGTAAATTTTACAGGCGGACTGATATACCAGAGTTGAAACAAGCGCCTGCCATGGGCACAAACATTTTGTCTGGTAATCAGCGCCAAAGCCAACAGCAGAAAAAAAACACCATCTTTATTCTCTCGAATCTAAAGCAAGGAGTATCTTCTTCCTCGGTCCCTGAAAACCATAACCAACAAAACTTAATACAAGAGGACTGGAGAAAACTAAGTGCATCAAAAGCATGAAAAAAAAAAAACTAATTCATTCTATATTTAACAGAAGGCAAACAACAGTAAACGATGAACACGTGATGTCAAGAAAGCGTACTCTAAAAATGAGAGTGACATGGTAGAAGGTGGACTCTGGATTGAGTACCTAACCCTAGATGATATCGAACTATGGTCCAAGGATCACCAAACAACACCAAGATTGCAAGTAGAAATGACACCCTGGACAGGTTAACCATCTCATATATCCAACTTAAAATTAACAATGCTCTTTCATGCTAAGTACATATTACAAACAATGTCAATATTACATGTAGCTATAAAGTTATATGAATCATGCAAATATCTCAAATGTGTTTATGTACGAGAGAAAATGCACTCAAGATATATGACACAGGTGTTGAGTATCGTACCATGGGCATCCCGAGAGCCTTGAGATCCTCATCAGTCATGTGCATCAATGCAGTCATGTCTACCTGCAGAAACAATATGAAATGTGAACCTGAGAAAACCTTACAGGCAATAGAACTGAAGAAAATAATCCAATAGCAATCCTGCGTACTTCCTCTGCCTGAAACGTTATTGAATACTTCTCAAGACCCAAGGACTCAAGAAATCCATCTACAGATTCACCCTGCACGGTAATAACATAAATCAGAACAAAAATTAAGTTGGGAATAGGACATTATCCATCATGTCTTCTATTACAGGAAAAAAAAATGCACAAAGAACTTTTGGCATGAAAACTAGACTCCTACTTCAAGTGCTGAGCATAAGATAGATAGAGCTGAAATTTAGTGTTTCCTAACTCCATAGAGAAAATGATACCAAGATAGGTCAACCTGTTACTAGTTCAGATAGAATTTATTATCTAGACAAGAACATGGAGCTGATTGACTGAATAACAAACTTCTGTCTTTTGTTTAGATAACTATAAAAGAACAAGGTCACCCAAGGACTTATCCACTACCTTTTGCTGTGACTTTTTCCTTGAAGCAGTCGAATTGACAACTTTTTAGCCTCTGCCATGGGAACATCAATTGCAGCACTTTTTCGAGCAGGTTTAGCAAGTTCTTTAGGCTTTGACTTTGGTAGATCAGTATTAGCCTGTTGTGCATGTGCAATACCTGATAGCTTTACCCGTAGATCCTGGACACCTCCTGCAAGAGAGCCCTTTCCCTTTTGATATGTTTTCTTCAAACCCTTCTTTTGGAGTTTCAATCGCAGGTCATTAGCAGCAACTCGGCGAGCTTCAAATGCCAACCATAGACAAAGCATCAGTAATGAAAACCAAAATTCTTGGAAAGGTTATTTGCATATAATAATATCAAAACTACACCATACTTGAAACTCGAGGTTTGTCTTCGTCGTCATAAAGATCGTGTTTCCACTTGTTGTCATTTTGCCGCTGTCTGACATGCGAACAAAACAAATAAGCATCGATAGAAGGAAATGAAATGCTTACAGAAAGTTAGATAACAATAAAGATCAGAATCCAGAAACATAAGAAGTTCCAAAACAAGTTGACCTTGTTTTGATGATAGGAATGTGTCACCGTCAAGCATATCTGCAAGGGGCCAGAGTGTCCAACGATAATATGTTCAACAGCCCAAATCTAGCTTTATCATTTTAAATCAATCTTGAGCAAAATAACTATGACCAAGATATATATTCCTTTGGACGTCCTTCACCTTCAAGTATTGATAGTTTAGTCACTGCGTCCCAGTTCTTCACACAATCAACAAAATCTTTGATACAGAATTTGTTACTTTGCAAACTAAGCCTACCCACATTTTTGCAGATTAAATAAAGTAACTTCAATTACCACTCATTCTTGTTGACACCGATCTCTGAATCTAAGCTAACCAATCTAAATCTCCATCGGATTTGGATATTACATACTACTTAACATCCACATATCAACTCTTCTACTTTGTGTTTGTTTAATCATTCATCACTACACATCTTCATCAAATAAGATAATTTTTGTTGTTCTAATGCATCCATGTATTATCCTCAACGTTTCTTAACTAACATGCTACAAGTAAGCTAAGCTATGTAACAGAAGCAGTACCGGTAACCCTAAGACCTATATACATGAAAATCTACTAGAATGCCCCATTTGTAGAATGTTTTATTTACATAATAATAATTGCTTAAAAAAAGTTTCTAGAGCTAACACATTCAAATTCTTACTCGATACAAAATCAAACTCCAAAGTGGATAAGTGTTTACTCGGCAGTAAAGTTTCGAACTTTAATACTCCTACATTCAAACTACCAAAATCAAACTCCAGATAGGGAAAAAAAAAAACTGGTTAAAGCAGCGAAACAACGAGATATATACAATATAAAGGAATAAAATTTCAAGAGAAAAAGTTTAAACCTTTTGCTGAAGGACGTTCTGCCTCTACCATACTCCTCATCTGAATCTCCATTAAGGCGTTCTTTAACAGACCTTTTGTTGGTCTCGGCTACAACCCGATCCGCATACATGGTTTTTATTTAAATTAAACAGCTTCTAAGATCGATATTCAAAAGCAAGAAGAGGAGAAGAAGAAAAAACCTAACCCTAATTAGGGTTTTTGTTAAGATGGTTATTATTCTAAAAAGGGAATGGATTGAATATTATTGCGAAGATGAATGGGAGTAATAATCTAGATAGTGGAATATGAAGGCGCCATTTTAGTTTTCTCTGTTGTGCTGGTTAATCAAGCAGAGAAGTGGAATTTCGAGATCTTTGTGAAAGATAAAAATAGAAAACTTCCCATGTACATTATCACACTCTCAAACGTGCAATTTCATAGGGAAGGGTTGACACTTTGACTTACGTTGACCAACTTTAATACGTACAATATTAAAGCGGTGGTGTAATACCGATAACCGACCGGAAAATGATTGATCCACGGAAGAAAACCCACCAAACTTGCACCCTGGGTCCGTTCGATTCCGCACGGTGCATTTCTCGGTTCTTGTCTTAGTGGGTCTAGCAATTTCGTAACCGACCTCAATTCGAACTTGACTTTATTATTTACATTTATATTTCTATAAATCATTGTAAACCTGTTACCATATGGGTCATACATTAAGAAATTCCACAAAATGGATCCTCTATTCCCAACTTCATATTTTAGAATATTTTTATTCCTACATCCAAAACCTTAAAGTTCAGGACTTATTAATAAAAAAACTATTTCATGATACCAAGACCCCTTTAGTATATACTAGGGTATATCACCTGTGCCTTCTACTGGACTCAACACTCGTGCGCCTTCGACGCGGTGGACTTTATGATTTGGTCCCGCTTTTTGCTGGTTGGATTTTCTAGAATCCATACACATTTCGAAGTCCAAATCATTTCGGCTCTTGAGATATTCTTCGTGATGTGAATCTCTGAAAAACATCAAAAGGAACTGTTTCCATAAAAAAAAATGCTAAAAATTACATGTAGTGCACCTTTGATGATATTTGTGAATGCAATCCCGAATCTGTCCAACTTATGGGTTGCAGCAATAGCAGTCAAAGAAAAATATATACCAAAAAGTTTATTTTAGTGGGATGGAACTAAATCTCGTGCATAATTCTGATAATCTTGTTGTGTTAGCGAAAATGTGATAGCTTTAATAAAAGTATAAACCCCTAAACTTTTACGTACATTAAAAGCTTAACCGGTCCAAAAGTTCATAAAACCACCAATTAAGGAAACTGATAATTCTTTTCAGATGTAGTCTCAGAACATATATGTTACTTTGCTTTTCCCCACCTTCACGGTATCATCAGATGTCGGTGGTGCTTTTGACTTTCCTTCACTTCTTGACATATCACATTAAATTCATAAATAAGTGAGTTTCTCGTTCTCAGATTCGCGTCATCCAGGTATCCGTTTTTTTTTTTTTTTTTTTTTTTAAAAAAGCATCCATTTTTCATTAATAACTTTCAAAGATTACACAAGGATGAAGATGAAGTACATCAAGAACCATAGACTAGCAAGTAACACCATACTGTGTTAGTACATAGTTTAATATTTCAACAAGAGAAAGAGAAGAAATACCAAGTAAATGACTAACAACAATCATGAAAGAGCCGATTAGATCGGGAGAGGATGGTCATTGGAGATTAAATCCGACCATTGTTTGTTGTTCTTCTTCTTGAATAAGATGACCTCCTTTGCAAGAGGAGAAATTTGCTTCATCAGTTGACCAGAAAACAGGAGAAACTGGTGACCGGAAAACATCATCAATCTTCAAAACCCAATAATCAAAGGAAAGAAAGCCATTAATGGAAAAGAGGGACGCTATAAAAACGTAGAAAGAAACGTTAGAATAGCGCAGATAAACCACCGGAAACCGGCAGGAATAAACAAAAACCTTTAAAAACATCTTAAACATAATCTACTCTACTCTGATTAATTAAAACAAGGAAAATTTAACTAATATTGCTCAGATCTACTTAGATTCGTGAAGAACTAAGCAGATTCGAGCGATTCGAGCTCGCCAGAAAGAGGTTCTTGTTCGCCAGAAATCGCACTAGAGAAGAGAAGAAAGAAAAAGAGAAACGTTCTTATAAGTACTCCAGGTATCCGTGTTAGTGATACTACCTTCTGTATAGTCAACCAAATTTCCACCAACACAAATTTCATTGCAACATAATATGCGGTCCAGAAAGACGAAGAAGTCTATGTAAGCTTAAGATGGAAGAATTGAAAATGAGTTCTATCACAAAATGGTCACTGATAAACTGAATTGTCTCTATTAAGTTTTTTTCAATCAAACTAATGAAAATTGAATTATACTCGTACACATATCAGCAGTTCAACTGATTGGTCAAAAAGAAATCAAATAAACTAAAACTAATTGTCAAAAATTGTACTTCTCCCCACATTGTTCTACATTTTCTTGCCTTTATCGGGTTTGGAATTTCATGAACTTATGAAGTCCTGCAGCAAGACCAACTTAAATCTTTCTTATTATTCCTTTGTGGTGTCCGTGCATTCCCACTCTCACCTGACCCGTAAAATTCACATAATAAAATAACGATAATAAACTTCTTCTTTAGTTTCGATTGACACATTAAATCAATTGCAAATTAATTTTTATGTGTTTTTTGTCTGGAATAGCGGCAAAAACAAGTAGAGAGACAAAGCAAAATGCCACAGGACCCTATAATCCGAGCATTTAACAATTGAATAAATAAATTAAATGCATAAATATTTTTGTGTAGAAAGATACACACGGATAGCGTGTTAGGAAACCTATGAGATGGAAAAAATCCACAATTGCAATCTAATTACAATGAGTTACATGATCATTGACCGAAAGTATAATTTTAGTAGTTAACAAAATAAAGTTGGGTCTTCTTAACTTGTATATACCCATATACATGTTAAGACAAATTAAATATTCTTTTCTAGATTTATTACTAAGTTGATGACACCCCGTCCATTAATGCAATTTGCAATTTGTAGTCGTTTGAAATTCTTTATTCTCTTCACGACTTTTATTCTTATTAATACCAAAATCACTATTGTGGGAGTTGCAACTCACTTCTCCGATCATAGATGATTATTTTTTTTTTTTTTTTTTTTTTTTTTTTTTTACGGGACATATTCGGTAATTGCTAATGTAATAAAATAAATAACTGAATATTTTAAGATAATTTTTTTTTCTCGTATTTCTTCAAGTAAACATTAAAATCAATTATTGTTACCGTAAAAAAACCATCCATAGCCTATATCACCTAATCATACACGGATGTGAGCCATGGAGGTGAAAGTATGAATTAGTAATATAAAATTTAAATTATATAATAATAAGGGTATAAATGGAATTAACCTTTTAGAAAAACCATGTCAATTTTATTCCAAGATAACTACGACTCCAATAAACTTCATCAAATTCCAAGACAAAAGATGAGCTATTAATGACTCCTTAACATGTATATGGGTATACAAGTTAAGAAGACCCAATAAAGTTTCAAGCAGTATAGTTCACCACTCTAGCTATCACATGTAGTAGAAACTGATGATATAAGAGAACAAAGTGATCGATGGTTAAAAAAATACCCGTTTGCATTACATTAAAGCACATAAAACTTGGTAACAACTGAGGATATTTCCACTTTATTCGTCTTTCGAAATCTTTTCACTGTAGTCGTCTTAGTGCCCGACATCTTGTCGGGCAGTAGTGGATCGTCATGGCATTTGTAGATGTAACTGTGCATATACTTCACGGCCATACATTCATTGAGCTGGCTACCAGACACTTTCTTAATCGCCATTTGTATTGGTTGACGTCTTTGGTGGATGTAGTTATGAATATATTTTACGGTACCTATATCCATATCCGCGTCTTCAAACACAAAAAGCAAAACGGGACAGAAAATGCTTAAAGACCGAAATCTAAAATCACTCAAGCAGGCTCAAGCAACGATTAAGGGAAAGCAAGATTGAACGTAGTTGTTTGACACACGAAAAATAGTTACAAACTTCAGAGAAGAAACAACCGTAACACAACGAAAGCCTAAAAACACTGAACTGCAAAATACGAAAATACAATAAAGCAACAACTACCGGAAATCAAGATAGTGAATTTCAGTTAAAGGGTAAACAATCAAACCTTGATCTTCCCAGGTCTCTGATTTCTCTGGGAAAACCAATAGTATTCATTGTGGAATCTACAATAGAGGATGACAAAGGAGAATAAGAACAAAGAACTATGAAAGTATTTTTTGAGATATAATTAAGTAACGAAAAATCAACGAGACTGCAACCAATAACATAAAAAGATTTAAAAGGAAATTAAGAGATTAAAGGAAAATTTTCTTACGTTAATTGTGGTAGAGAGGAAAATGTAAAAGAAGAGATTTGAATGTGTTTAAAGGAAAGATTTCTTAACAAAAAACATGAGGGACGAAATGAAGTGTTCGGAATTGGCATTGGAATTTATAAGAAATCATTGGGAAAGTTAAGTAAGTTAGGAGTTGGGTTCCATTTTTTAGGTTAAACTGAAGATAGAATCGTGGGTTAACCAAAATTTCTCCACTACTGAAACTACTAAACTGAAAAATCAAGATTAGATTAAGTGGTGACATGTTTACGAATGTTAAGACTTTTTATCAACCAATGGATTACACTTTCCAAGATTAAGAATTAACGACGAGATCTGACCCAAAGACAACTGACGGTGGATGGGGCAAAAAACCACTGTGTTTTAGTTTATTGATATAGGTAATAAAACTAGGTCTAGATTTCATTTTCTTTTTCACTCTCTCTTTCTCTCTTTTGCTCTCTTTCGGATGAAGAAATAATTTCTGATCGAAATTTTCAGTGAAAAATGATTTCAAAACCTAGATCTAAGCTTTACAAACAAAGATCCTGATTATCTAAACATAAATTCGAAATCAACATCACTTGTTCTTCGGAGATTCAATGAAAATCGATGAAAAATTAATGATAATCATCATCAGCAGCAAATGAATCTGAAGATTCGCCTACAAAATCAAATTGAACAGATAAGCTTCGTTTATCTTTAACATTTCAATTTTAGTTCTTCGATTTTTCATATTTTTATTTCTGAAAAATCATTTTATGATTTTGAAAACTTTTAAAAGCTTGATTTCAGCGTAAATCTCTTATTGAACTCATAATTAGAGTTAGATATGTTATCACCTTAATCTTACTGTTGAGATGAAAATATTGAAAAGCAAAAAATCAAGATAAATTTCTAGGGTTCTTGAACAAATTTCGATACATCTTTTAATTTTTCATCTCGACCGAAAATTGGTTTTCAGATTCGAAATCAGTGAATAATCTTCTCTTTTACCCATCTATTTGATACGAATTTCATATACCTTGATTTTCAAACTGATTTTTGCTCATCTAGTTAAATCTATATTTGCTTTAGTTGTTCAAATTTAAACAACATGATGCAATACGATTTTAAAACTTAGATCATCTAGCTAATCGAAATTTTATCTCAATTTCGTCATCAGCTAGTATCTTCTATAGAGCCTCAATTACTGGCAACAACGTTGCCAAATCTAAAAATACTAAATCTGAAGAACAAAGGGATGGAATAAAAAGTTTGAAAAGGCGAGGGTACCCAAATATACCTCAAGCTAAAACTTTTCCTACCTATAAGTCCTTTCCCCGAAAGTGATTGTCTATGGATTGAGTCGAGACAATACAACTAATCGGTTCACACTTCGTGTGATCGTCTATGGATATGAGATCGAGACAATACAACAACGAAGTATGTTACTTGATAAAAAGGTTCGGACTTAACCAAACACAATAACATTCACTTATCAAGTAAATAGGAATTAACGTTTGTGTAATTTACTTTAATTATAATAAAACAATTATAATGCGTAAATATAAAGTAAATGACACAACAAGATTTTGTTAACGAGGAAACCGCAAAAGCAGAAAAACCCCGGGACCTTGTCCAGAATTGAATACTCTCAGGATTAAGCCGCTACACAAAATTACACCTAACTTCGTGTAGTTGATACCAAGCAACTAAACCTATAGTTCACCTAGTTCCGTCTGTATTCCCACGCCTCCAACTTATAAATAAGTCACGTACTTGGAACAATTCCTTTGGTTCGTATTTCAAACAAGAAGGGAACAACAAATCGCTTTGGTATCAACTCTCTTCAACCAAGTGATATGATTCGGACAAAGGCTCTTCCGCTTATCTTAACATAAACTCCTTCGGCCAGGTCCTTAGATCTATCTTATGTTCAATTACCGAAGTAATCGTTTAAGATTAAGCCAACAACACTCTTAATCCAAAGAATTGTGTTGATGCCGATCTACTCAATTAATCAATCCAATCTACCACAAGGGATAAACCGATTATTAATTGGATCCTCTTTTACCGAAACAAGTATTGTGCAAACCAAAGATTATAAACCCAAGTCAGATCTTCAATATCTTCTTTGTCTTCAAATCTTCTTAAATCTTCAATAAAAACCTGCACACAATCACTTGAATCTCTTGTGATCAATCACGCACATAACGGAGTCTGTTAACAATGGATTATCACAAGATCGTCTTTAGAACTAACAACAGTCTAAAGATCCCTGTCGAAACTCTGAAGTAGTTTGAGTGAATCTTATATCAGAAGAGAAGATTCTCAAGCATAAACAAACTAGGTGCAATTAGATTTCAACCACCGTTAGTCAATTAAATTAATCGAAAACAAAAGATAAACCGCAATTATCTAGTTTCCCACCAACGGTACATGCTAAAGCTTCTCAATCCCAAAGAAGACTTTAAACTGAGCGGCCGTAAGAGATTTCGCCTAATTAGGTTACTCTCCTCTCCGAATAGGCGGCTACACCATTAAAAACAACAAAAGAGGAAGTCTGTTGTTACGAAGGATTAGTTTGCTAGAAAAGCAAACTTCAAGTATTTATAGACAAGGAAGTTTGGACACCAAGGAATTTCCAAAACCGAAAATATTCTCAAGATATTCATTAAAGCACAAATTCGGTTTCCATAATTCCTGGAAATGCTATGTCCAAAAATAATGATCGAAATCTCTCGGAAAATCTAATTAGTAAATGCACATTACTAATTTTTATATTTCCCTACAAAATGAAATTAATAACCTTACTTAAAAGATTCTTAAATTACTTATGTTTCGATCATGGGATTCTCTTCCCTTAGCTATTAAGGAATAACTTTGAACAATTAAATAAATAAACATTCACAACACGTGTTCAAAGTATGTCGACATCCTTAATTTGTAAGTTCTTCACACTTACAGCCTTGAAACAGATTTGCCACACTTCCAAACAAGTTTAGAATTGGTTCATCTGACTTTCAAGAACTATGTGATTGATCAAACAAACATTCAATCACAATCATGGGTTTAACGGTTCTACCTTCCATGTGAGTACTGTGCATAGTCACACTAGCTTTCCAAAATTCGGTTGGCTAGGTACTAGGATCGGTTCCCCACATATATATGGTATCTAACTTATATGTGTTACACATGTCCATAGGATCGGTTCCCCTTTTCCTAAGAATGTGTTGCACATGTTCATAGGATCGGTTCCCCTTTCTGCTATAAACCTTGCTGCACCCCATACAAGGATCGGTTCCCCTTTGTGATGTCTTCGCACCTCTTACTAGGATCGGTTCCCCTTTCCCATATTTGGTCGACATAAAATCACAAACCCGATCATACCATCTCAGGTGATTACTTAAGATCGGTTTCACTAATAAAAGTCATACCAATACATAAGTTAGGCCTTTGTGAATAGTTCTACCAAGAACACAAACAAGTTGTGAGCGGTTATACTCAATCACACATATTGGTTGTTCATAAGATACGCAATGAATAACAAAACCAATAACACCTGGCAATTTCCTTTTCGGTTCACAAACAAGTTTATGAGCTTACTTCCTTAGAACACATGTAGAACATTGTTCCCTAGGATGAAATCCTCACCTCATACCCATACATAATCACAATATCATTCAAATGATTATGGTGATGTCTTATCTACAAAGTTTAATGGTTAAGCAATAAACCTCATATTGTATTCCTTAATACTATGTCTATCTAGAGTTCAAATATGCTTCGCAGTTTTGTTTTCAATATGCACGACTTGAAAGATACGTTAGGGAATGAAATAGTTCAAGTCAAATATCACTAACCTCAAGTGGAAGGATGATTGTTGTCGTTGTAGCTCCTTGCTTATTCACATCTTCAAGACTTCACAATACTTGTAATGTCTCTTATCCTAATACTTTCAAGCTAACCTATACGAAGTTGACTCTAGTAATCAAGCGACTCTTAACATGAGTTTTGATTCACTAAAATATGACAACCAAACTTGACATACCAACGCTTGGTGGGTTCAACCGAGCCATGCTCTAACAAAGTTAGATATCAAAAGTGATTGTACATGTAAAATGGGTTGGGTTACTAAATTGTGGCTTGTGTAAAGTTTTTATGATTCCATCATGAAGTATTTACATAATGTCGAACAATTTATTCTATGTTGCAATTGTAGGGCTCTTGCATCGGTTTTCTCGTGAACCTATTCGGGTTTGATTGACAAATCTTTATTTGGCATGGCGAGTAACCTAGCAACCCTCCGATTGATACATATGTATCCTCCTCTCTCCGGAATTAGTGATCCTCAAGATGGATTGAGGTTATAATTGTAATCTAGGAGGGAATACTGATTTAAGGAAGTATTCCTATAAAAGAAAAATAAACTCCTAAGAGGTTTGGGAAACCAAACCAAAGTAAAGAAGTATGCCCAGATAAGGAAATACTTCCTAAACAAGGTAATATTCCTAGAAAGGGAAATATACCTAGAAAGGGAATTATTCCTAGATAAGGAAATAAATTCCTAGAAGGTTTGGGAAACCGTTAAAGCTATAAATAGAGATGTTTAGATCATAGCTAAGATATCTAGAGAGTGTTGTTTGACACCTAAAAAGGAGGTTTAACACACATACCTAGAGGGAAGTTTGTGAGGCAATTAATTATTGTAAAAGCAAGCTTAGCAAATAGTTTAAGGTTATTTACCTAGAGAGATTGTGAGCGTAACAAAGAGAGAATTGTAATAGTTTTATTGTTCATAATCTAGAGAAGATATTTTCTTTGAATCTGGTTTCTAGTGTGTTCTGTTTTCTAGTTTTTGTCTATTATTATTCTGAATTCCGCCTCTATATATAATAATAGCCACCAAGGTACAGAGATCACACATATCAAGTTGGTATCGAGCGCAAGGTTCGTTTCTTTAAAGGAAGATTCCGGTGGTTTATGGTCTTCACTAGATATCTCTACAAAAAGCTTGGTAAGGTACTCGAGAAGCTAGAAGATGTTAGGAGAACAAGGGGGGATCAAGTATGACTAAGTCAGATGATGATCCTAAGCATAGCGAACCACACACTACGAAAGAGATGGTGGTTGTGCCACAAACAGACATGAAGTCTTATACACCCAAGCCGAAGACGAAGAAAAAGACTACGTTTTCATCTGGTATTTTTGAAGAAAAGAACGAGGAAGAAGAAGAAGAACCAATCGAACAAGATTGCATTATGGAGCGAAAATTGACTAAGACAAGAAGGTGAGTTATGGATGCTTTTCAAATTAGACGTCAAGGTCAAGTTTCCAGCAAAGAGAGATGGTTCGGTAGGGTGAAAGGAACTCTCGGGTTACCTAACTTCCAAATATAACTTTCACAGAAATGAAGTCTTATACACAAGAACCAATCGAACAAGATTGCGTTATGGAGCGAAGATTGACTAAGACAAGAAGAGGAGTTATGGATGCTTTTTAAATTAGACGTCAAGGTCAAGTTTCCAGCAAAGAGAGATGGTTCGGTAGGGTGAAAGGAACTCTCGGGTTCCCTAACTTCCAAATATAACTTTCACAGGAGTTCAAGTTCTTGGTTGGGGGGCATGAAACATATGTATCTTCCTCTCTCGAGAACTAGTGATCCTCAAGATGGATTGAGGATAAAATTATAATTTATGAGGGATTACCGATTTAAGGCAAGTATTCCTATAAAAGGAAAATAAACTCCTAAGAGGTTTGGGAAACCAAACCAAAGTAAGGAAGTATGCCAAGATAAGGAAATACTTCCTAAACAAGGTAATATTCCTAGAAAGGGAATTATTCCTAGATAAGGAAATAGATTCCTAGAAGGTTCTGGGAAACCGTTAAAGCTATAATTAGAGATGTTTAGCTCATAGCTAAGACATCTAGAGAGTGTTGTTTGACACCTAGAAAATGAGGTTTAACACACATACCTAGAGATAAGTTTATGAGGCAATTAATTATTGTAAAATCAAGCTTACCAAATAGTTTAAGGTTATTTACCTAGAGAGATTGTAAGCGTAACAAAGAGAGAATTGTAATAGTTTTCTTGTTCATAATCTAGAGAAGTTATTTTCTTGAATTTGGTTTCTAGTGTGTTCTGTTTTCTAGTTTTCGTCTATTATTATTCGAATTCCGCCTCTATAATAATAGTCACCAAGGTACGAGAGATCATACGTATCACCGATAGAATCTCAATCAAGGAATCTCCGTTGGAGAGCTCGAGAATCGGACGAAATTTGAGTCGACTCGGATGATCAACCGGTGATAAAATTCTTGATTTTTCTTTGAATCTTCTATGGTCTTCATACGTTTTTGATTCTTTTTTAATTTATAATGATTGTTGCACGCTGTTATTCATTGATTAAATGCTATTAGGGTCTAATTTTATTTTTCAATCTCACATTCTAGTTTAATTTCACTTTTATCTTTGTTTTTGTGTTTTATGGAAAACTAATCCTTGTAATTTGCAGCACTTTTGTTGATCCAAGTAGTGTACCGGTGGTGGTCTTTCGGGGGTAGTAGTGCGGTTTGATTCTTTTATACTCATTAGGAACAATTGTGTTTCCCATATCCAGGATATGGACATGTTTTACACCATCAACGAGACTCATTCCACTTCTTACAAAGTGGTATCCATCATTATGATCTCACAGATTTGATCCATGAAGTTGTAGGCTTCACTTTCGATTTTAGTTTTAATCACCACCCATATCATGATCATCTTCAAAATCATCTTCTTCTTTTGTTCAATACCCATAAAGTTATGGGCGATTACGGTAAAGGAATAATTCACAGAGCGTAATTTTTGGAATTTCAAAAAATTTAATATCACCTTCCTAAAAGTAGGCCATATTTCCATGCGATTTCTTATATCCAAAATCACTGGAATATCTCAACAAGTTTTCTCAATATAGGAAAGAATATCTACATATTAGGTAACCAATGCATTAACCCTAATTTTAAATCATTTTATATAGATAATTATCTAGAGAGGAAAACATCATTCCCATTATCATTACTTTTTCTCAAGTAAGAAATAGTTTGCCAATCGCTACAAAATGTCTCAAAGCTCAAGATTGCAAATAGCAGCACTCACAAAACGGTTTCATGAATCAAATCTGGGTGGTGCTAATCCAAACCATGCAAGAGGGTGTTTGGTTTTCGAAGAAAAAATAAATGCTTTTTGACAAACAAATGGTCCAATGACCTTATTGGGAAGATTATTTCTAAAGAAGATATTGATTTTGAAAAGGTGCGGGAGAGACGTCAATATGATAAGAATGAGACAGAGAGAAGAGTTGAGATAAACACTATGGGAAGGAATTTATTTGTCTTCAAATTAAAATCGGTAGAGGATGTAAATAATGGGTTGGAAAGTGTGCCATGGATCATCCATGAACACTTAGTGGTCCTTAAGTCATATGTTAAATCGATTCCTCCAGTGTTTTCAGTGATGATAAAAGGTCTCTACCTGGAACACTTAGATGCTGGTATAATTAATAAACTGTGTGAAGACATGGGGAGGAAGATAGTTAAAGAAGGATGCAAAGGATATACCATAAAAGGCAGTGGTGGTTTCGCAAAAAATTGTAGTTGATCTTAGTCAACCACTTAAAAAGGAAAGTGGCTACTTACTGCTGCTAAACAAAAGGTTTGGGATCACTATCATTTTGAGAAACAACCCAGGAAAATCTGTCCTGAATGTTACACAATTGCTCACAATGATGATTGATGCGTGTCGTAGGTGCAATCAAATTAATCAATATTTCCACTCAATTAAAAATAATATAATGGAAGTCAAGTTCGTTCCCACGAGGAGCAAGAGATTCTAGTTGTAAAAATTGTCACAAAAGGGGGGTGTAAAAAAAAAAAAAAATAAACAAAGCAATTAAAAGATAAAGTTGAAAGCAATAAGAGAGACAAGACCAAGGAATCCTTCTTCGTTACGAAACAATGAATCAAGTTATGTTCTTTTCTACTTGTTATTAGTCATGATTATCACCAACCGTAGGTAAAGCAACTAGATCAGTGCTAAACCCCTAAATCCCTTGTATCACCAGGATACGGAAGTTCTCGACTACCGGATTCTATTTACCAAACCACCTAGTAGTAGATCACTCTAGATGTAATTTAAATAAACGCATTAAGATTTATGAACTTATTAGGTCAATATTAGTAGTTAGACTCTTAGATCAAGGTCTACTTGCTAACGTTGTTTTCACACACAATTGCTCCACGGAATCCCTCCGCAAGGTCTCGTGTTTGCTACTTATGTAAAGAGTCAAGAAACGATTACTTATCCCCTAACTTTCACTAGCTTTAGATCGAATTAACAAATCAATTTAGTTGGACACCCAAACAATCTATCAATCAATCATGAATGTCATTAAGATCCTTCCTATTAGTAAAAACAAACGATAATTATGTGAAAACTTCAAGATAGAATTGAAAACAAAAACTCAAAACATAAATTAAGAACTAGGAATTCATCCTCAATCAATAAAATTAGCTACTCATGTTAAGGAGTTCACACAAAGAATAAGAAAAGAAAAGTGTTGTGTGTGTAGAGATGTGTGTAGAGAGGTGTGTAGAGAGGTGTGTGTGTAGAGAGGTAGAAAACTTCTCTATTTATAGGCTTCAATATTCTCCAAATCTTCCAAGGAATAGAACCCTTTTCCTTTTGCAATTCAATTTCCAAATCCAAGTCTTTCTCTTCTTCCATCTTCTCTTTCCAAATTTGAGCCCAATTCTCCATCCAATTCCTAGTCCAAGTCTTCACACCCATGAGAGAAGTCCATAGAAAATTCTCGGAATTTTTGGTCCGCAGAAAACTGGGATTATGGCCGGAATCCGGCCGGAAAAGTCACCGCCGGCCACCTGAAAATTTCTCCATCAGTGGAATATTCGACGGAATATTCCGTCAGTCCACCGTCAGGACTAACGGTCAAACGGGTCAACCGTCAGTTGATAGGTGTAGAATACACCGTATTTACTATATAGAGTTTATGCTTTCTTTGCTATTTTTCGTGTGAATTATGTATCTTATGTTTGCTTTTGAGTTATCAGGTGCAATGGAGTCGCACGGAGGAAAAGAAGAAGAAATTGTCCAAATTGGGCCAAAGGGCGAAATTGTCATCTCACAAAGCGAGCTATATGTGGAGCGGTGCTGAAACGCGACAAGGGAGCGGAAGAGAAGTAGGTTGTCGGTTACAGGGAACCGACAGGCCAAAGTAATTGGAGGTGGCTTTTATCAGAAGCGTGGGTGCTTATAATTATTTGAGTACCCCTTAGCTACTTTGCTTGAGTGGAGTTAACCAGTTCAATTCCTACACAAGACCTAGAATTCAGTGAGAAGTAAATATCTCACTATTATCGATCTGAGATAGGATTGAAATTCAGAGAGAAAATGGCTGCTGCTGCTGGGGAGATCGATGGGAGAACAGAGAGGAAATTGATGTTCTTGAGTAAAATTGATATGGGTTTGAGTCGATTGAAGTTGCTTGAGTTAGGGTTTGAACAAAATTGAAAGCATTGAAGATGATGTTCCTGATGAGAAATTGTGAGAAGAAGAAGCTATAGAAGATGGATTCAGATCTGGTGAAGAGGATTGCAGATCGAGTGAGTGCTGTGGATGTTGAGATTAAAGGGGTTTAATGGAGATGCTGGAATTGTGAAGCTAAGAACAACAGCAAAGATGGGTTTCGTGAACTGAGTTGAAGTAGTATGATTAAGGGTTAGAATTTTGATTTGGGGATTCTTAGGAGTTGTAAAGAAGGTGAAGTTGGAGCTGTGTAGTTACAGGTCTTGAGGAGATGCTGTGTTGCTGCTTTGAGCTGGAACTAATGGAGTTGCTCTGGTTCATGGCAGTGAAGTAAGTGGCTTGAAACTGTGGGTCATGAAGCTAAGCTGCATATGAAGTGGTTATGGTATTCGAGAACTATATTTGATAAATCGAGATGGGTTCGAGATTGAGCTAATGAAGCCGGTGATGCTTTCGGCGCCGAGGTAGTCATTTGCAACACAAGTTGCGAATGATTGAAGGAAATATGGAACTTGGCGGGAGTCTTGGATTCAAATTGTGTGGTCTTTGGTGGTTCTCGAGATGGGAGCAAAGAATCGGCATTGGTGATGTTGAGTTGCAACAGTGAGAAGATGGTTCGTGTGATCTTGTTGCCCTGTGCGGAATGAAGTTGTTATGAGGGTTGTTGAAACTGGGAATTGAGATTTGGGTTTGCCTGGTTCTCAAAAATCAATTTGGGTTTGGAAGTATGCTGGCTCAGCTGGAGTCAAATGTTGCCTTGTTGCCTTGTTGCCTGGTGATATGGTAATGAGCTTAAGGTTGAGCTGAGAAGAGGTGGACTGGCTAGTGATGGAGGTGTTCTTGCAGAGGCTGGCTCTGGTGGAGTTGCGGCTATTTTGGTGGGCTCAATGAAGTGGTCTTGGTAACTTGGTTTTGAGATGGAGCATGGCGGCAATGGCAATCCTGGTGTTAGTGAATGTATGTAGAGGTGATAAAAGCTGGTGTGCACTGAGAATTGGTGGTATTTGGTCTAGTGTGCATTACAGGGGGAATTGTAGATGTTTGAGAACTCAGTGAAAGTGGAGTCATGGGCTGGAATTAAAGATGCAGCTAGATGATACTTATGCAAAGCTACAGGAGCTAATGTATGCTCAGGTTGCAATTGCAGGTGACCTAAGGTGAACCCAGGGAGATGCAGTGCAGTCATGGCTCTGAGAAGCAACTCTGGCCAGTTAAGTGCTGTGCAAGAGTGCAGCTGTGAATGTGGCAAGAGCTCAAGGCAACGGAATGATGAAATGGTGCAGGCAGAGTGTGAAATGGCATGGCTGTGAAATGGTACTGGTATTGAAAAGAGTTGAGGCTGTGCAGATGCTGATATAAGGTTAGATGAATGTTAGTGCAGGGGGGATTGAGCTGGTGGTAACCTGAGTGAACATGGAAGCAGGGAAGTATGAATTGTAAAATAGCCATGAGGCTGCTGCTATGGGGTTAGTGCTTGCAAGTGCAAGATGGTGTTAGCTCAAGGTGATGAACTGTGTTGTTTTGCCAGAGCTGGTGTTGCTCTGAAGTGCAGCTCAGGTGGGGTGAAGCAGTATGGTGGCTCAGGTGGTTGTATGGGTTTATTTTGGTGTTGTGTGAGGTGGTTCTGCAGGGCAAGAACAGGTTGTAAGAAGAGAGGGTGATTTTTGGAGTTGCAATTCTGGTGCAATGGAGTTGGAGGAATCTGAAATGGAATTGAAGTGCAGCCATCTTGGGTAAGGAAGAAGCTTTGATGCACAATCATGATAGTGCAAAACAAGCATCCGGCTTTGTGCAATGGCCTAGCCCGGCCAAAGCATTACTGGACCACTCAGTGCCTTGGATGGAGGAAGCCGACTTGGTTGCCACGACTCATCCCAACTCGGTACGACCCGACCGACCCGATCCAACCCGGTTTGACCCGACCGACCCGACCCGTTGGCCGGTGACCGTTGAGGCGGACTTTCCTTGGTCCACCCGAACCGATTTCGGCGACTTTTTCCGCCTACTTCCGCCACAATACCGCTTTTCAACGAGCACATTTTTGGCATATATTTTCACATGGGTTTCTCACACATGGTTCATGGGCTTGGTGGACTTTTTGGTGATGGACTTTGAAGACCTAATTTTGGAAAGTGTGAAGGCTATAAGAAGAAGGAGTTTCTATTCTTTTATTTATCACGTATTTTCACTTGGAGTTTTGGAGGAGAGCGATTCTACTAGGGTTTGCTTCCATTTTATTTTACATGTTCTTCATCTTATTTTTGATAATAATTATGTTGAATCAAAATACTATGAGTAACTAAATACCTATTATTGGTTATGGGATAATAAGTGGATTTCACAAATAAGATTTGATTCAATGTATTAGTTTTGTCTCATTAATTTATTGATTATGATTCATGGTTTATAATGTTTATGATTTGATAGTTTGTTTGGTTGAGTCAGGAATCAATCCGATCTACTTTCATATCTAGAGCTATATTAGGGCTTTCAATACGAAAACGTTGTCTATCCACGATTTTGAGTAGCATAAATGTGGGTAGTGCTTGTAGTGATATATCCTACTAGTCACATATGAATCGTAACTTGGGTTAAATCGAATTAGTGCTTTTACACATTTTGGTTGCCTTGATTAGTCTTATTCCAGAAAACTTATTGCTTTTAGGGAGTTAAACTTAATTGTGCTTTTACACTTTAGGTTGCTTTAGAAAGAATTCACATATGCATCTTTTAATGTGGTTGTGATGAAATCAGGGAATTAGCGGGATACTCTTGCGATCAAGGTATCCTAGGACTTTTAGTAAATGAGAGATTAAAATTTCAATTCTAGTCATTGTTGATAATTCAAGTTTGTGAATGAAACTATCCCGTGACCAATACTTCCTCCTTATTGATAAATTTTATTATTACTTTGCTTTCAATTTATTTTTATTGCTTTGAAACATCAACATCCCCCTTGGTTACTAAGAAACCGAAAATTTGCATAACAACATAAGCCTCTCTGTGGATACGAACTCTTTCTTATTGCATACTACTTTATTTTAGTGAAGCAAGAAAGTGAAATTATTTTTGACCGGGTGACAACCGATCAAATTTTGGCGCCATGCTTGGGAGGCATACGGCTTGTTATTAAGTTTTTAGTTTTTTTTTTACAATTTCCTTTTATACTTGCTTTTCGTTTATTGTCTTGTTTCTCACTTGTTTTGCGAGAATTGTTTTTCAGGTACTAATCCTCGGCTTCCAAAGATTGGAATTACCAAAGGTGCGGGATAGCTACTCGTAGAGGCACAATACTCCAACCAAGGCAAGACACAACGGAAGAACAAGTCTCGGAAGTAGAGCACGAAGCTCTTCATCGAGAAGAGGAAGAAGAGTTACAACTAGAAGAAGAAGAGGTTCCATTCGTAGGAGAACCACTAATTGAAGAGGAAGAAAAAATGGGTGACAATGCAAACCGTACACTCAAGGATTTGGCTTCACATAGGCTTGATGCACAACAATGGTGTATCCAAACAAACTCAACTTTCGAGATCAAGCCGGGGCTGCTTAGAGAGTTGCCAAAGTTTCATGGTATGGCGAATGAGGATCCAAACAAGCATCTCATGGAGTTCTATACCATTGTCAAGGCTATGCTTCCAGTGGAGACTCGAAGTCAATGGTGCAATGATGAAAGTTTTTCCATTTTCTATGGTGGACAGCGCTAAGGATTGGTTGTATTGTTTGCCACCTGGGAGTGTCACTACATGGAACGGTTTGAAGAAAATCTTTCTAGAGAGGTATTTTCTCGCGTCTAAGGCCACTCAAATTCGCAAAGAGATTTGTGGAATAAAGCAACATGTTGGAGAATCATTGTATGAATGTTGGGAGAGGTACAAGAGATTGGTGGCAAGATGTCCACACCATCAAGTTAGTGATGCTATGATAATCCAATACTTCTACGAAGGTCTTCAATCAAGTGATAGATATCTTCTAGATGCTGCGGGTGGTGGTGCTCTAGTGAACAAGACGGTGGCCCAAGCTGCCGAGTTGATTGAAAGCATGGCTGCGAACTCGCAACAATTCTACACAAGAGGTGAACCAATGGTTAGGCAAGTGCATGAAGTTAACGATTCATTAGCATCACACCGTGAGCAAAGGATGGATAACATGGAGCACATGATGCAAAGGATGGCTGCGGTTATTTTACCTTCACATGGTGAAGGGTTGGAACAAGCTAATGCGGTCTTTCCAAATCAAAGCAAAGACGGTATGATCCGTACTCAAACACGTACAATCCGGGATGGAGAGATCATCCCAACTTTAGCTATGCCAACAATCAAGGTGCGGTTTCACAACCTACTTTCAACCGTCCAAGCGGGTTTCAACCACAACAACAACCATTTCAAAGAACAACAACAACCAATGCAAAACCAAGGTTCTCGACATCGATGAAAAGCTTAAAGCAATGATGCAAGGTATTTCTACCATGTTCAAAGAAAGCCAACAAGAAACTAAGAGTGCTATCAAGGATTTGCAGACTCAAGTGGCTTCCATGGCGATTGATATCAACAAATTGAAGGCACAAAATAGTGGGAAACTCCCTTCTCAACCTATCAACCCAAGAGAGAATGTTAGTGCTATTACATTGAGAAGCGGTACACAACTTGTGCAACTTTGAAATTGTTGATGTGGGTGATATGGAGACCCAAAAGGAACCTGTTTTGGAGGAAAAGAATGCCGATTTTCCCCAAACTTCTGAGGTACCTAATTCCAACTCTAAAACTCCTATTTCTACTTATGTTCCTCCCATGCCTTTTCCTCGCAGATTTGCAAGTTCTAAGAAGGAGGAATTAGAAAAGGAGATTTTAGATATCTTCAAGAAGCTTCATGTAAACATTCCACTCATTGATGTTATCAAGCAAGTTCCCAAATATGCGAAGGTTTTGAAGGACTTGTGTACCAAGAAGAAAAAGCTAACCGGTAATGAGGTTATGAGTGTGGGGGGAAAACGCTTCGGCGGTCTTGCAAAAGAAACTCCCACCCAAATGCAAGGATCCGGGTAGTTTCACTATACCCGTAGAGATTGGTAACACAAAGATTGGTAAGGCTATGCTTGACTTAGGAGCATCCGTGAATATCATGCCAGCATCTATTTATAAGTCTTTAAAGTTGGGTCCCTTGAAACCAACTAATATTGTGCTTGAACTTGCGGATCGTTCTAATGTCTACCCTAGGGGTATTATTGAGGATGTCCTTGTGCGGGTGAACCAACTAGTTTTTCCAGTGATTTTTGTGTTCTAGAAATGGATGATGGTTCGGATGTGTCCATACCCCGTCGCTTGGGAGACCTTTCATGAAGACGGCTAAAACCGTCATTGATGTGGACGCGGGAGTACTCACTATGAAGTTTGACGAGGAGATAATTCGCTTCAACATGTTTGAAGTCATGCGGTATCCAAGTGATGTTCATTCGGGTGTCCATAACGCATGGGACCCTAGCTAAGGCTTTGCAAGCAAGGAGATAGTGGCCGACGACTTTAAACCAAGCGCTAATTGGGAGGCAACCCAAAGGATGAGTATTTCTTGTCTTGTATTTATTTCTTTTCTTGTTTTTTTTAGTTTTTCTTGTTTTGTTTTTACTTTGTTTTTTGATTTCTTGCTAGGATTTCCCGCCTTGACTTACTTTGGACGATTCAATTTACATTGAGGACAATGTAAGGTTTAAGTGTGGGGGAGTGGTTTATGTTGTAAGTTTTTGCAATTTTTCAACTTTTTTGTGAACTAGTGAATAAGAAAACTCCAACTTGTAGTTCTTTAGAGTCACATAGTATACATGTCGCTAAGATTACATCGAGAATCTCACAATAGTGACTGAACTTAGAGATGGATGAGAGAACATGATCGGGTTTCTCAATTGTATGAGAGTTAAAGTTGGATTTAACCATGCCGGTGGCAAATAAGGTGCAGGCTGAATTCGGTATTAGAACAAAGTGATCCCCTATAGTGGAGACTACCCATGTTACATAATGTGAGGCACCAACCTTCAATTCTTTGTACACTGTCTAAAATTGTGCTTTTTGAGTGTGTGTCACCGTACGTAAATTCCAGGCGAGAATGGTGAGCTGTCCAATTTCCCACCATAGAAGCACTATTTTGATCTCTTGAGTGCTATTTTTATCAACCATGTTGGTGACATCGAATTGCTAACTTACATTCCACTTGTGATCTTGTTCGCAGTTAGCACCATCCACCTTATCTCTCTCTACACCAACAGGTCCATAGAAACACCATCATCATCAACAAGAGGAGCATCACAAATTCGAAGGAAAGTTGAACATGTTCGAGGTTTACAAGCAACACTACAGTAATGGGCAGATTTCATATTTGAGTAAAGCAACAAAACAGGGAGCATAATTCTTATAAGTTGGAGACTAATATACAAGAGCGGAAATTATTAAGGATGAGAGTTCGAGAAGTTATGATATCAAGACATATAAGTTGTGAAGATTCAAGCGGTAAAGTACTTACACCATGGCAATGTACTTACATTTTTATTTATTTTTTATTTTATTTGTATTTTACTTTCTCTTGTCTCAAAAAAAAAAAAAAAAAAAAAAAAAAAAAAAAAAAGAGAAAAATGTTTTTACTTTGTTTTTATTTTTATTTGTCTTTCAAAAAAAAAAAAAAAAAAAAAAAAAAAAAAAAAAAAAAAAAAAAAAAAAAAAAAAAAAAAAAAAAAAAAAAAAATTTGGGTTTGTATAGTTTGTTTTATTTTTGTATTCTTTCAATAAAGCCTATGGAAAGAAGGAATATCTATAATGAAGTTTCAAGCGACAAGAAATTAGAGGAAATAATCATATTGTCGAGATTCTATGAAGTTCGAGAGTTATCATCAAGAGTTGAAGACCGAAGACGAAGATGAAGACACCGATAGAAGACCGAAGACGTTTCTATGGATCTTTGTGAGAGTGGTGCTAGCTGCACGTTGAACGGATGACGAGGTAAGTAAGCATATTCCCACCTTCGTTAAATGGTTGATTTCCTTTCGAAGAGATCGTCAGAGAAATGAGTTTTCAAAAATATATAAAAGATGTGGGTTTTCAAAACATTCGGAGGGTTTTGCTTTCCTACCATTCAACGTGTCTCAGGATTCTCTCTTCATTCCAACCTGGACACATGTGTGACCCATAAAGAGTCATTTTATTATTGAGAGCAATATCATAAAACCCTTTCTTGTGAGGCGAGTCGAGACTTTTGATCACTCCGAACCCGAATTTTAGTCGAGAAGGGATGGTTACTTCTCTCTCAACTTTTAAGAATGAGATTATGTTCATTTATGTGTCTAACTTCTTATGACTAGTGTGCGAGAATCTCTATGTCTTCTTAGCGCGTTGGATACTATCATTACGAAGAACTAGTAAGTTGGTAATTTAGGTTTTGTGGGTATATCTCTAGTAAACCCTCACGAGACTATAACTCGTCCACTAGGGACACCTAGGGGTTTAAAGGCTTGTTATTTATGCTAAAATTAACCGTAGCCTCGACGACACGGAGTTGTTGTATTTTATTGTTTTGTTCGATTTGCTCGAGGACAAGCAAAGTCTAAGTGTGGGGGAATCTGATAGGTGTAGAATACACCGTATTTACTATATAGAGTTTATGCTTCCTTTGCTATTTTTCGTGTGAATTATGTATCTTATGTTTGCTTTTGAGTTATCGGAGTGCAATGGAGTCGCACGGAGGAAAAGAAGAAGAAATTGTCCAAATTGGGCCAAAGGGCGAAATTGTCATCTCACGGGCGAGCTATATGTGGAGCAGTGAAACGCGACAAGGGAGCGGAAGAGAATTAGGTGTCGGTTACACGGAACCGACAAAAGCCAAAGTAATTGGAGGTGGCTTTTATCGAAGCGTGGGTGCTTATAATTATTTGAGTACCCCTTAGCTACTTTGCTTGAGTGGAGTTAACCAGTTCAATTCCTACACAAGACCTAGAATTCAGTGAGAAGTAAATATCTCACTATTATCGATCTGAGATAGGATTGAAATTGGAGAGAAAATGGTCACGCTGTCTTTCTTGGGAGATCGATGGGAGAACAGAGAGGAAATTGATGTTCTTGAGTAAAATTGATATGGGTTTGAGTCGATTGAAGTTGCTTGAGTTAGGGTTTGAACAAAATTGAAAGCATTGAAGATGATGTTCCTGATGAGAAATTGTGAGAAGAAGAAGCTATAGAAGATGGATTCAGATCCGGTGAAGAGGATTGCAGATCGAGTGAGTGCTGTGGATGTTGAGATTAAAGGGGGTTTAATGGAGATCTTTGGAATTGTGAAGCTAAGAACAACGTAAAGACAAAGATGGGTTTCGTGGAACCGAGGTTGAAGTAGTATGATTAAGGGTTAGAATTTTGATTTGGGGATTCTTAGGAGTTGTAAAGAAGGTGAAGTTGGAGCCGTGTAGTTCTGGTCTTGAGGAGATCTTTGTGTTCTTGCTTTGAGTGGAACTAATGGAGTTGCTACGGTTCATGGCGTGAAGTAAGTGGCTTGAAAGCGTGGGTCATGAAGCTAAGCCGCATATGAAGTGGTTATGGTATTCGAGAACTATATTTGATAAATCGAGAGATGGGTTCGAGATTGAGCTAATGAAGTGGTGATGCTCTGGCGCTGAGGTAGTTGTTGCAGCTGACAAGTTGCGAATGATTGAAGGAAATATGGAACTTGGCAAGGAGTCCGGATTCAAATTGTGTGGGGTGGTGGTTCCGAGATGGGAGCAAGAATCGGCATTGGTGATGTTGAGTTGCAACAAGTGAGAAGATGGTTCGGGTGATCTTGTTGCCTGTGCGGAATGAAGTTGTTATGAGGGTTGTTGAAACCGGGAATTGAGATTTGGGTTTGCTGGTTCTCAAAAATCAATTTGGGTTTGGAAGTATCTTTGGCTCACCTGAGTCAAATGTTGCCTTGTTGCCTTGTTGCCTGGTGATATGGTAATGAGCTTAAGGTTGAGTGAGAAGAGGTGGTGGCTAGTGATGGAGGTGTTCTTGCGAGAGGTGGCTCTCGGTGGAGTTGCTTGCTGTTTCAGGTGGGCTCAATGAAGTGGTGCTGGTAACTTGGTTTTGAGATGGAGCATGGCCTGGCAATGGCAATCCTGGTGTTAGTGAATGTATGTAGAGGTGATAAAAGCTGATGTGCACTGAGAATTGGTGGTATTTGGTCTAGTGTGCATTACAGGGGGAATTGTAGATGTTTGAGAACTCAGTGAAAGTGGAGTCATGGGCTGGAATTAAAGATGCAGCTAGATGATACTTATGCAAAGCTACAGGGAGCTAATGTATGCTCAGGTTGCAATTGCAGGTGACCTAAGGTGAACCCAGGGAGATGCAGTGCAGTCATGGCTTCGAGAAGCAACTCCGCCGGTTAAGTCTTTGTGCAAGAGTGCGGTGTGAATGTGGCAAGAGCTCAAGGCAACGGAATGATGAAATGGTGCAGGCAGAGTGTGAAATGGCATGGTTTGTGAAATGGTACTGGTATTGAAAAGAGTTGAGGTCTGTGGAGATCTTTGATATAAGGTTAGATGAATGTTAGTGCGGGGGATTGAGTGGTGGTAACCCGAGTGAACATGGAAGCGTGGAAGTATGAATTGTAAAATAGCCATGAAATTTCTTTGCTATGGGGTTAGTGCTTGCAAGTGCAAGATGGTGTTAGCTCAAGGTGATGAACTGTGTTGTTTTGCCAGAGCTGGTGTTGCTCTGAAGTGCAGCTCAGGTGGGGTGAAGCAGTATGGTGGCTCAGGTGGTTGTATGGGTTTATTTTGGTGTTGTGTGAGGTGGTTCTGCAGGGCAAGAACAGGTTGTAAGAAGAGAGGGTGATTTTGGAGTTGCAATTCAGTGCAATGGAGTTGGAGGAATCGAAATGGAATTGAAGTGCAAGCCATCTTGGGCAAGGAAGAAGCTTTGATGCACAATCATGATAGTGCAAAACAAGCATCGGCTCCGTGCAATGGCCTAGCTCCGGCCAAAGCATTACTCGGACCACTCGACCCTTGACCGGGAAGCCGACTTGGTTGCTCGACTCATCCCAACTCGGTCCGACCCGTGACCCGATCCAACCAGTTTGACTCGACCGACCCGACCCGTTGACCGGTGGATCGGCGGACTTTCCCCATCACCGAACCGATTTCGGCGACTTTTCCGGCCTACTTCCGCCACAATACCGATTTTAAAGCGAGCACATTTTTGGCATATATTTTCACATGGGTTTCTCACACATGGTTCATGGGCTTGGTGGACTTTTTGGTGATGGACTTTGAAGACCTAATTTTGGAAAGTGTGAAGGCTATAAGAAGAAGGAGTTTCTATTCTTTTATTTATCACGTATTTTCTCTCGGAGTTTTGGAGGAGAGCGATTCTACTAGGGTTTGCTTCCATTTTATTTTACATGTTCTTCATCTTATTTTTGATAATAATTATGTTGAATCAAAATACTATGAGTAACTAAATACCTATTATTGGTTATGGGATAATAAGTGGATTTCACAAATAAGATTTGATTCAATGTATTAGTTTTGTCTCAGTAATTTATTGATTATGATTCATGGTTTATAATGTTTATGATTTGATAGTTTGTTTGGTTGAGTCCGGGAATCAATCCGATCTACTTTCATATCTAGAGCTATATTAGGGCTTTCAATACGAAAACGTTGTCTATCCCTCGATTTTGAGTAGCATAAATGTGGGTAGTGCTTGTAGTGATATATCCTACTAGTCACATATGAATCGTAACTTGGGTTAAATCGAATTAGTGCTTTTACACATTTTGGTTGCCTTGATTAGTCTTATTCAGAAAACTTATTGCTTTTAGGGAGTTAAACTTAATTGTGCTTTTACACTTTAGGTTGCTTTCTAGAAAGAATTCACATATGCATCTTTTAATGTGGTTGTGATGAAATCAGGGAATTAGCGGGATACTCTTGCGATCAAGGTATCCTAGGACTTTTAGTAAATGAGAGATTAAAATTTCAATTCTAGTCATTGTTGATAATTCAAGTTTGTGAATGAAACTATCCCGTGACCAATACTTCCTCCTTATTGATAAATTTTATTATTACTTTGCTTTCAATTTATTTTTATTGCTTTGAAACATCAACATCCCCCTTGGTTACTAAGAACCGAAAATTTGCATAACAACATAAGCCTCTCGTGGATACGAACTCTTTCTTATTGCATACTACTTTATTTTAGTGAAGCAAGAAAGTGAAATTATTTTTGACCAGGGTGACAACCGATCATCATCAACTGTTAGTCAAAGGTCAAGGGGAGAGTGAGTTAGACAACGAGTCGGTTAGTCTTAGTCGGTGAGTGGTCCGAGTTGGGTCGGATCGGCTCATCGGGGATCGTTTCAGGAACGGTCATCGGACTCGTCCTGGATCGGTCATCGCCGGCACCGAGTTGACTGCGGAAGAGAAATTTGGGCGAGTTTTGGCTGTTTTTTCGATGTTTTCCCGCCAAAATCGGCCTCTCTTCGGCTCCATCCCTGTTCAAATCCTAGCATACATCTAATTCTTCCAAACTCATTCAAGTGCTTCTATTCCGCCCCACAACTCCATCCGAAGTTTCTTTTCAATTACAAAGAACAACAACTATCGAACAGATCGACTCATTCTTTCGCTTCGTTGTAGTCAATCCTTGTACACTACCAACTCGAATCCATAACACCCATGAAAATCTCCAAAGAACCATCTTCCTTGTTCTCGATAGCCACTACCAACAAAGAACTTCATTGCAACATCTTCTCGTTTAACACATTCGAACCCCACGACAAACACAAATTAAGCTTGAACCCATCTCAACTTCTTACTATCCATCATCATCTTCAGATCAACACCGAATATCAACCACAATCCCATTATTCATCTCTCGAGAAACCCATCTTCATTCTTTCTCCATCTTCTCATTATCAACAATGCACCATCTCGGTTCAAACGGCGCTGAGATTTTGAACTTCACCCACTAATCGCCATCACGGAATCCATACCCATTTCAAATCGAGAATGACCTCTAATTTCTTCTCATCATTTCGATTTCAACATATCACAGATCCCCTTCAATCTCCCCGAGCTTCAATTCCGACAAACCCTAAATCTAAATTGAATCCAACTTCTCTGCAATTTCTTCTCTCGGTTCTCCTTACCTCGATCTCTCTGACCCAACAACAAACGCCTCTCTTTCTTTAACTCCAATTTCTATCTGAGTTCATCTCGAACCAATCAATAGCACCACTGCTGCTTCGATTTATCGAACTTATGTTCTTCATCCATCTCGTTGAATCAACCTCGACTTGAATTTATCATCGATCTCTCATTTGGGTTTGATCCGCTTCTTTTCTCTCGGTTTATCAACCAACAAACCCATCTCTTCAATTGCACGAACCCTAATCAATTTTCTCGATTTTAACAAAGATGACCATGGTCTGTTAACTCTTCTCTCTCGTGTCGCTTTTAGTTTCGGTGAAGGTATGAATGAGAGGCAGACTCCTCTCGATTTAGGGTTATGTAATAATAAAGTGGTGCGGATATTGAAGATCCGTCATTTGATAAGGGATACCAGTTGGCAATCCCATAAGTGAATAACGGGTAGATGCCCCTTAACCTCATTGCTCGTCTTTAGTGCTCCTCCAAGAGAGTAGCCCTTAACCTTGGCTGGTCCGTGTTTAACACTCCTCAAATTGGGTTGCCCCTTAACCTCAACTGGGCTCCATATATCAATCGCCCCGTAAAATGACCTTTTTGCCCTTTTGGCTCAAATTGGGTGATTTCTTCTTCTTTTCCTCCGTGCGACTCCAAAGTAGCTATAAAACTCAAAACAAGCGTAAAATACATAATTTACACGAAAAATAGCAAAGAAAGCATAAACTACTAGATAGTAAATACGGTGTATTCTACACCTATCAAATTCCCCCACACTTAGACTTTGCTAGTCCTCGAGCAAATCAAACCAAAACTTACAACTTCAAAGCGTTCAAGCGTCCCAAGCATCCAAAGAGCTATGAGGACATAGAGTTTATGCATGCTAGTAATAAGAAGTTAGAAATACTAAAGAACATATTCTCATTCTTAAATGTTGAGTGAGAAATAACCACACCATAATGAGAGAACGCGTGTTTGAGAAACGATCAATAAGCGTTTCGCCTCGACTTCTGCCTCACCAAATAGGATTTTATGATAATCGCACTCAAAAAGACAGCTTTTTTATGGGTCACACATGTGTGCAGGTAGGAATGAAGAAAGAAATCATGCAACACGTTGAATGGTGGGAAGGATAACTTCCGAAATTTTGAAAAACCCACATCTTTTAACATTTTGAAAAACCATTTTTCTGACGATCTCTACGAAAGGAAATCAACCATTATTATCGAGGATGAGATTACTTACCCACCTTCACATCCGGTCGCCAATTATGATAACACCACTCTCACGGCATCCAATAGAAACGTCTTCCGCTCCTCGTCTTGATCTCCTTGGTCTTCGGTTTCAACTATTGATGATAAACTCTCGAATTTCATAAATCCTTGACAATTTATAACTCTTTTTACCTTAAATCCTTGTCGCTTGAAACCTCCTTATAAATTTTCCTTCCCCACGGCTCATTAAATAAAAATAAGAACAAATATTTCTCTTTTTTTTTTTTTTTTTGAAAACAAGAGAAATTAAATACAAAATAAACCATGGCCGTGGAAGAAGTATTTTACCACTTGATTCTTCACAACTTGTATCGTCTTGAAATCATAAACTTTCAAAAATTCTCACCTTTTAATTTTCTTCGCTTTTGTGAATAAGTCTTCATACTTGTATGTATAATTATGCTCATTGTATTGTAAGTCTTCAACATATATGTAAAATCCGCTCATTTGTATGTTGCTTTACTTTAATTTGAAATTTGCTCTTTTTCTCGTTCCGTTGCTTGTAAACCTTGAACTTTTCCAACTTTCCTTGTAGATTTTGATGTCGCTCCTTGTTGATGATGAATGTGTTTCTATGGATCCGTTGTTGTCGTGAGAGAGAATGGTGCTAACTGCAAATCGAACTACAAGAAGGAGGCTTTCATCTATAGACGTCACCCTCATGGTTGACAAAATTAGCACTCAAGAGATCAAAGAGTAGTGCTTCTATTGGTGGGAGGTTGGGTAGCTCACCATTCTACCCGGAATTTACGTATGGTGACACACACTCAAAAGAAGCTCTTTAGTAGATAGAAAATTTCTGGTCGGTGCCTCACATGATATGAATATGGGTAGTCTCCACTAATGATTGATCAGCAACTCTAATAATGCATTTGTTCTCTGCACCAAATTCGCATCACCGGCATGATTAAATCCATTATTTAACACTCTAACAAGCAAGAAATCCGAATGTAATTCTCTAACATTTCCAAGTTCAATTATGTCGGTCAAAATCTCTATGTAAACATACCTAGAAGTATGCTAATGACTCTAAAATCTCTAAAAGTTGAAGTTTTAGGTAAAACTTTTTTTTTTTTTTTTAAATACATGCTTAACCACTCCCCCACACTTAAACCTTACATTGTCCTCAATGTAATTGAATCCTCCTAGTAAAGTCAAGGTGGGAGATTTTAACATGATATGAAACAAGAAAAAGAAATAATAAAAAAATACAAAAGGATAAGAAATACAAAATCGATGGGTTGCCTCCCATTAAGCGCTTGTTTTAAAGTCGACGGCCCGACTTAGCTCTTGCAAGATTCATTCCCCATATACTAACAATCTGAAAATTTGAGGATCCACCCATAATACCTGTTTCGCAAACAATAACTCCATACAAATGTTAGCACAAGAAAACAATAGTGAAATTATCGCTCGATAGAAATTTCCCCCACACTTATTCTCGTCCACACTCGGAAGTGTATAAAGAACATAGAATTTGGGAACTTCCATGGATTCCTCTTGGGAAACCTGCATGGTGTTAGCATCAAGTGTTTCCAATGGTGGATATCTAGAAACAAAATCATCCAAAAATACTTTCGAAGCACATACATTCAAACCAATAAGAGGTAAAGGAGAAGAATCAATATGCAAAGGGTTAGACAAACCTTGCACAATCTCTTGTATTATAGAATCCTCTTCATCCTTAAAAATTCAAGTGAATTACTTACCTCTTGTATATCGTGGTCCTCTATTAAACCTTGCAACCATTCTTCGTCGTTTTCTACCTTAACCAAAGTCTTGGCATCATTATAATCATTGGCAAGTTCAATTGGGTCTTCCACAAAATCAATGAATGTGGTTTCATCCTCTAGCATCATCTCTTCCACATTCTCATCATCGGAATCGGGCCATTCACTAAAATGATTTTCATCGGTATAAATTGTAAGATCTTCATGTGCGGGTGTTACACCGTTTATAACAATAGGTAAGTCACACCCAATCTCATCCTTTTGAATAGGTGAAGGATCGTTATTATGATCCGGAGTTGGAATAACTTCCTCATTGTTGCAACGTTCATACACTTCCGCGGACTCATATCTTTCCCTAAGAAATTTTTTCTAAGCAATAAATGCATCTTCCTCAAGCTCTTCCTTTTGAATAGGTGATTGATCATTATTAAGATCAAGGCTCGAGTAAGCTACACTAGCGTCTTCAAAAGTCTCCAAAGGTTGATTAATGTGTTCGTATAATTTCTCCGAATTCCTTTGAATTTCTCGATGTGATTCTTGCAACTTTTTTTGAAGATCCCCAATGGAGACATCTTATCGCAAAACTAGAGAATTTTCGATCATAAACAAAACTATCCTCCCATCCTTGTGATTGTCCACTTACATACCCGTCATAAGGTTGTTGATATGTATGAGAATATCCATAATGTTCTGTAGGAATTTGATCATAGCCAAAAGATTGGTTTTGATTGTATCCTAAGGATGGTTGGAAGTTGCCATAATGTTGAGGTTGAAAACCGTATTGATTGTTGTAATATGCTTGCTCTTGTCCACCGTACATGGAAAACCGATACCTGAAATAAGATTCAAAAACTAAGTAAGATACAATATAGAATCCAACAAAGCAAGAATAAAGCAAAAAGAAAAATAAAAACAACTAAAATCATCCGCTGCTCCCCGGCAACGGCGCCAAAATTTGATGCGTGTCATAGGTGCAATCAAATTAATCAATATTTCCACTCAATTAAAAATAATATAATGGAAGTCAAGTTCGTTCCCACGAGGAGCAAGAGATTCTAGTTGTAAAAATTGTCACAAAAGGGGGGTGTAAAAAGAAAAAAGAAAATAAACAAAGCAATTAAAAGATAAAGTTGAAAGCAATAAGAGAGACAAGACCAAGGAATCCTTCTTCGTTACGAAACAATGAATCAAGTTATGTTCTTTTCTACTTGTTATTAGTCACAGATTATCACCAACCGTAGGTAAAGCAAGCTAGATCGGTGCTAAACCCCTAAATCCCTTGTATCACTGGGATACGGAAGTTCTCGACTACGGATTCTATTTACCAAACCACCTAGTAGTAGATCACTCTAGATGTAATTTAAATAAACGCATTAAGATTTATGAACTTATTAGGTCAATATTAGTAGTTAGACTCTTAGATCAGGGTCTACTTGCTAACGTTGTTTTCACACACAATTGCTCCACGGAATCCCTCCGCAAGGTCTCGTGTTTGCTACTTATGTAAAGAGTCAAGAAACGATTACTTATCCCCTAACTTTCACTAGCTTTAGATCGAATTAACAAATCAATTTAGTTGGCCACCCAAACAATCTATCAATCAATCATGAATGTCATTAAGATCATTCCTATTAGTAAAAACAAACGATAATTATGTGAAAAACTTCAAGATAGAATTGAAAACAAAAACTCAAAACATAAATTAAGAACTAGGAATTCATCCTCAATCAATAAAATTAGCTACTCATGTTAAGGAGTTCACACAAAGAATAAGAAAAGAAAAGTGTTGTGTGTGTAGAGATGTGTGTAGAGAGGTGTGTAGAGAGGTGTGTGTGTAGAGAGGTAGAAAACTTCTCTATTTATAGGCTTCAATATTCTCCAAATCTTCCAAGGAATAGAACCCTTTTCCTTTTGCAATTCAATTTCCAAATTCAAGTCTTTCTCTTCTTCCATCTTCTCTTTCCAAATTTGAGCCCAATTCTCCATCCAATTCCTAGTCCAAGTCTTCACACCCATGAGAGAAGTCCATAGAAAATTCTGGAATTTTTGGTCCGCCGGAAAACTGGGATTGTGGCCGGAATCCGGCCACCTGAAAATTTCTCCGTCAGTGGAATATTCGACGGAATATTCCGTCAGTCCACCGTCAGGACTAACGGTCAAACGGGTCAACCGTCAGTCAACTGTTAGTCAAAGGTCAAGTGGAGAGTGAGTTAGACAACGAGTCAGCAGTCTTAGTCGGTACCGAGTGGTCCGAGTTGGGTCGATCGGCTCATCGGGATCGTTCCGGAACGGCCATTCGGACTCGTCTGGATCGGTCATGGCCATTCACCGAGTTGACTCGCCGAAGAGAAATTTGGGCGAGTTTTGGTCGTTTTACGATGTTTTCCGCTAAAAATCGGGCCTCTCTTGACTCCATCCCCTGTTCAAATCCTAGCATACATCTAATTCTTCCAAACTCATTCGGTGCTTCTCTATTCTAAGAACCGCCCACAACTCCATCCGAGTTTCTTTTCAATTACAAAGAACAACAACTATCGAACTGCATCGACTCATTCTTCTCGTTTTCGTTGTAGTCAATCCTTGTACACTACCAACTCTGAATCCATAACACCCATGAAAATCTCCAGCAACCATCTTCCTTGTTCTCGATAGCCACTACCAACAGCAACTTCATTGCAACATCTTCTCTGTTTAACACATTCGAACCCCACGACAAACACAAATTAAGCTGAACCCATCTGAACTTCTTACTATCCATCATCATCTTCAGATCAACACCGAATATCAACCACAATCCCATTATTCATCTCTCGAGAAACCCATCTTCATTCTTTCTCCATCTTCTCATTATCAACAGCGGCACCATCTCGGTTCAAACAGCGCCAGATTTTGAACTTCACCCACTAACTGCCATCACCAGAATCCATACCCATTTCAAATCGAGAACAACCTCTAATTTCTTCTCATCTGTTTCGATTTCAACATATCACAGATCCCCTTCAATCTCCCTGAGCTTCAATTCCTGACAAACCCTAAATCTAAATTGAATCCAACTTCTCTGCAATTTCTTCTCTCGGTTCTCCTTACCTCGATCTCTCTGACCCAACAACAAACGCCTCTCTTTCTTAACTCCAATTTCTATCTGAGTTCATCTCGAACCAATCAATAGCACCACTGCTTCTCTGATTTATCGAACTTATGTTCTTCATCCATCTCGTTGAATCAACCCCTGACTTGAATTTATCATCGATCTCTCATTTGGGTTTCGATCTGCTTCTTTCTCTCTCGGTTTATCAACCAACAAACCCATCTCTTCAATTGCACGAACCCTAATCAATTTTCTCGATTTTAACAGCAGCAGCCATGGCTGTTAACTCTTCTCTCTCAGGTGCTGCTTTTAGTTTCAGGTGAAGGTATGAATGAGAGGCAGACTCCTCTCGATTTAGGGTTATGTAATAATAAAGCTGGGTCTGGATATTCAGCATCCGTCATTTGATAAGGGATACCCAGTTGGCAATCCCATAAGTGAATAACAGGTAGATGCCCCTTAACCTCATTGGCCTGTCTTTAGTGCTCCTCCAAGAGAGTAGCCCTTAACCTTGGCTGGTCTGTGTTTAACACTCCTCAAATTGGGTTGCCCCTTAACCTCAACCGGGCTCCATATATCAATCGCCTGTAAAATGACCTTTTTGCCCTTTTGGCTCAAATTGGGTGATTTCTTCTTCTTTTCCTCCGTGCGACTCCAAAGTAGCTATAAAACTCAAAACAAGCGTAAAATACATAATGTACAAGAAAAATAGCAAAGAAAGCATAAACTACTAGATAGTAAATACGGTGTATTCTACACCTATCAATGATTTAAGTGAGGAACGCGCTTGGAATATCTTTATCTTTGGCATGACTGAGCCTGCTTTTGAAGCTTATTATGCCAAACACGCCCATTTGGTCGAAAAAATGCTTAACAGTGCAGCTGGAAGTGATGGAACAAATGGATTCAGTAATACGGGTAATAATGGAATAGACGGGTCGGATGAAGAAGATTTGGATCCAAGGAAATATAAGAGAAGCAAAGACTCAAGTTTAGAAGATAACTATGTTCTCTTAGAAATGAACTCTCAAAACCCTAACCCTAATACCAGAGACTTCACGAGTGTGATTGTTAACGGTAGAGGAGATCAATCAGAGATCGAGGATGTTGGTCATAATGGTGGTGATTTGAACATGGAAGATGTAGAAAATGGAGCTAGAGAATCAAACGGCTTGATGTACCATCTCCCTGCTACGAATACAACAATAAGTGCATCAAATCAGGTTTTTTCGATTACCCCTCTCTTGTTTAAGTCTTATACTCAAATTCTTCCTCTTGATTCATTCCTTTTATCTTTTTTTCCTCTTATTGATTTTTGTGTGAAATTGAATTATTGGGTTCCTCAATATTTAGTAGTAAATCTTAGAAGTTCTGATAATTTATTTATATGTCACATTATTAGTATCTTTGATCAACTTAATCTGTTTCGATTGCCCGATAATTCTCCTTGCATATCAATCATTTCCTTATTAACCAATTTCAAATGGCTAGTGTTGTTGATAAAATTACCACTCGTTGCATTGTTTTCGAAAAATTTATTCTGGTAGTAAACTAAAGCTTTTGTTTAGCTTACTCACATTCCCCTGCAATGATAATTTTGTCGTGGAATTGTCAGGGTTTCAGCACTTACAAACTGGGAAAACTGTTATAAGTCTGAACCCATTATACGTGTACTTGTACACGTAGCGTAATAGCTATAATAGACTTACAGATTTGTGGTACACATATTTTTATGTATATCATGTGAAAGTCTGTTTAACTCGTGAATCGGATCGGTACGCATACTCGTATGCAAACTATTTTGGAACTGTGGTTATGAAACCGGGATTAGTTTCCAAACCGGTACGCAAACCAAAATAGTTATGTGTTCCCAAACTGGTACTCAAACCAAAATTGTTCCGTGAACTCCAGAGGCAGGTGATAGTCTTAAGGTAACCATACCGGTACGCATACCTAAATAGTTATGTTAACTCCGAACTTGGTTTGGCTCGTTAGCTTATAAACCGGTACACGTCTTTGTGATCAACCGATTCCCGAATGACAATGGTATTTGTACCTTGTACACCTACTAACCATGTCGATTATCTTCAAGTGCGATTAAATTATTTCTATGAGATAATTAGCATTTGATTAACTCTCTAAAACACTAGATTTAATTGATCACATGATTGTGACTTAGAGTTAATGTTGCGGTAAACACGATGATTTGATGATGATGTTGATGTGAAATTAGGGCTAGATGACAACATAAAATAAATAAGAGACAAGAATTTAACGTGGTTCGGCAAGTTGTACCTACATACACGAAGGAATCCCGTAGGGGGAGATATTGTATTGATATGAGGTTTACAATAATTGTGGTTGTCTAACCCGAGAATTCCATCCTTTTTAGGGTTTAAGATACACGTATTTATAGAGTTTATGTAACCCTAATTCGATGTAAACTTGATATGCAAGCAACTTGGGCAACAAGAATTTTGGAATCTTCCTTCACGGGCTTGATTTGCGGGCCTTCCGTTTATAAAATAGACGTACAAACATCGCCCCTCTTAACCTCCAACTTGTTGGGGGTTAAGAAGTTTTTTTTTCCTTCTACGTCGACAAGTTGTGGACGTAACTCACCTCAAGCGTTTGTAGAAACATTACGAAGACGCCCCAACTGTAATTACACTGCAAAAAAATTGCTCACGTGCTAGGCGAGACTTTTTTTCAACATGGTGGACTTGTGATGCTCGAGAGCTGTCGAGTCTTGAGAGGAATGTAGTGTCCTTGCTTGCGATTGGGGCAAGGCTTTTTGATTACAACGTAACAAGGTCTGTAGCGCCACGCTCGGGCAGGCTGGTTATATTGCTTATGTTGAGTACGAGTCTTTGACCAATATCGGGCATTGGGCTCGTGGTCGAGACGAGACTTTATGCTTGCCAAAGTGCAAGTCTTTCATACCACGTGCAAGGCGAGATTTTATGTTTGCGAAAGCAACACTTAAGTGCTCACGTGCAAGGTGCGCTTGCGATGTGATGCAAGGCTAAATATTGAAGGGTCTAAGTAATCCTCATCTCGAACTCGATCATGTCGCTATTAACGAACCTCGAACTCGATCATGTTGCTGCTACAAGTACATAAAAAGTTTATTGAACACATAAATTTTTTTCTCCATCTTATAGGTCTTCAATAGAAGATTCCAACGAGCCAAAAATCACTCAATTCGGACTTAAAATGAAGAAGTTATTGACGGAAAAAGTTTTTAACGAAGCGTGTGTGTTGTTGCTATGTAGTCACGATTACTGTACAGAATATGCTGACATGGCGGTGACTGGACCCTGAAGCTGACGTGTCAACTTATTTGTTGTGCTGACTGGACTGGTTGGACCGATCTGGTCCAAGTAATGAACCAGGTGTTGAACCGAATGCTGGACCGGTTCGGTTCAGATGGTTCGATTTGGGCGAAAATAGCCGTAGGTATCTAGAATTTGGGTTAAAACATTCAACGGATAGGCTTGGTTGGCTCGGCCTGGAGCGTCTCGAACAGCTCATTGGCTCGGCCTGGTGCAGCTCGAACAGCTCAACTCGTACATCTCGTCTTGGCTCTAGGTGATCATCGTGGTGGCTTGGCTTCTCCTTATCGGCTGGAAGATTACAGTGGCTTGACTTAGGACCTGAGCAGCTTGAACAGCTCGGCTCGTCCTAGAACGGCTTGGAGCAGCTTGGCTCGTAGCTGCGGTCGGCTCAGCACTTCAACACTTGCTAACGATTCTCGTAATAAAGATAATCATATCGTTTCTCGTGGATTTCACAAAAACTTGTCACTCTGTTTTCACCACGCTTTCTTCAACGCTTTCGCAACAGTTTTTTCAACCTTCGTAACGGTTTCTACAACTGTTCGCAACAGTTTCTTAAACTGTTTCGCAACAGTTTTTCTGAACCGTAATTTATTTATTTTTGTTGATTTTTGGATGGAATCTAGTGCACGATTTCTACTCCACTTTACTCAATGGTAAAAAACGATTGTTTTACACGAATCACCTTAGTCGGCACCAATGTTTGTACCCAAAATTACTTTTAAGCACTAAAAACGATGATTTGATGATGTTGATGTGAAATTAGGGCTAGATGACAATAGAAAATAAATAAGAGACAAGAATTTAACGTGGTTTGGAAAGTTGTGCCTACATCCACGGAGGAATCCCGTAGGGAAGATATTGTATTGATATGAGGTTTACCATAATTGTGGTTGGCTAACCTAGGATTCCATCCTTTTCTTTTAGGGTTTAGGATACACGTATTTATAGAGTTTATGTAACCCTAATTCTGATGTAAACTTGATATGCAAGCAACTTGGGCAACAAGACTTCTGGAATCTTCCTTTGCGGGCTTGATTTGCGGGCCTCCCATTTATAAAATAGATGGTACAAACAAATGTCTTATGTGTTCATGAAAATAAGTATTAAGCTTTCAAGTTCAAATCGGCTAGCTTCGGCTAACCACTTTGAACATAGTCTTTATACACGGTTCGGTTACGGTTTAACCTGACCAGAGTGTATATCTTGTTTATGTAAATCAAATTCAAAGATTCATCTAAATGTGGATATTGACCGTTTGGATTTAATCTTTTGATGTGTTATGCTTCTCGTATACTAGTGATATTTGCGATTCTATGCACATAAAGGTGATGTCAATAGAACTGTGAATAAATAAAATATTTTAGAATTGTGTCTTTTCGGTAATTGAATATAAATAGTGGTGGATACCGTAAAACCCCGGTTACTGTCTCTCTCATTACATTTAATTATTTTTATTTTTGTCTATATTCTTTTAATTCCTTAATTCTAAAAATCCCAAAAACATCATTGCTGGTTAGTTAATTAGGAATACTGATTATTTTTATTTCCACCGCTCCTTGTGGGAACGACCCGTACTTGCCTCTGTCTATTAGTTAGACACTGTGCGATTGCGGTTATTATATATAGGCAATCCCGAAAGCCTATCAACTTTTGGCGTCGCTGCCGGGGAGCGGTTGTGGGATATTGTAATTAGTATTTTTGATTTTGTAAATTGTTAGTTTTATTTATTTATTTTTAATTTTGTACAGTATTTTTATTTTTATTTTAGGATTTCTTTTTCCTTTTAACTTGTTTTGTTCTTTAGAATTTTATTTCAGATACCTTTTTGAGGATGATGACTCTTTCTCAGGAGAAGTCACCTAAGACGACGCTGGCAGAATATAAGTGTAGAAGTTCAAATTATCAGGCAACCTCATCTGAGATGACGCTTGGTGAATATATGCATAGGCAACGGTATGGAGTTTTTGCTCCACATACGGTAAGTGACGAATCACCTCAAATGATATATGAGAAGTATTACAAACACACACCACTTAGTTTGGAACAAAGATTGAGAATTATGGAATGCCAAAGAGTATATATATGATGATGATGATCAGTCTTGTAATGACTCTTTGTCCAGACAGAACATATAGATGACCCTGTGGATGATTGTGTGGATGATTTGCCTAATTCTATAGATGAATTTATCTCACAATATTCGCTCGACTTAGAGGTTGTTTCTAGAACCCTAGACTTCCAAAAGTCACCTAATTTAGGGTTAGAATTGTGTGCTTCTAAGGTTTTGTTGGATCACTATGCATCCAAATATGCAGAGGACTTGCCTATTCCTGATACCGTGCATGTGCCAATTGATATTTCCCCTGACCAAAGAGTATCCCCATATTATGTTCTTTATGCACTTCCTTGTAAAGTAAAAACCAGGTTTGGGGGTAACTTCTTCTTTTTGATAGTTTCACCTTCTTCAAGAAATCATAACATAAGTGCGAAGCTGTCATTTGTAAATACTATATTTTGGGTTGATCCCCAAATTTTCAGGTTATTAGTTTATGGGGATCCTTTATGTATATTCCAGTAGGTAATTCTATTTTCTTGTTTTATTTTTATTTGTTTATTTTCAAATATTATGAATTTCCCATCTTAATTTTTACGTTGGATGACTCAATTACATTGAGGACAATGTAATGTTTAAGTGTGGGGAGTGGTTAACTTTTTACTTTTCTTTTTCAGGATTTTTTTTTTCAATTTATGACCAGCTATTGAGCGGGTCTATAGGTTTATAGGTATATTATGACCAGCTGTTGAGCGAGTCTATTGTAGGGTTCTTATGACCAGCTGTTGAGCAGGTCTATTCTTTTGTTTTCTTATCAATTTATGACCAACTGTTGAGCGGGTCTATTTTTTGTTATTTTCTTATCATGTTATGATCAGCTGTTGTGCAGGTCTAAAGAAAAGAAAAAAAAAAGATCAGTTGTTGAGCCGGTCTTGAGGTTTTGCATGTGATCAGCTGTTGAGCGGGTCTATCTTTTTGTGTTGCTCGAGGACTAGCAAAATATAAGTGTGGGGGTGTTTGATAAGCACGTAAGTGCTACATTTTATACCCATATTTATATTAGCTAGGACTCAATATTTTGGCTAACAACACTATTTTAGTGCTTTTGTAGATAAAATCTTGGCAAACCAAATCACTGTTCCAATTAATGGCGAATAAAAGAAAAATGGCGCTTGGGACAAAACGCAACCTCAATTAAATGTGTGCCATTTGATTTCTCTTTGGTGGCACCAACATTAGCCATTCTCGGCTAAAGAAGTCTACATAGGAAATGAAAATTCCTTCGCCAAGCTCAAGTGCTTGACCTACCCAAGTGGCCCAAAATGAAGGTGGACGTGGCAAATTCTCGCCACTTCTCTTCGATATATTCACGGCATTTTCTGCCGTTGTCAAAGAAAAAGAGTGTCGACCAACTTCTCCATTTCTTATCAAAGGAACGAGGAGAGTAATCACCTTCGGTGGAGCGTTCGAATCGATCCAAGCGGTTTGCTATGTAGTTCTCTTTCACATTTGTAGATGCGGGACGAGAAGTGAATGATTTGATTTGCGGGCGATGGATTCGATGGCTTAATCAACAACATTTTATATTTGGGGTTTCTTTGTGGATTGAGATTTAATCGAGTTGGAGGTTAAGAAGAAGTTGAATCTGGTGAATTGATGACGCTCGGTGATGGTTTGAGTTAGCTGTGGTACATGGAGTTTTCGTTGAGCGGGAGAGGATGGAGAGAGTTTAATGTGGCCGATAGTTGGGTGAAATCCAGTTGAGAATGAGTTCATAAGGGGATGATTTCATATGGGTTATCTTGGTTTCACTAAATGGTGGTTTTAAATTATGCTCAGGCCCGATCCATGGATAACCCATAATATGAGGCCCTTAATTAAAAGAAGTTTAAATCTAGGCCCCGAATTATTAAAAGACATCCATACCCTTTTATATATTGTCAAGCCCATAATTAAATAAAATTTAAATCTAGGCCCCAAATTATTAAAATATTATGTGATGATGTTCCAACCACCACAACCACCGTCAACCACCTCCGACCACCACCACCTCCAACCACCACCACCAACCACCACCGTCAAACCACCTCAGACCACCACCGCGGTCAAACCACCTCCGACCACCACCTCCGCCTCTCACCACCACCTCCAACCACCAACCACCGCCGCCGTCCACCGCCTCCCACCACCACCATCTCCCAACACATCCATATGGAATGTGTAACTAGAAGTTACACATCCGTATGGCATGTGTAACTAGAAGTTACACATCTGTATGGAATGTGTACGCAAAAGTTTACACATTCATACGTCATGAAACAGTTAACATAGGCATATGGCATGTGTAACGAAAAGTTACACATGCATATGGCATGAGTATTTTGAAGTTACACATCCATAATAAATGTGTATCTAGAAGTTACACACACCGTATTTAGTAATTGAAACAATAATTCCATTTACAAAAACTTCTCTATTTATCAATAGTTATTGAACACATAAACAAGCTAAAACACGAAATACGTAAAACGAAATCCTAGAAATAAGCTACGAGATCTTCTAATAAAAATGTTATCTTCTCTTCTTATCTTCCTCGATTCCAAAATTCCTACGTATCTGCAACAAAATAAACATCCACGAGTTAGGTTGGATGAAAAAAAATCCATAGAAGCAAAACTATAGAACAATTACAAGGTGAACAACAAAGACAATTAATAGAAAGACACTTAATGACTTATCTAAGCAAGTCTAGTTAGTATTTACACATACTCTGTGTAGTATAACTGGGAGTTACACATGCATCTTTTAAATAAAATATGACGTGTACTCAGCAGTTACACACCAGCTGACTTGTGTAACTGAGAGTTACACATGCATATAACATGTGTAAGTAGGAGATACACATGCATCTGGCTTGTGTAACTTTCAGTTACACATGCATATGACTAGTGTAACTAGGAGTTACACTTGCATATGGAATATGCCATTTATTATGAACTTGCAAGCTTTAGTATGTGTAAGTAAAAGTTACATATAACTTGCAAGCATTAGTATCTATCTTCAAAGTTACATATAATTGCATATGGAATATGCCATCAATAATATTCATTTCAATTCAATCACTAAAACAAGAAGTTACACATTCAGTCAGTATGTGTAAGTAAAAGTTACACATCTAATTAGCATGTGTAGCTAGAAATTACACATGTATTTAGCTTGTGTAACTAGAAGTTACACATCTAATTAGCATGTGTAACTAAAAATTACACATCTATTTAGCTTGTGTATCTGGAAGTTACATACCTTATTGCCTCCTAGCACCATAACATGTTTATCTGGCTCCAACAAGGCCACTACAGCAAAACCACATACTATCTCTAACCTGTAAATAGAATAAAACATATTCATCAATCTTGAAGTACACAAACCTCTAATTTTTGAGGGTCAACATAGATATCCGATTCGCACATAGCTCCAAGAATACAACCTACCATTCATGCGTACATATTAGTTGAGTACCAATTTTGAAGAGCAAGTCAACAAAGTATAAACATTTGAATGCAGGAAGCTAACCTGCTAATGATCTATCTATCAAACAAGTGTTTGTGAGTTTCAAGACAAGCTTTGTGGTTTCAAGTGAATGATGATAGCTTGCACTTCTTCGCAGGGGATTCCCGAGAACAAAATAAAAACAAATGGCCATCTCTCATCGGCAGGGGCCATTCTGTCCTACCAATCTTGCATACAAAATTTTTACTGGCCATCTCTCATCTATGTCTCTTGCTATGCCCTAGAACATTAATATTTCATACTCGAGAGAAGAGCCTTCACAAGGATCCCTCATCCTCTAGGGGCTTTTAAATTAGTGTATACCAAGGCTTCACATGAGATGATCAAAACTGTTGTAATGAGGTACATAATAAAGATAGAGTACTCATACAAACACTATGAATTACCTTCTCTTGTATCCCATCGATACGGGTTTCCAAGCCTCCAAAAGCAAAGAGAATTCAGAACTGTCAGTTCCATTTTGTCCAGTAAATTGCTCTCGGTGTTCGGTTGAGTTGCTTTTCAATTTCTTATACCTTGAAATGGTCGATGAAATTGTCTGAAAGTAGAAACAAAAAGATAAGTTCATATAAGAATAATATTTTAACTTATAAATTAGACATATCTATGATGGCTAGCATACATGTTTGATAGGCATATAAAACTATTTACAGCTACCCCATAAAAGAGTTCAAAGGTGAGGGTAAATAGCTTGAAACTCCCTCCTTCGATTGCTATTAAGGGCGTAGCTTCACGAATTGAGATTACAATAAATTGTTTGACTCTGGAGCTGGAGCATTCATATTAACAAACATGAGACATGATTTCCATACTTTTGAAATTACATTGCTGACGAACTATGGCATACCTAGATCAATAACAAACAACAATAATGCAATATAACCAATCATACCTTGGCAGCAAGTATGAAAACATCGTTTGTCTCTACAATAAAAAAAAATGAGATGGATAAGAAAGAAGGTAAATGATGAGAATGATAACTTGATTTGATGAAAATGCTACTAATTTTTCTATTAGTACAAATGTATAATGCTGTTGAAATCCTACCATTAGCATGTTCTATGAAGTTTAAAATTGACTCCCGGCTGGCGGATACTGAATTCTTCCCAGTACATAGTAAAGAATGAAACAATTCCCAATTAGCATCAGCACGGGATTTCAACAAGATTAAGGATTTCAGTAGGCCATTCTTGTACATATATCACTTTTGCTCTTCATTTATATACTCTAGTCTTCTTTTTCCATCTCATTTGATTTAGTAAACCCATTCCTGTCCTACCAATCTTGCATACAAAATTTCTGACTTAAAAAGAATCAATATGAAATTTCTAAAAAATCAACTTACCAGAACAACATAGTCACAGTGACACAGACAAGAAATTTAATCAAATTAAAACTAAACGAATATGCATTTCGCAAGTCATATTGAATTCAGCAAAAACCAAAATTCAAAAGTTTTATTGACAATATGAAACCATAACAATGACCGAAAATTTAACCTAGAGTAATTGAATATAATTCACCTGAGAAACGTGAGCAGTTCCAACCAAATGAATCTTGCAAGAACCACCTTCAGCGGATGATTCACATTCCAAAACAACAACGTTTTTTGAAAGTGCCTCAGGTCAAATGACACCAACAGTTCACCGAAATCAAGTTCAAGACTAAAATCTAAATTAAAATTGCATCATGTATTAGCAATTCAAATTCAGAAAGTTGCATTCATAAAATAGACATTATAAGATATTATTATGTAGATTATGACTCAATTGACTAAGAAAATGACATTCAAGAAAAATCAGGTTGTTATTCTTATCAGATCTGAATAGAATCAATCAAAAAAAAAAATCAAAACCTAATCGAACTAAGCAAAGTAAGAATGAAGAAAATCTAACCTGATACAACTTCGAATCAGCTTCAAATCGATTCAAATTCTTCTGAGAAACAAAACCAGTTGAACGAATGAAAACCTAACTTAACGCAGCTTAGAACTAGCTGATACCTAGATTCAAATGAAATTGATTGAATAATTGATTCAGATTTGTAGATTAACTGATTATCATATGTAAATCTATTGAATCAAATCGATTCTCCTTCTTCTTCATCGATCTGAATTCGCTGGAGCCGAGAGCCGGGAAAGAAAGAAAACGGAGAAGAGAGAGAAAGACAATAGAGAAATGAAAATATATTTTGATATTCTTCTGGTATAAATACAAAAGGGTATTGTTGTCATTATCAAAATTCATAATAATTAATTATGGGCCAGATCTGAAGAAAAATTGATATTTTGGGCCTAGTAATATCATTTTCTGAAAGTATGGAGTTGAGAATGTATGATCCATTTAGTGGGGCTTCTATATGTTGAACCCATATAGAAGGGGGTTCTAGTATTTTTCACTTTGGGGTATGAATAGGCAAGTGGACTTGTCAGTTTTGGCCGGATATGAGAAAGAATAATAAACGAGTGCTTGATTGAAAGTCATACTTGAGGGTTCGTTTGGTGCCGAATGGTGTGATTGAGAAGTGCACGTGCGAGAAGTTAAGACGTTGACGATGACCGAAATTGGTCTTTGATGTGAATCGTGTTCGACAACAAACAAAGCAGGGACCTGATTTACGTGTTTTGAGATTATCATCTTGTGGTTAATCTGGTCGAGTTGTTGGATCATTGGTGGAAGTGATGGTCCGTGTATTGTTTATTTGCATTGGAGAAACTCGTTTGTTTCTTTTCAGGCGTTGGTTATGGCAAATTTTGTAAGGGTAGTGCTTCACCGTGCATGGAGATATTTGTGAGATGTTGAAAATGGAATTTATGCTTTAGCCAAGCGACGGAGGAAGAACTGCAGTGTTGTTGGTTATTGACGCTGGTTATCTTGTGCCGGACCGGGAAGTTCATGAGATTGTGCCGCATCAATGATCGATGGAGTTGGAATGAAGTTGGTCGGGAGTAGAGAATGGTATTTTAGTTCCATTGGTTTGAGTCGTGCGATCGATGAAGGAGCTAGTGGCATGTACTTGAAAGGAGAAAGGTCTGAGATGGGATATATATGCGAAGGCATTTGGAGACGGGGTATATCAACTGTCACAAACTGGAAATGAAGTTGAGCTACTATTGTGGTTAAAGATGATGATCGGTGGTCGATATTTAGGGGTGCAGTGTGGGAGAGTAAGAAGAGAAGAGTTTGCTGCTTTGTATAGAATTTAAATGGTGATGAAGTCATTTGTTATGGGTAGGTTCTACCGGTGAAGGGAACCGCTCAATGGTCAGGAGATAGAAGTTGGTGTTGTAGAAGACGAACCGGGGTTGCATGGTTGTGAATCCCGAGGTGTTATTACGATTCGGTGGAGGTGGTTAAGTCGTAGGAAATTGATCTTGTGCCGAGAATTGGGTTTGTTGGGCTTTTGAACTCGGCTTACGATGGTGGTATTGATTAAATGGACAGGGTTAGTGGCCTGAATTGGGTATTCGTCGGTGGATTGGGCCCGTTTAGCATCCGGATAGGTCCGATTCTTCTGCGCAGACTTATATCAACAGAGAAGAACAAAAATGAGGGGGAGGCCGACAGAGGCAAAAGTGCGATGGGGGCATGAATCGGAGAATAGGGTTTGGAGTTTTGATTTCATTTCCATTTCCATTTGATTAGCTAGCGATTGATTCGATTTTCTATAATATATTTATGGCTTTTGAGAAAGCCATGTCTTGCTAGAAGTTTTGTAGCTAGGGTTCTACGTAGAAACCACTTTGAGCATAAGAACAATTTGATTTGAAATAAATATGTTTTGGAGGCTATTATGAATTGATATATTGATTCTATGATTTTTTTTTATTAACAAACGGTGATATTAGTTGTTGTTTCACCGAGTTCAAAACCTTATGCGTAATTGGTAGTTTTGCAATTATATTTGTCTCATTGTTTGATAGTCCATGCTTGGATTCGTTTTTTTGATGGGTTATGCTTAGGATAGCCAAATAATATTTGTGAACTAAAATTAGTTTCGTATAATTTTCTCGCTAATACATTTTGATGGTGCATGCTTGGATTTAATCTTTTGATGTGCTATGCTTCTCGTATACTAGTGATATTTACGATTCTATGCATATAATAGGTGATGTCAATAGAACTGTGAATAAATAAAATATTTTAGAATTGTGTCTTTTCAGTAATTGAATAGAAATAGTGGTGGATACCGTAAAACCCTGGTTACTATCTCTCTCATTACATTTAATTATTTTTCTTTTTGTCTATATTCTTTTAATTCCTTAATTCTAAAAATCCCAACAACATCATTGCTTGCTAGTTAATTAGGAATACTGATTATTGTTATTTCCACCGCTCCTTGTGGAAACGACCCGTACTTTCCTCTGTCTACTAGTTAGACACCGTGCGATTGCGGTTATTATATATAGGCAATCCCGAAAGCCTATCAATTTTTGGCGCCGCTGCCGGGGAGCGGTTGTGGGATATTGTAATTAGTATTTTTAATTTTATAAATAGTTAGTTTTATTTATTTATTTTTAATTTTGTACAATATTTTTATTTTTATTTTAGGATATCTTTTTCCTTTTAACTTGTTTTGTTCTTTAGAATTTTATTTCAGGTACCTTTTTGAGGATGATGACTCTTTCTCAGGAGACGTCACCTAAGATGACGCTGGCAGAATATAAGCGTAGAAGTTCAAATTATCAGGCAACCTCATCTGAGATGACGCTTGGTGAATATATGCATAGGCAACGGTATGGAGTTTTTGCTCCACATATGGTAAGTGAAGAATCACCTCAAATGATATATGAGAAGTATTACAAACACACACCACTTAGTTTGGAACAAAGATTGAGAATTATGGAATGCCAAAGAGTATATGCTGATGATGATCAGTCTTGTAGTGACTCTTTGTCCTGCATGTAACATATAGATGACCCGTGGATGATTGTGTGGATCACTTAGAGGTTGTTTCTAGACCCCTAGACTTCCAAAAGTTACCTAATTTAGGGTTAGAATTGTGTGGTCCTAAGGTTTTGTTGGATCACTTTGCATCCAAATATGCAGAGGACTTTCCTATTCCTGATACGTGCATGTGCCAATTGATATTTCCCCTGACCATAGAGTATCCCCATATTATGTTCTTTATGCACTTCCTTGTGAAGTAAAAACCAGAGTTTGGGGTAACTTCTTCTTTTGATAGTTTCACCTTCTTCAAGAAATCATAACATAAGTGCGAAGTCATCATTTGTAAATACTGTATTTTGGGTTGATCCCCAAATTTCAGGTTATTAGTTTATGGGGATCCTTTATGTATATTCCAGTAGGTAATTCTATTTTCTTGTTTTATTTTTATTTGTTTATTTTCAAATATTATGAATTTCCCATCTTAATTTTTACGTTGGATGACTCAATTACATTGAGGACAATATAATGTTTAAGTGTGGGGAGTGGTTAAGTTTTTACTTTTCTTTTTCAGGATTTTTTTTTTTCAAAAAAAATAAAAAAATTATTATGACCAGCTGTTGAGCGGGTCTACTGAAGGGTTCTTATGACCAGCTGTTGAGCGGGTTTATTCTTTTGTTTTCTTATCAATTTATGACCAGCTGTTGAGCGGGTCTATTTTTTGTTATTTTCTTATCATGTTATGATTAGATATTGAGCAGGTCTAAAAATAAAATAAAATAAAAGATCAGCTGTTTAGCGGGTCTTGAGGTTTTGCATGTGATCAGCTGTTGAGCGGGTCTATGACCGGTTGTCAGCCGAGCAAAAATAATTTCACTTTCTTACTCACTAAATATAGATGAAGTACAAGGTAAGTTTCCACAGAGAGGCAATTGTTGTTATGCGATTTTCAGTTTCTAAGGTAACCAAGGGGAGATGTTTGTTGTTTTAGCGAAATACTAAAGTAAAAATAAAATAAAGCAAAGCAAATAATTGGAATAATCAATAGAGAGAAGATATTGGTCATGGGATGGTATCATTCACAAACATATATTTTCATCAATGATTAGAATTGGTATTTTAATCTCTCATTTACTAAAAGTCCTAGGATACCTTGATCGCAAGTATATCCCGCTAATTCCCTGATTTCATCACAACCACATTAAAAGATGCATATGTGAATTCTTCCTAGAAAGCAACCTAAAGTGTAAAAGCACAATTAAGTTTAACTCCCTCAAAGCAATAAGTTCTATGGAATAAGACTAATCAATGCAAACGAACGTGTAAAAGCACTAATCCGTTTTAACAAAAGTTATGATTCACTTGTGACTAGTAGGATATATTACTACAAGCACTACCCACAATTATGCTACTTAGAATCAGGGATAAACAACTTTTTCTTATTGAAAACCCTAATCTAGCAATAGAGATGAATGCAAAACGGATTGATTCCGGACTCAACCTAACAAGTATTCCAATCATATGACACTATTAATTGTGAATCACAAACAATAAAATATTGAGACAAAACTGATGCGTGTCGTAATCATAACAAATTAATTAATACTTTACTACCTAATTAACAAGTAATATAGGGTAGTCAAGGTCGATCCCACGAGGAGCACGAGATTCTAGTTGTAAAAATTGTCACAAAGGGGGGTGTAAAAAGCAAAAGAAAATAAACAAAGCAATTAAAAGATAAAGTTGAAAGCAATAAGAGAGACAAGATCAAGGAATCCTTCTTCGTTACGAAACAATGAATCAAGTTATGTTCTTTTCTACTTGTTATTAGTCACAAATTATCACCAACCGTAGGATAGCAGTCCGCTTAGCTAGCCCCAAAATCCCTTATTTCACCGAGTAACAAGTCCGCTTAGTTATCGGATTCTATTCAAAAGAACCACCTTGAGGTTCGCTTACAAGATGTAATTCCCCCGAATGCATTAAGATCTATGAATTTAGGTTTAGTACTAGTAGTTAGACTCGGTTCGCTTGGTCCACTTTCTAGCGTTGTTTTTACACACAATTGCTCCACGGAATCCCTCCGCAAGGTCTCGTGTTTTCTACTTGTGTAAAGTGTCGAGAACGATTACTTATTCCCTAACTTATACTAGATTTAGATTAAACTAACAAATCAATTTAGCATGCATTCTAAACAATATATCAATCAATCATGAATGAATAAACATTCCTATTAGTAAAAACAAACGATAATCATGTGAAAAACCTCAAGATAGAATTGAAACAAAACTCAAATCATGAATTAAGAACTAGGAATTCATCCTCAATCAATAATAAAATTAGCTACTCATGTTAAAGAGTTCACACAAAGAATAAGAAAAGAAAAGTGTTGTGTGTGTAGAGATGTGTGTGTAGAGAGGTGTGTGTGTAGAGAGGTGTGTGTGTAGAGAGGTGTAGAAAACTTCTCTATTTATAGGCTTCAATATTCTCCAAATCTTCCAAGGAATAGAACCCTTTTCCTTTTGCAATTCAATTTCCAAATTCAAGTCTTTCTCTTCTTCCATCTTCTCTTTCCAAATTTGAGTCCAATTCTCCATCCAATTCCTAGTCCAAGTCTTCACTCCCATAAGAGAAATCCATAGAAAATTCTGGAATTTTTGCTCGCCGGAAAACTGGGATTGTGGCCGGAATTCTGCCGGAATAGTCGTCGTCGGCCACCTGAAAATTTCTCTGTCAGGGGAATATTCGACGGAATATTCCGTCAGTCCACCGTTAGGACTAACGGTCAAATCAGTCAACCCGTCGGTCAACTGTTAGTCAACATGGTCAAAGGAAAAGAGAGTCAGCTGAGTCAACTCGGGTCAAATCGACCGAGTCAGATGAGTCAGGGTCTGAGTCAGAGGCTGAGTGAAAGTCTAACTGGGCTAGTCAGAGCCTGATTGGCACATGCCTAGGCCATTTTGCAACTTGCATAAGTCATAATCTTCTGCAGCTATATGATTGTGCACCATAATCTCAGAACTCCTTCACACCTCGGCCATCGCCTTCTTCTTGCCCCGAGCCACCAACAAGCTCCAATGAGAGCCACTTTGCATTGCCATAGCCTCGCATTCGGCTCTGCAACATCATATAACTCCGCGCAATCCATTCTCCAATGTTGTAGCTCCATGAACTCATTCTCCGCATGTATTCCAGTTCCTTGCACAAAGATCAACACAAATCCACCACATCCGACCTAAGCATACATCTAACCATTACAAAGAACTCACTACTCGCCACCATCTCGCATCGCAACACAAACCCATTTTTCCATCTGAGCTTCCATATCAGTTAACAACAACTCCACTTGCTACTTCATCTGAGCTGCAATCACCTCCCAGTTCAAGCTCAAATAATCTGCAACACCAATGACCTTTGTAGCTCATTGCACCATCATCTCTTTCCACTCCATTCTCACCCTCAAACTCCGGATAAGACAAAGAACATTCTCTTCTTAAGCTCTTATTGACCGCCTTCCTTGGCTCAAACCATTGCAACCTCGAGTTTCACAACTCGGCCATCAACTCACATTTGCTTAATAACCATGATAATCACCACTTTGCCGGACACAGTAAGCATTACAGAACCTCAAAACCAGGTGTAACACCATACCCACCAACTCAATTCCTTTTCCACCGCATTCAATCAACACAATTACCACCATCTCGCAACAACGGCTACCACCGCAATGTTGCATCTCTCGCGAGATAACCCAGTCTTCATACCTCCACAAGGATCAACCACCATCACTCAAGACTACCAACACATACCGCACCTTTTTCTCGGACCGGTTTCACCGGGCAACCGCCATCAACACTGCACATTGCAAAGACGCGAAGTGATCAATCTCGCTGTACTCATTCTCGAACCAAACCCATCTCTAATCTATTATTCACCAAATTTCGAACATTGCTCCATCATTTACCAGAGACCCCTAATACCAATTGCTCCACCAACAATTCATCCTGCCGCTGTAATTTCTCTTCAATTCCCATCTCCTCTTCTAAGTGTCTTCATTAATTTCCAACAGCAACACAGTCGCCACCATACCCATCTTATTGTTCTTGTCAGCAACGATGAGGTTCAATTCCATCTTATCCACTCTCGAGCTCATCTTGAATCTAATGGAAGCTCCATCGGTTCCTTCTCATCAACTCAGAGAACAACAACGTCTCATTCCCTCATTCCTCTTCACTGGGTTTCGATCTGCTTCTCTCTCTTTCATCTCAGGACCACAGATGCAGCTTCATCCATCATTCCCAATCGATCTCGATTTATCAAATACCCTAATTTCATCAGCTACCTCCATCTCCTTTGAATCAGCACCATAGTAACGGCAAACCCTAACTGCAACTGAACCCAGCTCCAATTTCATCACCTTCATTTCTCGATCTCCATCATCTCGCCTCTGTCGAGCTTCAGCTTGGTTTCAACAGCAGCCGTTGTCTGCCTTCTTCTCAATTTTCAGGTGAGAATGAATAAATGAAAATGATTGAAAAGAAAGAAAACCATTTCTCGATTTAAGGTGAAGGTAAAGTAGGGTAGGATGGTTACACCCCAAGGACAGTGACCACCCCAATTGGGTGCTCATAATAGGATGTCACTTCTGATAAGGGCTAGCCAGATGGCAGCCCCTTAACCTTGATTAGTCTGTCTTTAAAACTTCCCAAAAGGGTTACCCCTTAACATTAACTGAGCTCCATATATCAATGCCTATAAAATGACCTTTTTGCCCTTTTGGCTCAAATTGGGTGATTTCTTCTTCTTTTCCTCCGTGCGACTCCAAAGTAGCTACAAAACTCAAAACAAGCGTAAAATACATAATTTACAAGAAAAATAGCAAAGAAAGCATAAACTCTGTATAGTAAATACGGTGTATTCTACACCTTATCAAAAACTAATTCATTGAATCATATAACATATTGAGAAATCAACTTTATCCCATAACCAATAATATTTGTTTAGCTACTCATAGCTATGGAGTTCATCATAAAAATAATAATTGAAAAGAAGAAGATAAACAAAAGCAAACCCTAGAAGCGTAAACAAAACCGACTCTCTCCAAGTTCCAAGAATAATATATGATAATCCCAAAGTTGTAGAAACTTTCTCCTTTATAGCTCTTCTTGTTCCAAAATTAGGTCAAGCCCCAAGAGTCCAATAGATAGAAGTCCACCAAGCCCATATGTGAGAAAAACCCATGTAGAAAATATGCCCAAAAATATGTCATGGGAAAAATCGGTATTGTGGGCGGGAACTTGGCCTAGGAAAAGTCGTCGGCAAGCATCTCAAAGTGACCTAAGCAAAGTCAACTCGGTCACTAGGCCAACGAGTCAAACGATCCAGAGAGTCACCGGTCAACTCGGGTCAAACCGACCGAGTCGGGAGAGTCGTGGTCCGGATCATCTATCGACTCGGTCAAGTTGGCTAAAGCTGGCCATATCTTCGCCGCACTATCATTGTGCTTCACCAGCTCATATCCAGCCATGATGGCTGTTCAATTCAGTTCCTGCAACTGCAATCTTAGTGCCAATGACAACCTACAAAACAACATCTTGAGCCCTGCACAACTCTGCCATTCACAAGCTATACTCTCTGCTATTCCAGCTCAACCACTCAACACAAACCATGAAAAACAACTCCAAATCCTCACTGTTTGAGACCATTACCACCATTACTCCATCTCAGATATCACAGCACAAAAACATTAATTCCTCATTCTTCATCTCCATACCCTGTTAACATAACTCAACCTCAACTTGGCTATTTCTGCGATATCATTCTAACCATTTGACTCTCTTAAATTCAAACTGCCAACAGTACCACCACCATTCTACACATAACTACTGCCATCTTGTAGCTTCAATTGCAATCCATAACTCAAAATCAACATCAAAGCAGGCTCACAACTCAAACTATTTGAACTGCAACATCAACTTTTCTCTGCATCATTTCCACTTCCTTCTTATAGCAGACAGAGCACCACCGCACTCTTGTCTTGAGCTTCAATTAAGCTAAGTCTAACATTCAGGAGCCCCCTGAATCATCACAAATACCGCAACCTAACCACTCTCCACCTGCAATTGCTTACAGCTGCACATTCATCCAGTCACAACCCATAAATCCATATCCTGCAGCATACACAATCACCATCTTTTAGTTCCTTAGCTCAAATTCCAGTTGTCACCAACCACAGTAACCCGACTTCTTCACCGCAATTGTATCAATCCTAACATATATCTATGAAGGCAATAACTCGATTCCGCCGCAATCGCCCATTATCAACATCATTTGCATCTCGAGTCACAGCCATCCCGGCCTTGCCTTTGCTCGACTTAAACACACTCACATCACATTCCCCGTAGCTCAATTCAAACATATCACCTTGGTTCAAGCGCCACCACTTCCCAAACAATCCATTCCACCAAAGACCGCCGATTCGTCATCGCACACACGGAACTGAACAAATACTTCGCCTATCTATTTCATACTTTGAGCACCAAAATCACTTTGCATTCCTGCGACCTCAAACACACTCATTCATCACTACTCCATTGGCAAAGCAACTACGAAGCAATTTCTAATCCAGAGTGACTTCATCTCTTCATAGACCTTCAAGCATAGCTATGGTACCCATGGAAACAACATTAATCTCCAATCTTCTTCCTTCTTTGATGTTTGCAGCTTTGCCTGTCTTGACCAAATCCGAGCCACCGCCAACACCATGCCCATCAAATTCCGACTGTATTCACCGTCTTCAAACCATTACAACATCATCAAATTCTTCAGCTCTAACCACAATTCTTCCATCATCACAAACCTATAAATTAGTCACCCAAACCATCATCTAAGCAGACTCAAACCTTAGTTGCACTCAGGAACCCTAAATTCCCAATTCATTCTCACCAAAATCAAACCAAACTCAATTGAGTTTAACCCATCTTCAATTAACCCCAGCGCAACTCAAATACTCTCTCAGATCCCATCCGAGCTCAATTGCATCTGTTACACGATCTTTTCATCATCTCACACAGAACCCATTAACCAATCAGTCCATCAATCGCAACTTCGTTATCTTCTCTTCATTCTCAGATAAACAACCAACAACAACACAACATCTCGATCTGTTCTTCCCTGTCCTTTTCTGTTTGAAATCATCTAACCCCACCAATTCCTTCATCGATTCTCTGATTTCTGCATCTCAGACTTACAGCAGCCGCCATGGCTTACTTTACTTCTCTCTAAATTCTAGATGGGAAAATGATTGAGAAATTCTTTTTCTTAGTTTTATGGTACTGTAGTAACCAGGATTGATATAGGCACCCGATTTTCACCGGATACAAAGCCACCCGGTTACCATTTATCCCGTCCAGTCGGTTCCGGACTTTCCGCGCAACCTAGCCGGCTCCAATTGCAACTCGCTCGTGAATTGATCTTTTGCTCTTTTGCGTTCCATATGAATGCTTTCTCCTTCTTTTGTTCCGAATGACTCCATTGTACCTAAACACTCAAAACTAAACATAAGAGATGCAATTCACAAGAATAATAGCAAAGAAAGCATAAATACTAGATATAAAATTAGGTGTTTACAACACCTATCAAATTCCCCCACACTTAGACTTTGCTAGTCCTCGAGCAAATCAAACAAAACAATTATAAAACATACATACAACTCCGTGTCGTCGAGGCTACGGTCACACTTAGCACGTATAACAAGCCTTTGAACCCCTAGGTGCCCTAGTGGACGAGTTATAGTCTCGTGAGGGTTTACTAGAGATATACCACAAAACCTACTTTTCCAACAAACTAGTTCTCCGAAATGATAGCATCCAATGCGCTAAGAAGACATAGAAATTCTGCACACTAGTCATAAGAAGTTAGACACATAAATGAACACAATCTCATCCTTAAAAGTTGAGAGAGAAATAACCATCCCTTATCGAAAGAAATTCGGGTTCGGAGTGATCAAAAGTCTTGACTCTGCCTCACAAGAAAGGGTTTTATGAAGTTGCTCTCAATAATAAACAACTTTTTTATGGGTCACACATGTGTCCAGGTAGGAATGAAGAGAGAATCCTGCGACACGTTGAATGGTAGGAAGGCAAAACCCTCCGAATCGTTTTGAAAACCCACATCTTTTAATATTTTGAAAACCCATTTTTTCTGACGATCTCTAAGAAAGGAAATCAACCACTTAACGAAGGTGGGAATATGCTTACTTACTCGTTATCCGTTCGATGTGCAGCTAGCACCACTCTCACAAACATCCATAGAAACGTCTTGGTCTTCAATCGGTGTCTTCATCTTCGTCTTCGGTCTTCAACTCTTGATGATAACTCTTGAACTTCGTAGAATCTTGACAATGTAATTTTTTCATCTAATTCCTTATTGCTTGAAACTTCTTTGTAGATATTCCTTCTTCCATTGGCTTTATTGAAAGAATACAAAACTAAAAACGAACTATACAAACCCAAAATATAATACAATGAATTTTTCTTGTCTTTTTTTTTTTCTTTTTTTTTTTTTAATTTTTTTTTTTTATTTTTGAGACAAGAGAAAGTAAAATACAAATAAAATAAAATGTAAGTACAAAGGCCATGGTGTAAGTACTTTTACCGCTTGATTCTTCACAACTTATATGTCTTGATATCATAAACTTCTCGAACTCCCATCCTTGATAATTTTCACTCTTGTACAATAGTCTTCAACTTGTAAAAATTCTGCTCCTTGTCTTGTTGTTATACTTGAATATGAAATCTGCTCAATTCTGTACCGTTGCTTGTAAACCTTGAACGTGTTCAACTTTCCTTCAAATTTGTGATGCTCCTCTTGTTGATGATGATAGTGTTTCTATGGACCTGTTGGTGTAGAGAGAGATAAGGTGGATGGTGCTAACTGCGAACAAGATTACAAGTGGTATGTAAGTCAGCAATTCGATGTCACCATCATGGTTGATAAAAATAACACTCAAGAGATCAAAATAGTGCTTCTATTGGTGGGAGGTTGGGCAGCTCACCATTCTGCGCCTCTAATTTACGTACGGTGACACATACTCTAAAAGCACAAATTTAGACAGGTACAAATAATTGAAGGTTGGTGCCTCACATTATGTAACATGGGTAGTCTCCACTATAGGGGATCACTACTCTAATACCGAATTCAGTCTGCACCTTATTTGCCACTGCCATGGTTAAATCCAACTTTAACTCTTATACAATTAAGAAACCCGATCATGTTCTCTGTCATCTCTAAGTTCAGTCACTCTTATGAGAATCTCGATGTAATCTTAGCGACATGTATACTATGTGACTCTAAACTAACCACAAGTTGGAGTTTTTATTCACTAATTTACACAAAAGTTGAAAAATTTAAAATTTCATGAAACCACTCCCCCACACTTAAACTTTACATTGTCCTCAATGTAAATTGAATCGTCCAAAGTAAGTCAAGGTGGGAAATTCTAACAAAAAAAATCAGAAAAAATAAAAACAAGACAAGAAAAACTAAAAACAAGACAAGAAATAAATACAAGACAAGAAATACTCATCCTATGGGTTGCTTCCCATTTAGCGCTTGGTTTAAAGTCATCAGCCCGACTATCTCCTTGCTTTCTATGACTCCTCCGGAGGAGCACATCCACAAAGTTAACTCCTTCCACCACTTCTAAGTGAAATTCTCATAATATGGTTTCTTGGTGCCCATTAACTTTAAGTTCTTTCCCTGTAGCTATGCTACGAATTTCCACCGCACCATGAGAAAACACATTAGTAACAATAAAAGGTCCGATCCATCGTGACCTTAATTTACCTGGAAATAAATGCAAGCGAGAATTAAACAAAAGCACTTTCTGCCCAATGCAAAATTGTTTTCTAGAAATCATGTTATCATGAAATTCCTTCGTCTTTTCCTTATAAATGCGTGAGCTTTCAAATGCATCATTGCGAAGCTCCTCTAGCTCTTGGATTTGTAACTTCCTTTGCTTTCCAGCCCATCCATCTCCATATTGCATTGTTTAATAGCCCAAAACGCCTTATGCTCAATTTCAACGGGTAAATGACAATGTTTACCATACACAAGCCTAAAGGGAGACATCCCTATAGGTGTCTTGTATGCGGTTCTATAAGCCCAAAAAAAGCATCATTAAGTCACATGCTCCAATCTTTCCTTGTTGGGTTCACTGTCTTTCTAGAATGGATTTCACCTCCTAGGTTAGACACCTCGGCTTGTCCATTTTTTTGGGGATGATAAGGTGTTGCATTCTTGTGCGACACATTGTACTTCGTCAACAAGCTTTGAAAAATCCTGTTTTTGAAGTGAGAACCCCCATCGCTAATTATGGCTCTTGGAATTCCAAATCTTGCAAAAATATTAGCTTGCACAAAATCAAAACCACTTTAGAATCATTAATAGGGGTGGCCTTAGCTTCCACCCATTTCGAGACATAATCAACCGCAAGTAAGATATAAAATTCCCATGGGAGTTGACAAAAGGCCCCATAAAATCAATACCCCATACATCAAAAACTTCAATAAATTGAATAAAAGTTTGTGGCATTTGATTTCGGGCACCTAGATTTTCTGGTTCTTTGGCACCTATCACAAGTTGTACAAAATATATGTGCATCCTTAAACAAAGTTGGCCAATAGAAACCACTTTCAAGTACCTTGTGAGCGGTTCTCTTACTCCCAAAATTTCCTCCGCAAGCATAGGAGTGACAAAAAGACAAGATAGAATTAAATTGGATTAAGGAACACACCTTCGTATTACTTGGTCACTACCATGTTTCCATAAGTATGGATCATCCCATATGTATTGGTTTCCCAACTTCTTAAGTTTGTCCCTCTCAAAGACGAGACAAGTTCTTTGGGATTTGTTTAGAAACTAAGTAATTGACAATATCGCTTACCATGGTTCTCCAAAGGCAATGGAGAAGAGTTGCTCATCCGGGAAACTTTCACGCAATGGGATAGCTTCCTTGTCCACAGCAAGTCGGCTCAAATGATCCGCAACGGTGTTCTCAATTCCTTTCTTGTCTTTGATCTCAATATCAAACTCTTGCTAGAGTAAAATCCACCGTATGAGCCTCGGTTTCGCCTCTTTCTTTGTAAGCAAGTATCTCAAAGTCCGCATGATCGAAAAGACAACAACTTTTGTACCAATTAGATAAGAGCGAAACTTTTCTAAAGCAAAAACAATGGCTAACAACTCTTTTCAGTGGTTGTGTAGTTTTGTTGAGCCTCATTTAACGTTCTAGAAGCATAATAAATAGCATGAGGAATCTTCCCCACACGTTGCCCAAGCACCGCACCAATTGCATAGTCACTTGCATCACACATGAGCTCAAAAGGCTTGCTCCAGTCCGGTGGTTTAATGATAGGGGCTTAAATCAAAAGTTCTTTCAAACGATTGAATACCTCCATACACTTTTCATCAAAGTTAAAAACCACATCTTTTTGCAATAAATTACAAAGTGGTGATGCTATCTTGGAAAAGTCCTTGATGAATCTACGATAGAAACCACGCATGACCAAGAAAAGAGCGTATCTCCCTCACCGTAGTGGGAGGGGTTAGAGCACGAATAAGGTCTATCTTAGATTTATCAACTTCCAAGCCTTTAGAAGATATTATATGGCCTAAAACTATGCCATGAGTTACCATGAAATGGCACTTCTCCCAATTCAGCACAAGGTTTGTTTCAACACATCGTTCAAGGATAAGCAAAGGTCAAATGAATCACCAAAGACACTAAAGTCGTCCATGAACACTTCGATTATGTTTTCAACATATTCCGAAAAGATACTTACCATACACCTTTGAAAGGTAGCTGGAGCATTGCATAAGCCAAAAGGCATCCTTCTATAAGCAAAAGTACCGAAAGGACAAGTGAAAGTAGTTTTCTCTTGGTCCTCCGGCGCTATCATAATCTGATTATAACCTGAATAGCCATCAAGGAAGCAATAATAAGAGTGTCCAGCTAAACGTTCAAGCATTTGATCAATAAAAGGTAAAGGGAAGTGATCTTTTCTAGTAGTTGCATTCAATTTTCTATAATCAATGCAATCCCTCCAACCGGGTTTGCACACGAGTTGGGACAAGTTCGTTCTTATCATTCTCCACCACTGTCACACCCGATTTCTTTGGTACTACTTGTACTAGGGCTTACCCACTTGCTATCGGATATGGGGTAGATAACACCCACTTCCAAAAGCTTTAGTATCTCCTTTTTCACAACTTCCATCATGGGAGGGTTCAAACGACGTTGCGCTTTCCCCTTGTAGGCTTTGCATCGTCCTCCAAACGAATCTTGTGCATACAAACTATAGGCTTATACCCTTGATATCGGCAATTGTCCATCCTATGGACGTCTTGTACTTCCTTAGCACCCTTAGAAGTTTTTGCTCCTGTAAATCACTAAGCTCATTAGAAACAATCACGGGTAACTCTTCATTATCACCCAAGTACAAGTACTTTAGGTGATCGGGAAGAGGTTTCAATTCTAAAATTGGAGATTTAACAATTGAAGGTACAAGCTTTTCATCACTGCATGGTAAAGAAATAAAAGAGATATTATGAGTTTCCGGGCATCCTTGTAGTGAATTAAGATCACCAAGGGCTTCCTTGACTTCATTACCACACTCTACACCATTATCCATGGATGTAGTTAACACGGTTTCCAAAGCATCATCACCATTTAATTCAAACATTTATTGTGCCAATGTATCCATAACATCAATGGAGAAACAAGAGTGGACATCACTAGGATATCTCATCGTCTCGAAAATGTTGAAACGTATTGTTTCTCCATAAAACTCTATGGTCAATGTTCCCTTGTCCACATCAATTATGGTTTTCGCCGTTTTCATGAAGGGACGCCCAAGTAGCAATGGAAGAGACGAGTCCTAAGGTGAACCTTCATCCATCTCTAACACACAAAAGTCAGCTGGAAATACGAGTTGATTAACCTGCACAAGAACATCCTCAACAATACCCATTGGGTAGACATTAGAGCGATCGGCTAATTGCAATACTATTTCAGCCTTTTTGAGAGGACCAAGATCAAGTGAATTATACATTGATGCAGGCATAACATTAACGGATGCACCTAAATCCAACATAGCTTTGTTAAATGTTGTGTTACCAATTGTGACGGAATGTCAAAACTACCGGATCCTTGCACTTAAGTGGGAGTTTGTGTTGTAAGATTGCCAAGCATTCTCCCCACACTAAGCACTTCATTACCTTTGAGCCTTTACTTATTGGTACACAAGTCCTTCAACACCTTTGCATACTTTGGAACTTGTTTAATAGCATCAATGAGTGGTATGTTCACATGGATCTTTTTAAGAACGTCTAAAATCTCCTTTTCTAGTTCCGCCTTCTTAGAACTTGCAAATCTGCGAGGAAAAGGTAAAGGAGGAACATAAGTAGAAACTGGAGTTTTAGAGTTAGGAATAGGTACCTCAGAAGTTTGGGGAGAATCCTCATTCTTCTCCTCCAAAACAGGTTCCTTTGGTGTTTCCACCTTGCCCGAATCAAGAACTTGGGTTGCACAAGTTGTGTACCACTTCTCAACGTAATAGCATTGACACCCTCTTTTGGGTTAATAGGTTGAGAAGGGAGTTTCCCACTATTTTGTGCCTTCAATTGGTTCAACTCAATAGCCATGGAGCCCACTTGTGTTTGCAACTCCTTGATAGCACTCTTAGTTTCCTGCTGAATTTCTTTAAACATGGTGGAAATGCCTTGCATCATTGTTTGAAGCTTTGAATCAATATCAGAACCTTGATTTTGCATTGATTGTTGTGCTTGTGGTTGCTGAAATTGTTGTCTCGGCTGGAATTGTTGTTGTTGAGGTTGAAACCAATCGGAGAGTTGAAAGTAGGTTGTTGATTGTACCTTTCTTGTTGGCATAGCTAAAATTGGGGTGATCTCTCCATCCCGGATTGTAAGTGTTAGAGTAGGGATCATACCGTCTTTGTTGATTTGGAAAGACCGCATTAGCTTGCTCGTCCTCATAAGTTTGAGTAGAACTTGGTATCACTTTGGCTGCAACTTATTGCATCATTGCGGTCATGTTACCCATTTGTTGACGAAGTTCCTCAACCTCTCTCACTTCATTCACTTTCCTAAGAAGCACATCCGAACCACGACTCAAAACTGTTGGGAGTTTGCTGCCATGTTTTCAATCAACTCTAGCTTGTGCCACCGTCTTGCTAACTAGTGCACCACCACCCGCAGCGTCAATAAGATTCCTATCACTTGATTGGAGTCCTTCATAGAAGTATTGGATGATCATAGCCACTGAATTGGTGGTGAGGGCAGCTTGCCACCAATCTCTTGTATCGTTCCCAACATTCACATAATGATTCTCCCACATTTTGCTTCATCCTACAAATCTCCTTACGAATTTGAGTAGCCTTTGATGCGGAAAATATCTCTCTAAAAAGAGTTTCTTCAAAGACATTCCATGTCGTGACACTTCCGGGAGGTAAATAGTACAACCAATCCTTAGCACTATCCATCAAAGAGAAACAGAAAACTTTTAACATTGCACCATCCGCCTCAACATCCGTTGGAAGCATGGCCGTGACAATGGTGTGGAAGTCCATAAGATGTTTGTTTGGGTCTTCATTCACCATGCCATGGAACTTTGTAATTCTCTAACAACCCCGACTTGAACTCAAAAGTAGAGTTTGTTTGAATATACCCTTGTTGTGTATCAAGTATATGAGAAGCTAACTCCTTGAGTGAACGATTTGCATCACCCATTGCTTCTTCTTCTTCAACTTGTGGTTCGTCTACGAATGGAACCTCTTGTTCTCCTTCTATTTGTAACTCTTTTTCCACTTCTAACTCTTGATTTTCTGTTGTGTCTTGACTTGGTTGGAGTATTGTGCCTATTCGAGTAGCTATCCCGCACCTTGGATAGTTCCAATCTTTCGGCAGGGATTAGGTACCGAAAAAATTCTCGCAAAACAAGTGAGAAACAAGACAAGAAACAAAAAGCAACGATAAAAGCAGAAATTATAAAAAGAAACTAAAAACTTAATAACAAGCCGTATACCTCCCCGGCAGCGGCGCCAAAATTTGACCGGTTGTCAGCCGAGCAAAAATAATTTCACTTTCTTACTCACTAAATACGGATGAAGTACAAGGTAAGGAAGAGTTCGTTTCTGAGAGAGGCAATTGTTGTTATGCGATTTTCAGTTTCTAAGGTAACCAAGGGGGATGTTTGTTGTTTTAGCGAAATACTAAAGTAAAAAAAATAAAATAAAGCAAAGCAAATAATTGGAATAATCAATAAAGAGAAGATATTGGTCATGGGATGGTATCATTCACAAACATGTATTTTCATCAATGATTAGAATTGGTATTTTAATCTCTCATTTACTAAAAGTCCTAGGATACCTTGATCGCAAATCCCGCTAATTCCCTGACTTCATCACAACCACATTAAAAGATGCATATGTGAATTCTTCCTAGAAAGCAACCTAAAGTGTAAAAGCACAATTAAGTTTAACTCCCTCAAAGCAATAAGTTATATGGAATAAGACTAATCAATGCAAACGAACGTGTAAAAGCACTAATCCGTTTTAACAAAAGTTATGATTCACTTGTGACTAGTAGGATATATCACTACAAGCACTACCCACAATTATGCTACTTAGAATCAGGGATAAACAACTTTTTCGTATTGAAAACCCTAATCTAGCAATAAAGATGAATGCAAATCGGATTGATTCCGGACTCAACCTAACAAGTATTCAAATCATATGACGCTATTAATTGTGAATCACAAACAATAAAATATTGAGACAAAACTAATTCATTGAATCATATAACATATTGAGAAATCAACTTTATCCCATAACCAATAATATTTGTTTAGCTACTCATAGCTATGGAGTTCATCATAAAAATAATAATTGAAAAGAAGAAGATGAACAAAAGCAAACCCTAGAAGCGTAAACAAAACCGGCTCTCTCCAAGTTCCAAGAATAATATATGATAATCCCAAAGTTGTAGAAACTTTCTCCTTTATAACTCTTCTTGTTCCAAAATTAGGTCAAGCCCCAAGAGTCCAATAGATAGAAGTCCACCAAGCCCATATGTGAGATGTAGAAAATATGCCCAAAAATATGTCGCCGAAAACTGGTATTGTGGGCGGAACTTGGCGGAAAAGTCGCCGGGTAAGCATCTCAGGTGACCGGCAAATTCCACTCGGTCACCGGTCAACGAGTCAAACGATCCAGAGAGTCAACCGGGTCAACTCGGGTCAAACCGACCGAGTCAGGTGAGTCAGGGTCTGGATCATCTATCTGACTTCGGTCAAGTTGGCTAGGCCAGGCCAAATCTTCGCTCGCACTATCATTGTGCTTCACCGGCTCATATCCACCATGATGGCTGTTCAATTCAGTTCTCGAATCAACCGCAATCTTAGTGCCAATGACAACCTACAAAACAACATCTTGAGCCCTTCACAACTCGCCATTCACAAGCTATACCGCTATTCCACCAACCACTCAACACAAACCATGAAAAACAACTCCAAATCCTAACTCTTTGAGACCATTACCACCATTACTCCATCTCAGATATCACAACACAAAAACATTAATTCCTCATTCTTCATCTCCATACCATGTTAACCTAACTCAGCCTCAACTTGGCTATTTCCTGCGATATCATTCTAACCATTTCAGCTCTCTTGAATTCAAATTGCCAACAGTAACACCACCATTCTACACATACCCACTGCCATCTTGTAGCTTCAATTGCAATCCATAACTCAAAATCAACATCAAAGCAGGCTCACAACTCAAACTATCTGAACTGCAACATCAACTTTTCTCTGCATCATTTCCACTTCCTTCTTATAGCAGACAGAGCACCACCGCACTCTTGTCTTGAGCTTCAATTCAAATTTAAGTCTAACATTCAGAGCCCCGAATCATCACAAATACCGCAACCTAACCACTCTCCACCCGCAATTGCTTACACCGCACATTCATCCGGGCCACAACCCATAAATCCATATCCCGCAAAGATACACAATCACCATCTTTTAGTTCCTTATCTCAAATTCCAAAGGTCACCAACCCTCAGAATCAACTTCTTCTTCACCTGCAATTGTATCAATCCTAACATACATCTATGAAGGCAATAACCCAGCTCACAGAATCGCCCATTATCAACATCATTTGCATCTCAGGTCACAACCATCCAAACTTTTGCCTTTGCTCGACTTAAACACACTCACATCACATTCCCCGTAGCTCAATTCAAACATATCACCTTCAATTCAAGCGCCACCACTTCCCAAACAATCCATTCCACCAAAAGCCATCGCCATCGCACACACGCGACCGAACAAATACTTTTACCTATCCATTTCATACTTTGAGCACCAAAATCACTGCATTCCTGCGACCTCAAACACACTCATTCATCACCAGCTCCATTGGCAGCAACTACAGAAGCAATTTTTAATCCAGAGTGACTTCATCTCTTCATAGACCTTCAAGCATAGCTATGGTACCCATGGAAACAACATTAATCTCCAATCTTCTTCCTTGCTGATGTTTGCAGCCTGGTCTTGACCAAATCCGAGCCACTGCCAACACCATGCCCATCAAATTCGACCGTATTCACCGCCTTCAAACCATTACAACATCATCAAATTCTTCACTCTAACCACAATTCTTCCATCATCACAAACCTATAAATTAGTCACCCAAACCATCATCTGCTGCACTCAAACCTTAGTTGCACCCAGAACCCTAAATTCCCAATTCATTCTCACCAAAATCAAACCAAACTCAATTGAGTTTAACCCATCTTCAATTAACCCCAGCGCAACTCAAATACTCTCTCAGATCCCATCCGAGCTCAATTGCATCTGTTACACGATCTTTTCATCATCTCACACGTAACCCATTAACCAATCACCCATCAATCGCAACTCCGTTATCTTCTTCATTCTCGATAAACAACCAACAACAACACATCATCTCGATTTGTTCTTCCCTCGTCCTTTTCTCGTTTCATAAATCATCTAACCCCACCAATTCCTTCATCGATTCTCTCGATTTCGTATCTCGTACTTACAAAGACTCGCCATGGCTTACTTTACTTCTCTCTAAATTCTAGATGGGAAAATGATTGAGAAATTCTTTTTCTTAGTTTTATGGTACCGTAGTAACCAGGATTGATATAGGCACCGGTCACTGGATATTGTGCCACCTGGGGCTACTATTTAGCCCGTCGCCGGGCCGAGACTTTCTGCGCAACCTAGACGGCTCCAATTGCAACTCGCTCGTGAATTGATCTTTTGCTCTTTGCGTTCCATATGAATACTTTCTCCTTCTTTTTGTTCCGAATGACTCCATTGTACCTAAACACTCAAAACTAAACATAAGAGATGCAATTCACAAGTATAATAAGAAAGAAAGCATAAATACTAGATATAAAATTAGGTGTTTACAACACCTATCAAATTCCCCACACTTAGACTTTGCTAGTCCTCGAGCAAATCAAACAAAACAATTATAAAACATACATACAACTCCGTGTCGTCGAGTCTACGGTCACACTTAGCACGTATAACAAGCCTTTAAACCCCTAGGTGTCCCTAGTGGACGAGTTATAGTCTCGTGAGGGTTTACTAGAGATATACCACAAAACCTACTTTTCCAACAAACTAGTTCTCCGAAATGATAGCATCCAATGCGCTAAGAAGACATAGAAATTCTGCACACTAGTCATAAGAAGTTAGACACATAAATGAACACAATCTCATCCTTAAAAGTGAGAGAGAAATAACCATCCCTTATCGAAAGAAATTCGGGTTCTGAGTGATCAAAAGTCTTGACTCGCCTCACAAGAAAGGGTTTTATGAAGTTGCTCTCAATAATAAATGCTTTTTTATGGGTCACACATGTGTCCAGGTAGGAATGAAGAGAGAATCCCGCGACACGTTGAATGGTAGGGAAGGCAAACCCTCCGAATCGCTTTGAAAACCCACATCTTTTAATATTTTGAAAACCCATTTTTCTCGACGATCTCTAAGAAAGGAAATCAACCACTTAACGAAGGTGGGAATATGCTTACTTACCTCGTTATCCGTTCGATGTGCAGCCTAGCACCACTCTCACAAAGATCCATAGAAACGTCTTCGGCCTTCAATCTGTCTTCATCTTCGTCTTCGGTCTTCAACTCTTGATGATAACTCTTGAACTTCGTAGAATCTTGACAATGTAATTTTTCATCTAATTCCTTATTGCTTGAAACTTCTTTGTAGATATTCCTTCTTCCATTGGCTTTATTGAAAGAATACAAAACTAAAAACGAACTATACAAACCCAAAATATAATACAATGAATTTTTCTTGTCTCTTTTTATTTTTTTTTTTTTTTTTTTTTTTTTTTTTTTTTTTTTTTTTTTTTTTTTTATTATTGAGACAAGAGAAAGTAAAATACAAATAAAATAAAAATGTAAGTACAAAGGCCATGGTGTAAGTACTTTACCGCTTGATTCTTCACAACTTATATGTCTTGATATCATAAACTTCGAACTCCCATCCTTGATAATTTTCACTCTTGTACAATAGTCTTCAACTTGTAAAAATTCTGCTCCTTGTCTTGTTGCTATACTTGAATCGAAATCGCTCAATTGCATACCGTTGCTTGTAAACCTTGAACGTGTTCAACTTTCCTTCAAATTTGTGATGCTCCTCTTGTTGATGATGATAGTGTTTCTATGGACCTGTTGGTGTAGAGAGAGATAAGGTGGATGGTGCTAACTGCGAACAAGATTACAAGTGGTATGTAAGTTAGCAATTCGATGTCACCATCATGGTTGATAAAAATAACACTCAAGAGATCAAAATAGTGCATCTATTGGTGGGAGGTTGGGCAGCTCACCATTCTCGCCTCGAAATTTACGTACGTGACACATACTCTAAAAGCACAAATTTAGACAGTACAAAGAATTGAAGGTTGGTGCCTCACATTATGTAACATGGGTAGTCTCCATTATAGGGGATCACTACTCTAATACCGAACCCGCCCGCACCTTATTTGCCTCTCGCCATGGTTAAATCCAACTTTAACTCTCATATAATTAAGAAACCCGATCATGTTCTCTGTCATCTCTAAGTTCAGTCACTCTTATGAGAATCTCGATGTAATCTTAGCGACATGTATACTATATGACTCTAAACTAACCACAAGTTGGAGTTTTTATTCACTAATTTACACAAAAGTTGAAAAAATAAAAATTTCATGAAACCACTCCCCCACACTTAAACTTTACATTGTCCTCAATGTAAATTGAATCGTCCAAAGTAAGTCAAGGTGGGAAATTCTAACAAAAAAAATCAGAAAAAATAAAAACAAGACAAGAAAAACTAAAAACAAGACAAGAAATAAATACAAGACAAGAAATACTCATCCTATGGGTTGCCTCCCATTTAGCGCTTGGTTTAAAGTCGTCAGCCCGACTATCTCCTTGATTTTTATGACTCCTCCAGAGGGAGCACATCCACAAAGTTAACTCCTTCCACCACTTCGGAAGTGAAATTCTCATAATATGGTTTCAACCGTGCCCATTAACTTTAAGTTCTTTCCCGTAGCTATGCTACGAATTTCCACGCACCATGAGAAAACACATTAGTAACAATAAAAGGTCCGATCCATCGTGACCTTAATTTACCCGGAAATAAATGCAAGCGAGAATTAAACAAAAGCACTTTCGCGCCCAATGCAAAATTGTTTTCTAGAAATCATGTTATCATGAAATTCCTTCGTCTTTTCCTTATAAATGCGCGAGCTTTCAAATGCATCATTGCGAAGCTCCTCTAGCTCTTGGAGTTGTAACTCCTTTTGCTTTCCAGCCCCATCCATCTCCATATAGCATTGTTTAATAGCCCAAAACGCCTTATGCTCAATTTCAACGGGTAAATGACAAGGTTTACCATACACAAGCCTAAAGGGAGACATCCCTATAGGTGTCTTGTATGCGGTTCTATAAGCCCACAAAGCATCATTAAGTCACATGCTCCAATCTTTCCTTGTTGGGTTCACTGCCTTTTCTAGAATGGATTTCACCTCCAGTTTAGACACCTCGGCTTGTCCATTTTTTGGGGATGATAAGGTGTTGCATTCTTTTGCGACACATTGTACTTCGTCAACAAGCTTTGTAAAATCCGTTTTGAAGTGAGAACCCCATCGCTAATTATGGCTCTTGGAATTCCAAATCTTGCAAAAATATTAGCTTGCACAAAATCGAAACCACTTTAGAATCATTAATAGGGGTGGCCTTAGCTTCCACCCATTTCGAGACATAATCAACCGCAAGTAAGATATAAAAATTCCCATGGAGTTGACAAAAGGCCCCATAAAATCAATACCCCATACATCAAAAACTTCAATAAATTGAATAAAAGTTTGTGGCATTTGATTTCGGGCACCTAGATTGCCGGTTCTTTGGCACCTATCACAAGTTGTACAAAATATATGTGCATCCTTAAACAAAGTTGGCCAATATAAACCACTTTCAAGTACCTTGTGAGCGGTTCTCTTACTCCCAAAATTTCCTCCGCAAGCATAAGAGTGACAAAAAGACAAGATAGAATTAAATTCGATTCTGGGAACACACCTTCGTATTACTTGGTCACTACCATGTTTCCATAAGTATGGATCATCCCATATGTATTGGTTTCCCAACTTCTTAAGTTTGTCCTCTCAAAGACGAGACAAGTTCTTTGGGATTTGTTTAGAAACTAAGTAATTGACAATATCGGCTTACCATGGTTCTCCAAAGGCAATGGAGAAGAGTTGCTCATCCGGGAAACTTTCACGCAATGGGATAGCTTCCTTGACCACAGCAAGTCGGCTCAAATGATCCGCAACGGTGTTCTCAATTCCTTTCTTGTATTTGATCTCAATATCAAACTCTTGCAAGAGTAAAATCCACGTATATGAGCCTCGGTTTCGCCTCTTTCTTTGTAAGCAAGTATCTAAGTGCTGCATGATCAGAAAAGACAACAACTTTTGTACCAATTAGATAAGAGCGAAACTTTTCTAAAGCAAAAATAATGGCTAACAACTCTTTTTCGGTGGTTGTGTAGTTTTGTTGGGCCTCATTTAACGTTCTAGAAGCATAATAAATAGCATGAGGAATCTTCCCCACACGTTGCCCAAGCACCGCACCAACCGCATAGTCACTTGCATCACACATGAGCTCAAAAGGCTTGCTCCAAAGGTGGTTTAATGATAGGGGCTTAAATCAAAAGTTCTTTCAAACGATTGAATGCCACCATACACTTTTCATCAAAGTTAAAAAACCACATCTTTTGCAATAAATTACAAAGTGGTGATGCTATCTTGGAAAAGTCCTTGATGAATCTACGATAGAAACCCTGCATGACCAAGAAAAGAGCGTATCTCCTCACCGTAGTGGGAGGGGTTAGAGCACGAATAAGGTCTATCTTAGATTTATCAACTTCCAAGCCTTTAGAAGATATTATATGGCCTAAAACTATGCCATGAGTTACCATGAAATGGCACTTCTCCCAATTCAGCACAAGGTTTGTTTCAACACATCGTTCAAGGATTAGAGACAAGTTGTTCAAGCAAAGGTCAAATGAATCACCAAAGACACTAAAGTCGTCCATGAACACTTCGATTATGTTTTCAACATATTCCGAAAAGATACTTACCATACACCTTTGAAAGGTAGCTGGAGCATTGCATAAGCCAAAAGGCATCCTTCTATAAGCAAAAGTACCAAAAGGACAAGTGAAAGTAGTTTTCTCTTGGTCCTCCAGCGCTATCATAATCTGATTATAACCTGAATAACCATCAAGGAAGCAATAATAAGAGTGTCCAACTAAACGTTCAAGCATTTGATCAATAAAAGGTAAAGGGAAGTGATCTTTTCTAGTAGTGGCATTCAATTTTCTATAATCAATGCAAACCCTCCAACCGGTTTGCACACGAGTTGGGACAAGTTCGTTCTTATCATTCTCCACCACTGTCACACCTGATTTCTTTGGTACTACTTGTACCGGGCTTACCCACTTGCTATCGGATATGGGGTAGATAACACCCACTTCCAAAAGCTTTAGTATCTCCTTTTTCACAACTTCCATCATGGGAGGGTTCAAACGACGTTGCGCTTCCCTTGTAGGCTTTGCATCGTCCTCCAAACGAATCTTGTGCATACAAACTGTGGCTTATACCCTTGATATCGGAAATTGTCCATCCTATGGACGTCTTGTACTTCCTTAGCACCCTTAGAAGTTTTTGCTCCCGTAAATCACTAAGCTCATTAGAAACAATCACAGGTAACTCTTCATTATCACCCAAGTACAAGTACTTTAGGTGATGGGAAGAGGTTTCAATTCTAAAATTGAGATTTAACAATTGAAGGTACAAGCTTTTCATCACCATGGTAATGGTAAAGAAATAAAAGAGATATTATGAGTTTAGGGCATCCTTGTAGTGAATTAAGATCACCAAGGGCTTCCTTGACTTCATTACCACACTCTACACCATTATCCATGGATGTAGTTAACACGGTTTCCAAAGCATCATCACCATTTAATTCAAACATTTATTGTGCCAATGTATCCATAACATCAATGGAGAAACAAGAGTGGACATCACTAGGATATCTCATCGTCTCGAAAATGTTGAACGTATTGTTTCTCCATCAAACTCCATGGTCAATGTTCCCTTGTCCACATCAATTATGGTTTTCGCCGTTTTCATGAGGGACGCCCAAGTAGCAATAGAAGAGACGAGTCCGGTGAACCTTCATCCATCTCTAACACACAAAAGTCACTGAAATACGAGTTGATTAACCCGCACAAGAACATCCTCAACAATACCCATTGGGTAGACATTAGAGCGATCGGCTAATTGCAATACAATTTCAGCCTTTTGAGAGGACCAAGATCAAGTGAATTATACATTGATGCAGGCATAACATTATCGGATGCACCTAAATCCAACATAGCTTTGTTAAATGTTGTGTTACCAATTGTGACGGGAATGTCAAAACTACCGGGATCCTTGCACTTAAGTGGGAGTTTGTGTTGTAAGATTTCCGAAGCATTCTCCCCCCACACTAAGCACTTCATTACCTTTGAGCCTTTGCTTATTGGTACACAAGTCCTTCAACACCTTTGCATACTTTGGAACTTGCTTAATAGCATCAATGAGTGGTATGTTCACATGGATCTTTTTAAGAACGTCTAAAATCTCCTTTTCTAGTTCCGCCTTCTTAGAACTTGCAAATCTGCGAGGAAAAGGTAAAGGAGGAACATAAGTAGAAACCGGAGTTTTAGAGTTAGGAATAGGTACCTCAGAAGTTTGGGGAGAATCCTCATTCTTCTCCTCCAAAACAAATTCCTTTGGTGTTTCCACCTTGCCCGAATCAGTAACTTCGGGTTGCACAAGTTGTGTACCACTTCTCAACGTAATAGCATTGACACCTCTTTTTGGGTTAATAGGTTGAGAAGGGAGTTTCCCACTATTTTGTGCCTTCAATTGGTTCAACTCAATAGCCATGGAGCCCATTTGTGTTTGCAACTCCTTGATAGCACTCTTAGTTTCATGCTTACTTTCTTTAAACATGGTGGAAATGCCTTGCATCATTGTTTGAAGCTTTGAATCAATATCTTAACCTTGATTTTGCATTGATTGTTGTGCTTGTGGTTGCTGAAATTGTTGTCTCTACTGGAATTGTTGTTGTTGAGGTTGAAATCCACTCTGAGAGTTGAAAGTAGGTTGTTGGATTGTACCTTTCTTGTTGGCATAACTAAAATTGGGGTGATCTCTCCATCCCGGATTGTAAGTGTTGGAGTAGGGATCATACCGTCTTTGTTGATTTGGAAAGACCGCATTAGCTTGCTCGTACTCATAAGTTTGAGAGGAACTTGGTATCACCGTGGCCGCAACTTATTGCATCATTGCGGTCATGTTACCCATTTGTTGACGAAGTTCCTCAACCTCTCACTTCATTCACTTTCCTAAGAAGCACATCCGAACCACGACTCAAAAACCCATTTGGGAGTTTGTCGCCATGTTTTCAATCAACTCTCTAGCTTGTGCCACCGTCTTGCTAACTAGTGCACCACCACCAGGCAGGTGTCAATAAGATTCCTGTCACTTGATTGGAGTCCTTCATAGAAGTATTGGATGATCATAGCGTCACCGAATTGGTGGTGAGGGCAGCTTGCCACCAATCTCTTGTATCGTTCCCAACATTCACATAATGATTCTCCCACATTTTGTTTCATCCCACAAATCTCCTTACGAATTTGAGTAGCTTTTGATGTGTGGAAAATATCTCTCTAAAAGAGTTTCTTCAAGACATTCCATGTCGTGACACTTCCGGAGGTAAATAGTACAACCAATCCTTAGCACTATCCATCAAAGAGAAACTGAAAACTTTTTAACATTGCACCATCCGCCTCAACATCCACTGGAAGCATGGCCGTGACAATGGTGTGCAAGTCCATAAGATGTTTGTTTGGGTATTCATTCACCATGCCATGGAACTTTTGTAATTCTCTAAGCAACCCCGCTTGAACTCAAAAGTAGAGTTTGTTTGAATATACCCTTGTTGTGTATCAAGCCTATGAGAAGCTAACTCCTTGAGTGAACGATTTGCATCACCCATTGCTTCTTCTTCAACTTGTGGTTCGTCTACGAATGGAACCTCTTGTTCTCCTTCTATTTGTAACTCTTTTTCCACTTCTAACTCTTGATTTTCTGTTGTGTCTTGACTTGGTTGGAGTATTGTGCCTATTCGAGTAGCTATCCCGCACCTTGGATAGTTCCAATCTTTCAAAGCCAGGGATTAGGTACCTGAAAAAAATTCTTGCAAACAAGTGAGAAACAAGACAAGAAACAAAAAAGCAAAGATAAAAGCAAAAATTATAAAAAGAAACTAAAAACTTAATAACAAGCCGTACTGCAAGGGCCGCAGCGGCGCCAAAATTTGACCGGTTGTCACAATGAGCAAAAATAATTTCACTTTCTTACTCACTAAATATAGATGAAGTACAAGGTAAGGAAGAGTTCGTTTCCACAGAGAGGCAATTGTTGTTATGCGATTTTGTTTCTAAGGTAACCAAGGGGGATGTTTGTTGTTTTAGCGAAATACTAAAGTAAAAATAAAATAAAGCAAAGCAAATAATTGTAATAATCAATAGAGAGAAGATATTGGTCATGGGATGGTATCATTCACAAACATGTATTTTCATCAATGATTAGAATTGGTATTTTAATCTCTCATTTACTAAAAGTCCTAGGATACCTTGATCGCAAGTATATCCCGCTAATTCCCTGATTTCATCACAACCACATTAAAAGATGCATATGTGAATTCTTCCTAGAAAGCAACCTAAAGTGTAAAAGCACAATTAAGTTTAACTCCCTCAAAGCAATAATTTCTATGGAATAAGACTAATCAATGCAAACGAACGTGTAAAAGCACTAATCCGTTTTAACAAAAGTTATGATTCATTTGTGACTAGTAGGATATATCACTACAACCACTACTCACAATTATGCTACTTAGAATCAGGGATAAACAACTTTTTCGTATTGAAAACCCTAATCTAGCAATAGAGATGAATGCAAATCGGATTGATTCCGGACTCAACCTAAAAAGTTTTCAAATCATATGACACTATTAATTGTGAATCACAAACAATAAAATATTGAGACAAAACTAATTCATTGAATTATATAACATATTGAGAAATCAACTTTATCCCATAACCAATAATATTTGTTTAGCTACTCATAGCTATGGAGTTCATCATAAAAATAATAATTGAAAAGAAGAAGATGAACAAAATCAAACCCTAGAAGCGTAAAACAAAATCGGCTCTCTCCAAGTTCCAAGAATAATATATGATAATCCCAAAGTTGTATAAACTTTCTCCTTTATAGCTCTTCTTGTTCCAAAATTAGGTCAAGCCCAAGAGTCCAATAGATAGAAGTCCACCAAGCCCATATGTGAGAAAAACCCATGTAGAAAATATGCCCAAAATGTGTCACCGGAAAACCGGTATTGTGGCTTAACTTGGCCTAAAATTCGCTTCAGCAAAGCATCTCAAAGACCGGCAAAGTCCACCCTGGCCACCGGTCAAACGATCCGCAGAGTCAACTGGTCAACTCGGGTCAAACCGACCGAGTCCGTGAGTCGTGGTCTGGATCATCTATCCTGACTTGGCCAAGTTGGCTAGGCCAGCCATATCTTCGCTACACTATCATTGTGCTTCACCACCATATCCAGCCATGATGGCTGTTCAATCTGGGCCTCCCGCAATCGCAATCTTAGTGCCAATGACAACCTACAAAACAAAGATCTTGAGCCCCGCACAACTCGCCATTCACAAGCTATACTTTTGCTATTCCATTTCAACCACTCAACACAAACCATGAAAAACAACTCCAAATCCTCACTATTTGAGACCATTACCACCATTACTCCATCTCGATATCACAACACAAAAACATTAATTCCTCATTCTTCATCTCCATACCCGTTAACCTAACTCACCTCAACTTGGCTATTTCATGCGATATCATTCTAACCATTTCACTTCTTGAATTCAAACGCCAACAAGATTCACCACCATTCTACACATAACTACCGCCATCTTGTAGCTTCAATTGCAATCCATAACTCAAAATCAACATCAAAGCATGCTCACAACTCAAACTATCTGAACTGCAACATCAACTTTTCTCTGCATCATTTCCACTTCCTTCTTATAGCAGACAGAGCACCACCGCACTCTTGTCTTGAGCTTCAATTCACGCCTAAGTCTAACATTCAAGATAGCCCCTAAAACATCACAAATACCGCAACCTAACCACTCTCCACCCGCAATTGTTTACACTGCACATTCATCCGGCCACAACCCATAAATCCATATCCCTGCAAAGATACACAATCACCATCTTTTAGTTCCTTAGCTCAAATTCCAGTGTCACCAACCCTGTAACTTCAGCTTCTTCACCTGCAATTGTATCAATCCTAACATACATCTATTAAGGCAATAACTCCAGTTCCACTGCAACTGCCCATTATCAACATCATTTGCATCTCGGTCACAACCCATCCAAATTCTTTGCCTTTGCTCGACTTAAACACACACACATCACATTCCCGTAGCTCAATTCAAACACATCACCTTCAGCCTCAAGCGCCACCACTTCCCAAACAATCCATTCCACCAAAGATTCAGCCATCATCGCACACACAGACTCCGAACAAATACTTCGCCTATCCATTTCATACTTTGAGCACCAAAATCACCGCATTCGCGACCTCAAACACACTCATTCATCACCATCTCCATTGGCAAGAACTACGTAAGCAATTTCTAATCCATAGTGACTTCATCTCTTCATAGACCTTCAAGCATAGCTATGGTACCCATGGAAACAACATTAATCTCCAATCTTCTTCCTTGTCGATGTTTTAAAACCGGTCTTGACCAAATCCGAGCCACCGCCAACACCATGCCCATCAAATTCGATCCGTATTCACCGTCTTCAAACCATTACAACATCATCAAATTCTTCACTCTAACCACCATTCTTCCATCATCACAAACCCATAAATTAGTCACTCAAACCATCATCTAAGCAGACTCAAACCTTAATTGCACTCAGAACCCTAAATTCCCAATTCATTCTCACCAAAATCAAACCAAACTCAATTGAGTTTAACCCATCTTCAATTAACCCCAAGCCAAGAACTCAAATAATCTCTCGATCCCATCCGAGTTCAATTGCATACGTTACACGATCTTTTCATCATCTCACACAAAACCCATTAACCAATCACCCATCAATCGCAACTCCGTTATCTTCTCTTCATTCTCGCATAAACAACCAAGAACAACATAGCATCTCGATATGTTCTTCCCCGTCCTTTTTCTGTTTCTCAAATCATCTAACCCCCACCATTCCTTCATCGATTCTCTGATTTCTGCATCTCAGACTTACAGCAGTCGCCATGGCTTACTTTACTTTCTAAATTCTAGATGGGAAAATGATTGAGAAATTCTTTCTCTTATTTTTATGGTACTGTAGTAACTAGGATTGATATAGGCACGCCTCCTTGGATACATGCCACCCAAGCCATTTAGCCCGCCGGCCCAGACTTTCTCGCGCAAATCTAGCCTCGGCTCCAATTGCAACTCGCTCGTGAATTGATCTTTGCTCTTTGCATTCCATATGAATGCTTTCTCCATCTTTTGTTCCGAATGACTCATTGTACCTAAACACTCAAAACTAAACACAAGAGATGCAATTCACAAGAATAATAGCAAAGAAAGCATAAATACTAGATATAAAATTAGGTGTTTACAACACTTATCAGTCTATCTTTTTGTTTTGCTCGAGGACTAGCAAAATATAAGTGTGGGGGTGTTTGATAAGCACGTAAGTGCTACATTTTATACCCATTTTTTATTAGGTAGGACTCAATATTTTGGATAACAATACTATTTTAGTGCTTTTGTAGAAAGTACTGGCAAACCCGATCACTGTTACAATTTATGGCGAATAGAAGCAAAATGGCACTTGGGACAAAACGCAACCTCAATTAAATGTGTAACATTTGATTTCTCTTTGGTGGCACCAACATTATCCATTCTCGGCCAAAGAAATCTACAGAGGAAATGAAAATTCCTTTGCCAAGCTCAAGTGCTAAACCTACCCAAGTGGCCCAAGAGGAAGGTGGACGTGGCAAATTCTATGCCACTTCTCTTCTGATATATTCACAACATTTTCTGTCGTTGTCAAAGCAAAAGAGTGTCGACCAGCTTCTCATTTTCTAATCATAGGGAACGAATCGGAGTTATCACCTTCAATGGAGCGTTCTGAATCGATCCAAGCAGCTGCTATGTAGTTCTCTTTCATATTTGTAGATGAGGGACGAGAAGTGAATGATTTGATTTACAGGCGATCGATTCGATGGCTTAATCAGCAACATTTATATATGGGGTTTGCTGTGGATTGAGATTTAATCGAATTGGAGGTTAAGAAGAAGTTGAATCCTGGTGAACTGATGACGCTCGATGATGGTTTGAGTCAGCTGTGGTACATGGAGTTTTCGTTGAGCATGAGAGGATGGAGAGAGTTTAATGTGGCCGATAGTTGGGTGAAATCCAGTTGAGAACGAGTTCATAAGGGGCTGATTTCATATGGGTTATCTTGGTTTCACTAAATGGTGGTTGTCTATAGATTTGGGGTCTGAATAGGCAAGTGGACTTGTCATTTTGCCGGATATGAGAAAGAATAATAGAAACCGTGCCGATTAAAAGTCATACTTTGAGGGTTCGTCTGGTGCCGAATGGTGTGATTGAGAAGTGAACGTGCAGAGAAGTCAAGACGTTGACTGAAATTGGTCTTTGATGTGAATCTGTGTTCGACAGCAAACAAAGCAGGGACCGTATTTCTGTGTTTTGAGATTATCATCTTGTGGTTAACTGGTCGAGCTATTGGATCATTGGTGGAAGTGATGGTCAGTGTATTGTTTGTTTGCTTTGGAGAAACTCGTTTGTTGCTTCCGGCGTTGGTTATGGCAGCTGTAAGGGTAGTGCTTCAGCCGTGCATGGAAATTTTTATGAGATGTTGGGAATGGAATTTATGCTTTTGAGATGAGGAAGAATCAGCCGTTGCTGGTTATTGAGGTTATCTTGTAGAGACGGGAAGTTCATGAGATTGTGCCGTCACATGATCGATGGAGTTGTAATGAAGTTGGTGGGGAGTAGAGAACTGTGTTGTAGTTCCATTGGTTTGAGTCGTGGTTCGATGAGCTAGTGGCATGTACCGAAAGAAGAAAGGTTTGAGATGGGATATATATGCGAAGGCATTTAGAGAGGGGTATATCAATTATCAAAACCGGAAATGAAGTTGAGCCGCTAATGTGGTTAAACATGATGATCGGGGCTTAGATTTAGGGGTGCAAGGATCGGGAGAGTAAGAAGAGAAGAGTTTGCGTTGTGTATGTAATTTGAATGGTGATGAAGTCGTTATGGGTAGGTTTTGCCACGTGAAGGGAAGCTAATAGTCCTGGAGATAGAAGTTGGTGTTGTAGAAGACGAACCCGATTGCATGGCTGTGAATCCCGAGGCGTTATTATGGTCGGTGGAGGTGGTTAAGTTGTAGGAAATTGATCTTGCGCCGAGAATTGGGTTTGTTGGGCATTTGAACTCGTCTTACGATGGTGGTATTGATTAAATGGACAGGTTAGTGGCCCGAATTGGGTATTCGTCAATGGATTGGGCCCGTTTAGTGATCATTCGTCGATGTCGTCAAAATAATTTCACTTTCCTAATGTATATGATAAGAAAGAGTTAGTTTTCCCATGAGAGAGGTGATTGTAGTTATTATGTATTCAATTTCTTAGAGTAACCAATTGGGGGATTTCGATTTTATGTAAGCAACAAAAGCAAATTAAAAGCAAAGTAAATTGTAGAAAGTAATCAATAGAGAAAAATATTGGTCAAGGAATTCATCTTCAATCTTAGACATGTGCTTGCATATATGATTAGAATTACGATTTAATCTCTTATATTATCAAAAGCCTAGAGAATCAAGAGAGCAAGATAATCTAATAATTTATTAAGTTCATCAACACACACATTAGAGTCGCGTATGTGAATTCTACCTAAAGAATAACCTAACGCCTTTGCGCTAATTAAGTTCAATTCCTAGGAGCATTAAGTTTGTAAATCGCCTAATCAATGCAATTGTCATGCGTTGCACATAACAATTCGGAAAATGGTCAAACTCTACATATGATTACGAGAGTGTATCACTACAAACCGCAAACATATCATGCTACTCGTATTGTGGTTATCGCTCGATGAGAAAACCCTAAAATAGCTATGGACTAGGATGCAAGTTCAATTAATTGGCCACTTAACTAATCAAACATCATAATCCTATCACAATACATCAATCATGTGATTCTTAAAGCAGTAGAGATGTGAACGATAATCAAGAGAGAAAACTAATACATAAAGCAAACACAAGTTTTTAGAAATATGACTACATCCTTAACCAATAATATTAAATTTAGCTACTCATAGCTATGGAGTTCATCACCAAAAATATAAGTTTAATAAAGAAGAAGAAGAACAAAATCAAACCCTAGAAGCATAAACAAAAGCGGCTCTCCAAGTTCCCAAGAATAAAACCTGTTTCCAAAAGTTGTAGGATTTCTCTTTTATAGCTCCTCTTGTTCCAAAATTAGGTCTAGCCTTCAAAGTCCATTAGATGAAAATCCACCAAGCCCATAAGAGAGAAACCCATGTAGAAAATATGTCCAAAAATACGTCGCCGGAAAACTGGTATTATGGCCGGAAATCGGCTTGAGAGGTGGCCTAAAACGGTTCGTGTGGACCAAAGTCCACCTGGTCACATAGGCCAACGAGTCGTGACCGAATCATTGAGTCAACTCGGTTCCGGTCAACTGAGTGAACTTTGTCAATCACCGAGTCGAACGAGCCGGGCTTACTCACCCGAGCGGGCTGAGTGGCCAAGGCCATTGCCATCTCGCCTGTGCCAACTTGCTGTGCCAACTCACCGTTGCACCATCATTATGCTTCACCAAGTGCCATACTGCCCATGTTGGCCCTTCATTCCTCCCGCTAGTCCGCAACTCAAACAACCCAAATTCGCACTTTCTAACGATTCAATCTTGGAGCAACACAAAGAACAACTTGGTGCCACCACCCATAACACCATTTAGTTCACTAAACATCTCATCACTCCCCGATTTCATCCTTAGCGGCAAGATGGCACATCTCCAATTCGAACCGCAAGCTCCACCGTAACTCACCACCATGAGCTTTGTCCCCGCATTCGTAGTTGCACCAGTTCAGAACTCCCTTCACTTCAAGGCAACAACATTACTAGTTTGCAATCTCACAGAGCCACCATCAATTCCATGCACCCATTATAACAAGACCTTCTAGTTCCACTCCAACCATATCCCCTTCTTACTAAGCCACCACCAAAGATCAATTAAACATTGTCCGCAATAACAATACGCAAGCCTCCATTCGAGTTCAACCTCTTTCCACCACCACTCATGATTTACCACCAATTGCAACCATCCATATAGGTCTAGCCTACAATCACCGACTCAATTTGCCTTCAAACCGAGCCACAAAGAGCGACCCATTCTGCCTTCATTATCCCCATGCCCATTTGCGAATCTGAAAGCAACAAACCAACACTAGTGGACCAAATACTTCCTCTCCATTTTCTCGGCCTCGGTCTTGTGTTCAAACCGCACAAGAAACACCAACAGCTCCCGCAGCTCATTGCATGCCCTCCTATTCCGCACTTCCACAAACCGCAATGCCACCGTACCGCTAATTCCGTCTGCTTCTCTTGCACCACCCGCAACATCCATTTTTCACCGGCGTAAACACTCATTTCGCATACACCTCGCATTCAAGACCCATCTCGCGCAGCTTCACACAATTTCTTCATTACTAAGATCTCGGCTCATCCTCAGATCTCAGCTTCCTCCTCAAGCACAACAACAACCAATTCAGCCTCTCGCCATCGAGACAATAGCAAATTGAACTTACAAAGAATACCAGTTCCGCTAAACACCTATCACCAAGAGACTTGCAAACCAAAGATCGATTCTCCTCCGCCAAATTCACCACTTCCAATCAACTACATCTCATGGCTCGGCTCCACCCTAATTGGCAACAGACTACCCATCTTAGTCTTCTCAAAGACGCTCAAAGATCATCTTGGTAACTGGGCCGCCCTCCTTCACCGCAATAACATCTTCTCCTCTGCCATTTTAGATCCAACACAAACCCATTGTCCCATTATTCTCACCACCAACAAACCCATTCCATCGCATTCATTACTACATCGCTTTCATCACCAGATATTCGTGAAGCGAATCAAAACCCTAGCCAATTCTCAACAACAACTTCTTGACTCACGTCGTAAACCTAATTTCACAAACCTCAAATTCGAATCAAAACCCTAGCAACAAGAACAACCCCACAACCTCGCATTCATAATCTCAACATCGCTGTGCTCCTCCTTCTTCAACGACCCAACAGCCACAGATCCATCGCTCGCAGACAACCCTAGCTCAAGCTCCGAACCCATCCGATTTCGAGAACCCACTCATTCAAGTTCCATCTCGCTCTAAATTTCTCCATCTTGTTTATCAAACAACAACCCTAGCTTTCTTCATCGATTTTACAAAGAACGGCAACACAAATTGCTCTTTGTGCTTCTATCAAAAGCTAATGTATACCCCATCTTCTCTCAATTTCTCGCCTCCTAATATCAGCGCCGTCTCTTTCTCTGTAGTGATGAAGAGATGAAGAAGAAACAATGATGACCACCGTGAGCCCATCTACCTCCTCATGGTCGGCCAAGGTAGTACCATGCCCGGCTGAACTGAATGCCTGTCTTCAAACATGCGGGCTTATGACTTTCCTAAATTCAAACTGATCTCACCACTCAACTTCACACTCCTGACGAGTCTGGGTGGCTGATCACGCTTTCGGACGGTGAGACATGGCGTGAACATCAGCCTACCATCTTTCATGGCCAAATTAACTGCACAAGACCACTAAGCCAGCCATCCCGGGAAAAATGATGTTTAAAGGGAAAGAAACACTCATGGCATCAAACTTTGTATTTCAATTAATTCACACTTAATCAATGTTGGCTTAAATGAGGGCTGAGATCAGACCTTCTTGGGAAACAAGTGATGATGTGGGTAAGAATGCGTGTCAGCTCACAATACAGCTCACTGTCCTCGGAAACTCCTTCCCATGCTTGGTTTCACTAAGTCAAGAGTGATGCTTATGCACTCCTTTTAAAACTCCTGATTTAATGACCACTGACTGGCTGCAGATGGGAGCTCCAACATCACCCCATCCATCTGTCCACTCTCACATCACAAATTTTGATGAGTACAATCCTCGGTCAGGAGTTATTCGGTTGGGGAGTGAGCATTACACGATCACTTTACTATTGTCTCTAAGTAATGCAAGACTCTCGCGCAGGTAGCACACTTATACTTCACAAGTATTTCGATCTTTCTCGAAGAACGAGCTTATTCAATCTGTATTACATGCTATCTTCCGTGATCCAAGATCATTCCATCAATCTGTCAAATCGATAGATATCGGGCAATTGCGGCGATGCTTGCAGCAAACAGGCAACAAAAAGCAACACAAGAACTGTTAGAAGTCGTGACCTTTAGAGATACAGAGGCTGGCAGATCAGTCGGTGTCAATGACACAACCTACCACTTCATCATTCCACTACCTCCACCCACGAGAAACGTGATCGAGGCCTCACACTGGATTTGTATGGGCTGAGGTTCTCGCCCATTTTTCCAACAGCATAGAATAATAGACTGAAAGATTACTAACAATGACAGAAACCACAAGTGTTGGGTAAAACCAGATCCACACCTTGCAGGCTCCGCTTGTACTTCAACCGAAGCTGCCATCTTTCACAGGCTGGCGGGCAAGCCAACACCTTCACAATCTCAACACCTTCTTCTGTTTCTCCCTAAGATTGAATTCCTCTTCCTCTTACTTCATGGGATCAAACAAGTCCAATGCTGCTTTTTGGTTTGTAGAAGTGACTGTACAGACACTTCTAATCTACAAACACCACCGCGGTAATATTAAGAAGCATCAATTAACCAGTACCCTAAATTACCAAATTCTTGAGTAGTTTTCACCCACCTAACACAAACCTCTAGCTTCCAACTGATTTTTCTATCTCAAACTTTCTCAGAACGGCCTAAATGCTCATATCTTTCATGATTCTTGTTCATCGAATTCACTCCAAACAAGAACCGTTTTTCCGTATCCAACCAACAACAGTCATCTCTTTAGCTTTCAGCTGATTTCTAGCTCCTAGTCCACTTGAGTTCTTTTCAAACCATAATTACTCCAGAACAAGGGAACTCACCATCTTCTAATTTCTCGATCTTCGATTTGACTGTAACAAACACACGTCACTTTCTCTGATTTCGTGAATGAACATCTCCCATCAAATTCAGGTCAGAAGACGCAGCTGATAATGACAACCGCATCATATTAGGGCCACCAATGGATAGCCCTGCAGCAGTGGCTACACTTAACACTGCTGACTAACACTTTGAGAAATTTCCATTTCCTTAACCTTGACTACCTTAAGAAATCCGCCAGAGTCAGACCTCTTGCCCTTTTTAACTAATTTGAGAGTTTTTCCTTTTCTTTGCCCATAACAAGAAATTATTAATTAAAGAAAACATTAGATACAT